>PVIU01000478.1:0-315682 GCA_004026605.1 Ondatra zibethicus | reverse complement strand
CTCTTCAATTGGACCTTGGGAGCTCAGTCCAGTGCTCTGATGTGGGTCTCTGTCTCTATCTCCATCCATTGCTGGACGAAGGTTCTATGGTGATATTCAAGATATTCATCAGGGTGGCTATGGGATAAGGCCAGTTCAGGCACCCTATCCTCTACTGTCCAACGACCTAGCTGGGGACATCCCCTTGGACACCTGGGAACCCTTCTAGAGCCAAGTCTCTTGCCAACCCTAAAATGGCTCCCTTAATTAAGGTATCTTCTTCCCTGCTCCCATATCCGCCTTTCCTCCATCTCAACCATCCCACTCCCCCAAGCTCTCCCCAATCCTCCCCTTCTCCCGTTTCTCTCCCCCTCTCCCCTTCCCCCTACCCCTACCCCTACCCCATGCTCCCAACTTTTGCCCCGCAATCTTGTCTGCTTCCAATTTCCAGGAGAATCTTTATATGTTTTTCTTTGGATTCACCTTATTATTTAGCTTCTCTAGGATCGCGAACTATAGGCTCAATGTCCTTTGTTTATGGCTAGAATCCACTAATGAGTGAGTACATACCATATTCATCTTTTTGGGTCTTAGTTATCTCACTCAGGATAGTGTTTTCATTTCCATCCATTTGCATACATGAAAAGGTACTGCATACCAACAGTCTTCAGGAAATGCACATTGGAAGCCACAATAGAGTCCCAACTGACACTTGTACAAACAAACAAACTGATATGAGTGAAATGCTTTGCACACAGGACCATTAGAACCCTCCCTCCCCCACACAGGTAGTTTGTAAGCGTCCCTGAGATCTGTTTGGTAGTATGTGCTATAGGTATGCAGGAGTTCTGTCAACCAGGGTGACATACACCATTGGTTGTTTGAAGTTTGCAAATGTAAGAATGGTTTTATCTCAAAATTTGATAAATGATAGATGCTGGATTTTTTTCTCACTAGAAAAGATAATGAGAAGGAACCACTGACTGAATCCAAGTACAAAAACTGTGAAGTCCAAGCCTCAATGCTAACTAAGAAAGGAACAAGGATATAGGAGTCTGGGCCATTGAGGAAAAGGCACAGAACCATGGAGAGAAAAATCATACTTTATTCACCAGTTTTCAGAAGAAAACTATCACAATGAACTACTGGGCTGGCACACACTGTCACACAAGGGCCATGCACAGGCAGGCACAGCCACACACATAGATTTTCTCACTCAGTCTTCACAGGGGAAGGCAGAGAGTCGTACTGCAGGCAGACACACACAGACAGGCAGAGAAAGATAAAAACTAAAGGCCTCAAGGTCGTAGTTACACAGAGTCAGACGGCAGAGAATTTTTGCAAGGAATAGTTATATAAGATCTTACACTACTGCTTACTTTTGGGTTCCTTGGATGTCAGGTGTCAGTCACATTTTCTAAAGCACAGCATCTTTCCTCTCTGCAATTCATATATAGCAGAATCCATGTTGTGCCAACCCAAATATAAACTGATTTGTACAGCCCTCTGCTCTCTACATTCCACCCATTTAAAACAACTGGTACTTTATCAAATCAAATCCATAGGGATGTTGCTTTGGCCCATAATCCACAGTGAGATTAGAGAGCCAATATTTTCTATGTTTGTTAGGTTCCACAGGCACTCAGGTTTGATAGATTATTTAGGCTATAAGGCCCTGTAGGCTTCCATGACTACTATTAGCTCTCTAGGTTATATAGGTGTTTTTGACTCTTTTCATTTTTCTAAGAAGCCCTTGTTAACCATCTTGGTCTATGCCAAGTATTTATATAAGTGCTATTTTAAGAGATATTCATACAATGAAATAGTGCACAATGCAGGAAGGAAAAGCATAATTGGGTCTCAGGAATATCATGTTGAAGAACGAAAATAAAAGGTATATAGGTGTGTAAAGTTCAAAATAAACCTAAGCTAACAAAGCTATAGTGATACAGAATTGGGGAGTGGGGGAGGTATAAATCAGAACAAGAATGATTGTGGTGACTCACGCTGAGGTAAAGGCTCCTGGAGATTTATTTCTTTGTTGATATGTACTGGTTACATCAGTGCACTCACCTAATTGTAATTGTTTAGTCTCTGAGCACATGTCTATATGCGTGTAATTCTTCAATAAAACAATTTTGTGAGCATATTATCCCTCGGGTTACTAATTAGACAACAGCAACCCCTCTCTTTGAGGGTCCCAATAACAAACCAAAGTTCGATTTTACTGAAGTTTGTCTTGGGGTATCAATAAATGTATTAGTTACTTAAAGACCATGGCTGAGAGGTCATGGGAAGAGTGTGGGAAACCCTAAAGCAACAACACTAGAAGGTCTGCACGAGACATTGACAACCACTTCCCTGTGGCTGCATAGATGGAGGTTCCTTTATACATTTCTTCCATGTCTGTGTACTCTAACCCAGTAGATCTCAACCTTCCTAATACTGGTACCCTTTAATATAGTTCCTCATGTTGGGGTGACCAACAACCATAAAATTATTTCTGTTGCTACTTCATAACTTTAATTTTGCTAGTTATGAATCATGATGAAAATAGCTGTGTTTTCTTATGGTCTTAGGCAACTCCTGTGGAAGGGTCATTCATCACGACCCATAGGTTAAGAAGAATTGCTAACCCTTCAAAGCTCAAATGTAACTTGTGTAGAACTGCATACACAATGGGTTGGAAGAGGTAGCTGGATACTCTACTGAGAGTCCAATGACCCTCCCCACCTTTCCCTTCTGAGTGTGTGTGGGGGTAGAATATTAAAAGTCAATACGCTCAGTCACTATAATTTTGCAAGCAAGTACAACTCATGAAAATGGCTGCTTATTAAGCTAGAGGCTTATGCTATACAATGAATAGTAAATTGCATTCAATCAAGAAATAAATGAATTAAGGAAATTCAAGTAATAAACCTAGAAATTGTTTCTTTGCATTCTTTAGGTAAGAGAACTGATTTCATCTATGTTGGGAAGATATTAAATAATCAAGGTCATTGATGTGGAGATGCCACTGATATTGTACCCTTAAGTATTAGTTGTTCTGTTTGAATGTTCTCCAATTTGCCCTCACAACTTTCATTACATTTGGCCTTCCTGTAATTATTAGAAAATGAAAAACCCCTGGAGTGTTGGCTTTCATATTTGAGTATGCATAAAAATCAACAAGGAAACTAGTTATGAATTAAGATACCTGAGGCTGATCCATCACAGAAACAAATTGAATAGATAGGTTGGGATATAGAAATCTACATTTTAATAATCAACTCATATGAAGCAAGTGAATGTGTAAGAAATAAGTGTGAAAAACACTGACCCAGACAAAAATATTATTCTAGACTAAATAGATGACTGATAGGTAGATAGATAGATAGATAGACAGATAGATGATAGAATATTAAAATATTCAGACACTTGAAATGTTCTTGGCATAGAAACAATTAAAACAGTATGTTTCTATGTATATCTTAAAAGATATATTATGATTGAAACCAAAAGTTTTAAATTCTCCTAGTAGATACAAGTAAACACAAGAAATGCCTATTTCCAGGGATATCTATTTTGGGTTTGGAGACTAAACAACTTTCATTCAATTTTAAAATCAAAATACTCCCCTAAAGTGAAAAATGAAGGCTAAGTGCTCGTATAGTTTAGCAACTACAGTGGGAAAATATGTTACTTCTATGTCCCCACTCTTTGTGGATTACTTTCTTTAGTCACTATGGAGCTCCAGACAATTGTGTTTTAATAAAGACTGCACTGGTCGGGAAATAAGTGCTGTGTTATTAAGGAAATGTATCATTAAGGAAAGCAGCTAATGAATGTTTAAGTATCATAAAATGGAAATAAGTATCTGCTATAGACTTTAATGACATATGTAAAGGAAAGTGTATATAATAATCTGATGAAAATCTTGATTTTGAATATATACACATAACTATAGAAGTCACTAGTCATAATCTTCTGAATCAGACAATCTTTGTAATTTATTTAAATTTGCAAGGAAATAAAAATTATAAATCCTAAACTGAAAGAAGTTGCATAGAAGCATAAATGCAATTTTGTTGCTATCATATTCTACAGTTGAGACTTGAAAATTAAATCTCTGCAAAGCACAATGCTACCTAAAACAACAAGATTAAATATCTCCCATTTCTGTGCAAGAAAATCTGGCCCCATTCAGCAACACTGTTGAAAATCAAACTAAATGGAAAATGTTATAATAATATACTACTTATAATCAAATCCTCTGTAAAAATGTTGGTTATACTAGCATATGAAAGCATAAATATTATGTAAAAACTTAAAAGTCAATAAGAAATATGTATTCCTCAATGGGCAAGTTATTAGAAGTACAATATTCTTCTGTGCTCCTGGAGGGAAGGGTGACTGTTGATAATGACAATGTACTTTACATTTGAAATCTGGAAGATGCCTGATGAGAGAGCTCAGCAGGGAAAGGTTTATCACTTTCAAGCTCAGACTCCTGAGTTCTTGAGAACCCACATGGCAGAGAGAGAACTGAGCCCAGCATGTTGCTCACATGTGTGTGCAATAATGCCAGCAAGTGTGCACATGCACAATAAGTAAATGTAAAAAACTTTTGTGTGTGTGTGTGTGTGTGTGTGTGTGTGTACATACATGTGTGTTTAAGTGTATGCCATCTGTGATCATTGACCAACTGAAGCCACAAGATGGTCCTGGACCCTCTGAAACTCTACGTAGAACTTGAAATGGGTGCTAGGAACTGCAGTTGAATCCTCTGGAAGAGAAAAGAGCATTCTTAATAAGTGAGCCATATCTCCAGGACCTATTTTTTAAATTATAAAAAATTATTTGGAGCCTGTTTAGCATGAAGAATTGATAAATATTAAAGAACTAGATATGTTTAATCTGATTTAAACTTTGCACAATGCATGTATGCATTGAACTTCCCAAAGTCACCACAAATATTATGTACCTGTTTAAAAACAAAGTTGGAAACATTTAAAAAGAGTAAAACAATGAATTTTAAGTAAATAAAATATGTTCATGAATAGTGACAAACATGAGCCACTAAATATTTAGAGGATGCAGATACATCTGATTTTTGTTTACAAGTCTTTTGTTACTTTGTAAGGTTCCTGATGGAGCATCAGATTACTAAGATTCTCTGTCATAGTCCAAATCAACAGAAAGTCTTAGAAATTGTTATTGTTGTGTTGATTCTTTCTCTCTGGGATTCTAAACTGAATCAACCTCATTTCTCAGTGGATGGTGTGTTTACTGCAATATCAGCCTCTTTGCTTTCTGGCATCCCATGCTAACATCTAGGGAAATAAGACCCTAAAATACAACTCATGAGAAAATATTGTTTTAGATTATTGATATGCAAAACAACATGTGACATTTGTTATGGACAACAATGTATCCCTCCCAGGTATGCCTTCATAATTCCTTGGCTTCCTAAGATATCATTTCGTTGTGTTGACTAGACTCAACACACATCGTTGCATCAGACAGAATGTACAGAATGTACGGTATATAATTATTTACTCTTGCTCTGGCTTGTGCCTGGTGATTCTTCTAGCTGGCCTCTAGATGTTAATTAAAGTGAACATTGAGGAAGCCTCAGAAATTGTGCTACAGCTCAGTCAGAAATAAAAAACTCAGGTTCTTGCTTCTTAGGACTTGAGTGCCAGCCTAGCTTTTCTCAACTCTCTATTCAGTCTCCAAAGCACAAGAAAGGAATGAACACCAGCATGTAATCTTTATGATTCTTTCATTGTTGCCTGATGAGTTGACACTACCTACAGGTATAAGCAGAACTTTTGTATACTAACAATCTGTGTCATCCAAACAAGGGCCTCTCTTGAGGGAGAGCCACAGAATAAACAAATATATTCAGCATTTGCAAATAGGAAAGTCTACCATCAGTATTTGCATGGTGATGCCCTTGCACTCTTCTCAGAGAGCGGATTATTTTGTAAATTTTCTTCCCTTCATCCTTTCTTGAACACAAACTTTTGAAAGAGATCTTCCTAGCTTATTCTGATTGTTTATGTGTCTGCTCGCTCATTGCTTGTTTAGCTGTTTCTATACCCTACCTTACTCAGTTTGCCAGGCTCACCTAGAGTTCACTCTGTAGATAAGTACAGCCTTGAATTCTCAGGGATCCTCCTGCCTCAGCTTTGCAGATGCTAGGACTATAGGTATGAGCCACTTTAACAAATTTCTTTCTTTCTTTTTCTTTCTTTCTTTCTTCCTTCCTTTCTTCCTCCTTCCTTCCTTCCTTCCTTCCTTCCTTCCTTCCTTCCTTCCTTCCTTCCTTCCTTCCTTCCTTCTTTGGTACAGAGTTTCTCTGTATAGCCATGACTGTCCTGGAACTAGTTTCGAAGATCAGGCTCACAGAGATCCACCTGCCTCTGCCTATGAGTGCTGTGATTAAAGGCCTCTGCCACCACTGCCTGCTGCATTTTCCAACTTGCTTTCTTAACATATTCTAAGTTACTAAGACATTTTGTGAACTAAGTGAAGAAAAATAACTTGTGACGTCTCTGATTGGGGAGAACATTAAGGGCAAAACTTTTAAATACTCATGAAAATACCACTTGTGTGAAAATCCTTAAACAATTGTACTTTCCCCACACCATTACATCTGCACTGCAGAGTCATTTTTGGTCGGAATAGAAGGAACAAGACATGGGAGAGGGAAAACTTAGAACTAGGAAGGCAATTTATGACTTTGTACTGTGAGAAAATTAATTATGCCTCTCTTAATAAAATAATAAATGAAAATGAAAGTCTACAAAAGATAGAGAAAGGGGCTATAAAATTTTTGATACTTGAATAAGGTTCTTTAACTCCCAGATGAGGAGCTGGTGACAAGTCCCATAATAGCACAGATGACCCAATAAAAATTTGAGATGATCTAGTTTTACACGAGAATAAGGGGGAAGCAGCACGGTTAATACTTGCAATTCAGAGGGAAAATGTATTTAATCATACTTTACTTTAAAAAAAAAATCTTTGAGGCTGAATTATATATCATTTCTGTAAATGTACATTCTGTACGTACAGTAAGTAGTCTTTCCATTAGACACGATATGGAGTTCTTTTAAGCACCGTTTGTTAAAAAAAAAAGTAGGAAAAGGACATCGCTGTAAATCTCAGTTAATCACGCTTGTGGGAAGCCTAAATGTTAACATGAAGACATAACCCAGTCATCTCCACACAGTGGAAAAATACAGGAATTTCAACTGTAATTCTCTCAGAAGTTAAGGGGAAAAAAACCTTTAGTCGATTCTCAAAACCATTTTCTTTTCTTAGGCTTCTCTGTGAAATAGCCTCGTCTGTCCTGATACTCACTTTATAGACCAGGTTGACCTGAGACTCACAGAGATCTGCCTCCTGAGAGCTGGGATTAAAAGAGAGCTGAAACATTTTGAGAATATTTTGAATGTTAGTGTGAAAACATCCAGGGCCTTTTTTTATTTTTGTTTTTGGTGTTTGCTTTAGTTTTGTGTTTTTGAAGATTTTCATCAAGACCCATTTATGTTTTCAGTGTAAATAAGAGTGTCCTTTCCAAAAATGTATCCTAATGTGACTAGTTGTAAATACTGTTTAAAAGCATGGCATTTTTCTAAACTGCTATCAAGAAACATCTTTCCTGTCAAGTGCCTCTGTGGTCAGCTTCTGTCTGGCTACTAGCAGAAGATAATTTTAGACAAGGAATGGTAGCCGCCAAGCATGCATTTTTATGACTGTGGTAATGCCTGAGATCAGACCTAGAGTTTCTACATGCTAGACAGGCCCTGTCTCTAAGCAGCAGCCACAACTAGATTTTCAGGGGGGTTTGTGTGTGTGTATGTGTGCATGTGTGTGTATGCGTGCTTGTGTGCATGCATGTGTATGTGTGTACATGTGTGTGTGGTTTTTGTTTTATTGTTATTGTTTTCTGTTTACTTTCTATTTTAACACAGTGTCTTTCTTAAGTTGTCCCTGTCAGCCTTGAACTAGCAACCCTCCTGACTTATCCTCCCAAGTAGTAAAGACTGAGGTCTAGTTTTGAAGGTGGAGACTTTTCAACAGCAATACAGTTCCTTCTCAGTTGACCATGGTCCCATAAGTAACTCCACTTAAAGCCACTGGCTCACCAAGCTAGACTTGTGTGGAATATTTTCTTGGGCTTGCCTTTACCTCTTTGCCTCTTTGCCTGGGATAAACAGAAGCAACCAGCCCATAAAAAGCCATGCAGCAAAAATTTTAAATTCTGTGTTAGGCTGGACCAAAAAGTTGATTTCATTCTTGAGTTTTTTCCTAGATAGTTTCAGAGGCCATAATTTTTCTTTCTCTCATTTCTTTCTTTCTTCCTTCCTTCTTTCCTTTCATCTTCCTTCCTTCCTTCCTTGCTTTCTTCATCTCCTTTTCTTCACTTGGCACCAGAAATAAAATATCAGAAATGTGTCTACTATGTCCCATAAAGAGACCTACCCTCACAAAATTATATTTATAAAACTACTTATAATATCAAATATTGTTTGTCTCCTGATCTATTTCCACATGTAAATACAAGGATTTACAACCTTCCTCAGAATGTCATTCCTACCACTCTGCTGACTTTCAAAGCTGTGTCTGAAGTCCTAGCTTGCAGCACTAGAAGTCGTTTTGTGTCAGAGGACAGAGTGGTAGCAATAACTTGATTCCCTGGTGCTGTCCCTTACAGAGAAGCTGTCTTCCCTCAGACTGTGTATTAGATCAAACCTTAGTGTCTGTGTGTGTTCCTGTATGTTGTGTCTACTCCTATATTCTGAGAGTCCTTTAAGTATTTTTGTATTTATTCTTAGTTGTTCAGTTTATAAACTCTTAAAATTCTGTGAAAAAAAATGTTAAAGGCATTCCTTGTAGACATTTGGAGACTGAGTATTGCTTGATTAGACAAATGGTGACAGGGCTAGTTTCAGGTTTCAGAACTGCGCGGGATCCTACTATCAAATTCTCTACCTTCCATTGGCTGAAAAGAGTTTAGTACCTATTATTTCCAATTTGTAAGTTCACTAACTTTACTTGATGAAGTGTATGTTTAATAATCTCCTTTACTTATAAAAATTGACAGTATTGAGAATCTTTCATCTATACTCTTTTTATCATAATTTATCTAGTTGGAAAATTAGAGAGGTCAAGGGGGAAATGTATCTGTATGTTCACGTTCAAGTGTGAGTGCACATGTGTCTATACATGTATAGAGTGCATATTTTCATACAGGTGCATGTAGAGAAGTCAGACACTTACATCAATGACCATCCTCATCACACCTCATCTTAGCTTCTGAGACAGTTGCTCGCTAAACCTGGTCCTCACTGCTTCAGCTACACTGGTTTACCAACGAGTTCAGAGTATTTGCCTAGCTCTGCCATCCCAACACTAGTACCACAGGTGCACACTGTCATACCACCTTGCTTTTACCTGAGTAGTGACTTTCCAGATTCAGGTCTTCAGGCTTGCCCCACAAGTCCTTTATCCACTGATGCTGTGGGACAATGCTCTTGTACTCTGTAAATATTTGTCACTTGTATAGGTTTAATACTGACTGGCCAGTAGCCAGGGAGAAAGTATAGGTGGGGCAACCAGGCAAGAAGTATAGGCAGAATGACCAGAACAGGAGAATTCTGGGAAGAAGGAAAGGCTCAATCTGTAGTCATCACCCAGACCAAGAGGAAGCAAGATGAGAATGCCTCACTGATAAAAGGTACCAAGCCACGTGGCTAACACAGACAAGAATTATGGGCTAATTGAAGATGTGAGAGTTACTAAGAAGCCTGAGCTAAAGGGCAAACCAGTTCATAATCAACCTCTGTGTGTCTCTTTGGGACTGAACGACTGTAGGACCAGGTAGGACAGAAGTCTCTGTCAAAACACTGAGTCATCTTCCTCTTCTGAGACAGACCTTTGAATCCAACCCCATCTATTATCCTTACTAACACTCAAATGAAAGGTATATTTACTTAAATTTAAATTCTTCTACTTTAGTTTCTCAATCTGTGCTGTAGGACAATGGTCTTTTATCCTGTCACCTGTATTATTTTTAATAAAATGCTGATTGGCCAGTAGTTAGGCAGGAAGTATAGGCAGGGTGACCAGGCAGGAGGTAGAGGTGGAGCAACTAGAATTCTGGAAAGAGGAAAGTTTCAGTCTACAGTTGTGACCCAGCCTCATAGGAAGCAAGAAATGACTGCCTTGCCAAAAATGGTACCAAGCTACATGGCTAACTCAGACAAGAATTATGGGCTAATGTAAGTTGTAAGACTTAGTTAATAAGAAGCCTGAGCTAATGGGCCAAATAGTTTATAACTAATATAGACCTCTGTGTGATTTTTTTGGTACTTAATGACCGTGGGAACTGGACAGGACAGAAAACTCAGTCAACAGAATGGTGCTTGGTCAACAAATCTACCTGTTGCATATATAAACACCAATGTCATGGAGCTGGTAGATGATTCTGTGAGTAGCTATGCTTGGTAAATAGTTTTATTCAGGTACCATCTTTTTCTTTACATGTTTATTTATTTATTTTATGAGCATATGAGGGGGATGCTGGCACAGGACATGATGTGGTGTGTGAGCAGAGGTGGAGACAATTTGTGAATAGTTCTCTACTTCAATCATGTAGGTCCCAGGGACTGAGCTAGTGTTATCAGCATTTGCAGTAGATAGGCACCTTTACTCTATGGGCTCTCTTCTCAACTCTACTTTTATTACTATTCTTAGAATATCTTGTGCATTAACATGGAGTTGTGCAAAACAAATATAGTGGTAACTTCAGCACAATATGACAGCCTGGACACTCTATTGATAAATTCCACAGATTTTGTTCAGATTGTCTGAGGTGAATTTTTTTCTGATTTTCTTTATGTGCATTTTCAGATTTTTATTTTTAAATAATTTTAAACTTTAACAAAGTGTAAAAGTAAAATTTAAAACAAAAATTTCTCAAATAATTGTAAAATATGTTGGCAAATTTATACTCTCTCATTTTCTGAATGTATTATTGTATAGTTCTTGCCAATATGGCCATTGATTTAGATAATTATAATATAAACTTTAAAATTGAATGGACCTGTTAACCCTATCTAGCCAGAGATTTTTATTCAATTGCCACCATTTCCCAATATTACCACCTTCAGAAATGGTCCATATTCTGTCATTAAGTCTGCTTAGTCTCCTTCAGAGTGAATGTGCATCTCCCTCCCTTGTACAAAAACCTTGAAAGCTGTGAATACTACAAGTCAGTTATTTCATGGCCGGCCTTCTAATGTAGGTTTGCCTGAGTTTTGCCTATGATGTGAGTCAATGATTATGAGCAGAAATACCAGAACAGTGACACTATTATTGTTCTTGCATTCTATTGTGTCAGAACCAAATTCAATTTGTTCCATCTTGGGTGAAATTAACCATAAGAATTTGATTAAAGTACTATTTCCTGGGTTTTCTCTAAGTAAAGAGACTCACTTGCATCTTCCTAATTTACAGCTTTTTTATGCAGAAATGTTTTACAACTTCACAAGCACTTTCTGCACCATCGAACGTCCACCCATGTATCTACCATGCACCGATGTTTCCTGTTGACTTTTTTTTGTTATGATGGCCATAAATGCATCTTCTGACACATTTTTAAAAAGTTAGTCGACATTCCCTGGTAAGGAAAAATAATTCATATTTTTAATTTACTTATTAATTTGGAATGGGCTCATGAGTTCTTCTTTTATTAGGTGTTATAATCTGTTATTGTCATTGCTTATGTTAATAATCAAATAGTACCAGATTCAACCAGAGAGAGCCCTTTACACTGGTCTGTGTGGTTTCTTTCTTTATTCCTTATTTTCTTACCTGTTTATTAGCTTTTCTATGTACAGGTAGCTATGTGAATGGTGTTTCTGCGTGTACAGGTATGCAGCACACATATGTGGAAGATAATGGAGGATTGTCTCTTTGAGAGCAACCACCTTGTTCTCAACACTCTTAGCCTGAAGCCCACTGATTAAGGTAATAGAAACCCAAGATCCATCGGTCCCTGACTGCTCAGTGTTAATGTTAAAATGCACAACACCATGCCTGGTTTTGAACTAGGGTGCTAGTACTTTATTATTTATTTGTTAAAACAATATTTTGGCCCTCCTTACTCTCCTTGGAAATAATTAATTTCTCTAAGGAGTCACAGATACTCAGTGAAAAATGAAATGCATAATAAATGGAATGAAAAGTGTGCTTTTTGCAATTGAGATCTCTTTCCCCTTCACTAGGATCTCTAAGGAGTCAAAACTAGGAAATAGATAAATTGTTTTGAAAATAATTGCATTAATGTTTCTTCTAACTATCTATCTATCTATCTTGTTGGGCATTTGACTATTGAAAACTATGAGTCAACACTGATATTTGCATTATTAATTCTACAGTCAAAGGTTCATTGAAATTCCCCTCTTTTCTGTATCTGTGACTCTTTATACCTTTCAGGAATGAATGGAGCTCAGTAATTCAACGCACACAATTATTTGCTCATTCCTTTTATGTATACCTGTATGGTGTGGGTATAAAATGCCCTCCATTGGTTCCTATACTTAAGGCCTAGTCTTCAGTGCCTGGTGTTACAGAGGAAATGAGTAAATTATGGAATTGGACCAGAATCAATGGATTGTTCTACTAATCAACTCAAAATTTGGTGGCATTATAGGGACACTGTGGAAATCAGGAGGAGGGACTAAGTTGGAGAAAGTAGTTCATTGAGGGTGAGTATTTGAGTGTCATCTCCTGTCCCTTCTCCTTCCTCTTTCTTCTTGGTCTTCCTACTTTTTGTATGTTACATAGTGAGAAGCTTTTCCCTACTACTCCCTCTTCTGATGCCAGGTTCTGCCTTAAGAGAAACCCACAGTTAATGGTATCTGAAAACATCAGCCAAAATAAGTCAGGGTACATCTTCCTATTCATCCTACTCCTTGTTGTGGATGAACTTTCCAATGCTTTGGTCTCTCAGGATCCTATTCTGGCCAGTGATCCCTAGTGACCCCATCACCTCCCTCCTTCTTCACCTCACTCAATCCTCAAATTCTCACTACCCATTACCCAATCAGACATTTTCCCAAATTGTTCTTGTCCTAATACCCAGAACCAAGGTATTCCCTGTGTCTTTTCTAATAACTTCTTTCTGGTTCCTGAATCCCCTACTAGACTGCTGCTTACATCAAAGTATGAATGGCAGTGTTCATACCAGCACCTGCTGGTTTCTTGAGTAAGAAAAAGAGAAAGTTAAGAAGAAAGAAAGAAAAAAGAAAGGAAAGAAATGAATATTTTGTTCTAAGCCAAGAGACTCGTTTATTTTCCCCTCTCTCAATAGAGTTATGATACAGCTTTTCTCTAGTTTTGGTTGACATTATGTTAGTGTGATGGGAGTAGTGGAAGAGATATATTAGTTTAAAATATTTCAAATAGCCCAGAAGTGACATGCTGAAAATTGTTATCAAAATGACTTCTATACCCTAGACATCTTTATTTTGTCTTCCTGTATGCTCAAACCTTAAAAATACTGACTACTTGATAAACTTCCTTGACCTTGCATCCAGCTACTAGGCAAGGGTTTGAACCATGCTCATGTATTGTAAGAAGTAAAAGCCAGTGATGTTTTAGATAAATCAGGATCTAAAAACTAAGCATGTAGTCATCTTCATTTACTTCAGATCTTTGTGTAAACAAATGGTTTCCCAGAGAATTCAGCCTCATCATATTTCTCGATCATACTTAAAGTCTAGCTCATGACTCAATTCTTGACCTGTATGACCCATGGCTAATTCCTTCAGGTTGCTATGATACTGTGACCTTGATCTAAGTGATTCCCATGGCTATTTCTTCATTTTCTATTACAAAAATGGTTTAGGGTAAGGTAATGATTTTTCCTTTGTACACTGGCAAAATATTGGAGACTGATGGCTGAAGAGTAGAAAACTGAATTAAAGGCATAATTGTTTCTCTTCTTTCTTGTGACCACTGAGAAGGTCATAGAAGGTTAAAGAAGCCAAGCACAGGTAGGACAGTCTGTCAGTGGATTGGCGGGACAAGGAGGCAGGAGAGTCTATACACACAGACCAAGAAGGGAGCCAGAGAAGTGATCATTACTAATGTGAGACTTTGCTCCTGATTCAGTTTCCACATCATGCTGATAATCAGACACTTAGAATGTCAGCCATGTTCACCTTAGATCATTTATGATTTCTATGTGGCAAGGTGTTTTATTGGATGTCTAGAAGGAGCCGCACAGGAAAGTGTAGTAAAAGCAGAGGAAATTAAGTGAAACATGTCTAGGAGGAGCCAAGCACAAATGCCCATTCTTGTTCTTTGCCGTTCTTTCCAGATGTGCAGAATTTTCTGGAAATGTAAGTTGGGGGAGCATGGCTAATGGTACCTAAAAATATATAATTGGATTCAGTGACTGGTGTGCTGGAAAGGTGTGTTTCAGATGTGCCTTGTGGAAAGAATAATGACAGGAGAAACCGTGTCTCGGCTCCCTGGCAGGCTATTTTCCTTCCCGTCAGGAGAATTGTGAGTGTTATATCTGGCTGTCGCATGCTTTGCTTTACTGCATATTAACCCGCTGAACATATATTAAGGACATAGTGCCAAAGTAGCTGTACAATGTCTCCGCTTTTAGCTCCTAGCTGGCTGGCAGTTCCTGTACATTTTAAAAAGTAAGATATATTACCGTGGAATACAGGGAAATGTTTTCTTTATAGATTGAGGCTAGTGGGGAACGTGGAAATAAGTCAATCAGGTATTACAAAGCCTTTTCTTTGCTTTCAACTTACGTGAAATCACCCTAGGTTCCTTATACTCCAAGTTGTTGTTTACCTGATGCTGTTGACAAAGTTCACCTTCTAAAAGAAACTCTTTTCCATAAGGTCACCAGCAGACCTTTCATGGGGAAGAACCTGACTCACTCATTTCTTTTGGGACCCCAGTCACACGTCATTTTAGGACCACACACCACTTTCTGTACCTTTATGTATAAAGAGCTTAACTTTATCTTTAAAAGTGCAAAGTCACATGTCCTGGGTGAATTACCCAAATTTCTACCTTGTCTTGCTTTTTTTTCCTGTCATTTTTCAGACCAAAGTCTGAAACAAAGGACCATTTAGACTTATAAGGAAAAAGGGTGAGGGATCTTCCAGAGAGGCGACTTCATCATTTTTCCTCTATCTTCAATGTTCCAGTTGCTCATCTAGTCATTCAATATTTGTCTCCTGAGATTTACTGCCTATGGAGTACTAGACACTTCAGTGAACATAAAAATCTATTAGACACAATCTCTGTGTGCAAAACTTTAGATTCCAGCGGTAAGAAAAGCTATTCTTTAAAGTAAAAGTATTAGATGGTAGAAAAAGCCAAGGCATAAGAAAAGGACCACCAAGCACTAAAGGCGTGTGTGCAAAGACATTGGAAGCATAAATCAGAAATATATTTACTTTATGACCCAGGAAACTGCTTTATGGGGAATGTTCCGTTTAATTGGCAATACAAAATCTGGTCGAATTTCTGAGCCTAGAGATGGGATGGGTGGATAGGAATTCAAACATAAGTGCTGAGCAAACTGACAAGCGGACTGCTTTGCTTATTTTGTGTGTGTTTACATTCAGGGGATGCAGGAGGCTGCTGAAGTGTCCCACCCTGCAGAGCTTGCCAATCATGAGCAGATTTCACTTCTCAATTTGTTCAATTCTGTTGTGCCTCACACTCCTGTAGAGCCAAAGAACTACGGAAGTGAAGCCTCTATTTGTCCTTTTAAGAGCTACATGCCAACTGATGCTTGGTCCAAACTACAGTCTCCTGAAACCCAAGACTGACAAGTAAGTGGGAAGGATGTGTGCAGTTTTAACCCCAAAATGAACATCTGGAAATTGAAGGCAACTTGGGCTTCCTGGGTTGCTTTTTCATGTTTTTCCACAACTACAACAACTATCCCTGGCAAAAATACCTTAAAGGTTATACAGATGGTGGTGAAAACTTCTACACAGAGCCCATTCCTCATTCTGAAAACTTCACCATTAGACTTTATCTGCTCACCTATTAAGAGAAATATGTATCATCATCTGCACTGTGAGTCTTTTTTTTTCTAAGATATCTTCTCGTGAATGCCAGGACAGTGATAATAAACCTTATCAAAACCAATTGTGATCTCAATTAGAATTGACTATGGGTACTATAAAGAGAATGAGTGTTTCCTCATCAAGTTCATGTGTCATCATACCTTCTGATGTATTTGGACCTGACATCATTCAGTAATGAACAGGGGTATACCTGATTGTGATGGTGGCAGCTTCATGGTAAGATTATATAAAAGTGGAGAGATATAGCATCTCCCCATCCTCTCCTCCCCTCTCTTCCTCTCTCCTCCTCTCTTCTCCTTTCTCTTCCCCTCTCCTCCCCTCTCCCCTTTCCTCTCTTTGCCTCTGTTCTCCTCTATTTCTCTCTATATTACTCACACATCAAGAAAGACCATGTAGAACATAATCGGGGAAAAATCTTCAACATTAGCTTAAAACAATCCTCACCCTCTCATACTTTCAGCTTCCAAAAGTTGAGGAAAGAGTTTCTGTTGTTGTTGTTTTGGTTTTTTACTGTTGTTCAATTAAGTCTTTGTATTTGAAGATAGCAAGCTTCTTAGGCTGAACCCTCTATCCATAGGAATCACATTATGACTTGGACTATTGGGTTAGGTTATCTTGTCTTTTTACAGCAAACTAACAACATTTTTCAAAAATACTAAGTTCTGATAATAAGAACACTGCAATTAAGAATGAGTTCTGGTCTGTAAAGAATATATTTAACTCTTCTGGCAAAAAGCAGAAAACATTTATAAACCACTTTTCTTTATTACCTATTCCTTTATGGAGCCAAATGGCTTGGGTTTCTAGATCCTTTGATGAGAATATTTACAATAGTCCCACTTTGCCTAGGAGATAGCAAGGCACTAACTAGGAGGCAAGAGTGGAAGGGTTGCTACACCTTCAGGAATTCTTTGCCACAGCCTGGACTGTGGGAGTCTGTTTTGTTAATTCGGATGATGTTGGTTATGACATCGGGAAAGGCATTGATTGTCATGTGTGCTATTATACAGAAAGAAAGCCTATGCCCAGAGACCAAAAACCAAAATATGTTGCATGTTTGTCTTTGGCTATAGGAACATCTACATTACATAATTCAATGAAAAGTAAAATTAATAGTTCTATAGGTCTTAAAGTATTAGGCAGAAATGTCCTCTTGGCAGAGCTCAGCTCTACAGAGCATCCCAATTGCTGGGCACTTTGGGATTATGTCCCTGTCCACCACTTTGTCTAATACTATGGATGGATTAGAGGATGGCAGATCTACTGGCTTCCTCTAAAGCCTGTTTTCTTTTTATTTTATTTATTTATTTATTTATTTCGGTTTTTTGAGACAGGATTTCTCTGTAACTTTGGAGCCTGTCCTGGAACTAGCTCTGGTAGACCACACTGGTCTCGAACTCACAGAGATCTGCCTGACGCTGCTTCCCAAGCGCTGGGATTAAAAGTCTGCACCACCACCACCCGGCACCTGTTCTTAGTTGTACAGGTTTGTCCAGTTTCTTTGAGGTTCATGCTTCCTTTTGAGTGTGAGCGCACTGAGGACAGTTACAATGCAGAGCTCCGGTTCCTGCATCACTAGGGCCAGTGGCATCACTAGAAATCTCTTCACTGTAATTGAGAGATGCAGAGACATTTTCCTTTTAGATTAAAGAAAAAGGATGACGTCATAGCCATCCTTATATGCAGACACCAAGGCAGATCTTGCACTCTCATTACCAAGAACATTTTCGATTGCCTCTCATACATGCCCATACCCTTTCATGCTTCCAGAGCTATGAAAACAAGGAACTCGTTACCTGTCTGTTTATCTAGAGAAAGATGTGAGGCGTCATATATCGTGGCTTTGTTGAGGAGACCGCTTGAACCTATTTCAGAATCACTAATTACTAGGTGGAATTGCGAAGTGAAGTGCTTTCCAACAAACCATACTTATCTCAAGCCTTGTATGGAGTATGTGTCTCAGTCATGAGAGCTTTAAGAGCATCCAGGAGATTAGCTTTGGCATATGCCACTTGAAAGTATAGGTCTCAGTCACGTTCTAGGGAACTTCGCAAGCAAAAGATTAAAAAAAAAAAAAGCTCAAGAGAACACAAAAATTCTATATGGAACCTATTGGTAGATGAGTACAGCTGAGCATAGTGTGACTGGAAGTGCTTAAGTTGAGTTTTAAGGAGCTACAGATCATGTATAACCAAGCAAAAATAAAGCAAAAATTATCAATCATGTGAGCTACAAAGAGGAATTAAGACATTCAACTACACCAAATATTTCATTCCCCTTTATTTATTTTCAGATAAGTATGCCCATAAAAATATACACGTCAATAACGTAATTTGGGAGCTTTCATTACATGCCATATAAAGTCATAAGAGCTGCAATCCACTTGAGGAAAACAGTTAACCCTGCCCTCATGGCTTCACTTTAGCAATGCAGACTGTAAACAAGCAGATTAATTAAAGAGTACAAATTCAGGAGAGAGAAAGATGGCAGATGACACCCACAGCAACTGCCAGACGCTCTGAGGGAAAGCCAGGGTCGGTTGGAAAGCAGCCATCCTCCAAAGTGGATGGTGGAGGAAAGGCAATGACTGAACTTTCAGTAACAAAGAGAGCAGGGGAACTTTAGGAAGTGGACCAGAAGGTCAGAAAGTTCTTTCTAGTGTGGTTGGTACTTAGCAGGGTGGGCCTAGGGAGTAACATCACTACAGAGGGTGGGAACTGTTCATTAAGAAGAATCCTGAGAGAGACATACATGGATCCCCTGGGAAGTGGAAATAGACAAGATCTCCTGAGAAAATTGGGAAGGGTGAGGAGAAAGAAGGGTGGAAGGGGAGTGGTAGGGGAGAAGGGGAAGGGAGGAGAACATGGGGGATTAGGATGGCCTGGAAGAAGGACAGAGAAGGAGAGCAAGGAAAGAGATATTTTGATTGAGGAATCCATTATGGGTCTAGTGAGAAATCTGGCCCTAGGGAAATTCCCAGGAATCCACAAGGATGACCCCAGCCAAGACCCTAAGCAATAGTGATAATGGTGCCTGAACTGGCCTTCCCCTGTAATCAAACTTATTGACTGCCTGAATTGTCATCAGAGAACCTTCATCCAGCAACTGATGGAAGCAGATGCAGAGATCCATAGCTAAGCGGGGAGCAAAGCTCATGGAGTCCAGTGGAAGAGAAGGAGGAGCAATAATAAGAGTAAAGAGGTCAAGACCATGATGGGGATACCCATACAAACAGGTAACCTGAGCTAATGGGAGCTCACTGACTCTGGACTGACACTGGTGGAATCTGCATTGGTCCAAAATAGTCCCTCTTAATGTGGCTGGCAGGTGTGTGGCTGGGACAGTCTGTGGGGCCACTGGCAGTAGGAGCAAGATTTCTCCCTAGTGCTTGAACTGGATTTTTGGAGCCCATTCTCTTTGGAGGAATACCTTGCTCAGGCTAGATACAGGGGGAAGGGCCTTATTCTGTTTCAAAGTAGTGTGCCAGACTTTGTTGACAACCCATGGGAAGCCTTACCCTTTCTGAGGAGAACATGGGGGGTGGGATAGAGAGAAGGTGGGGGGAGCAGAAGGCAGGGAGGTAGTGGGAACTGGGATTGGTGTGTGAAATGAGAAAAGATTGTTTTATAGATATATAGATAGATAGATGATAGACAAAGAGATAGATAGACAGACAGATAGATAGATAGATAGATAGATAGATAGATAGATAGATAGATAGATGATAGATAGTTTTTATTTTTAAAAAAAGAATCAGCCACTGAAGCCAGGCAATGGTGGCACACGCCTTTAATCCCATTACTTGGAAGAAGCAGGAGGATCTCTGGAAGCTAGAGACCAGCCTGGTCTACAAAGTGATTTCCACACAGCCAGGGCTACACAGAGAAAACTTGCCTTGAAAAATCCAAATAAAAACGAATCAGCCTCTGAAAAGAATGTGTTTCCATCACCAAATAACTTAGAGGGCAGGATGGGGGTGGGGTACAAGGGACAAAAGCTTGTAGTTGATGGAAAGCAGAGAGCAAATAGGGTGCAGGAGTGGAAGTAGAGATCCCAAAGCATGTTTAACGTTTGTCTTAGCATTATGCAGACTGTAGTCAAACCACATAGAAAACTTTTGGGGTATACACATCATATAGATGCCGGGAAAGGCTTTCCTCGGCACTTAACTGTAACAGTGCCAAGAAGTCTTTCTTAAAAACATCCCTGCACAGGAGGAGCAAGCAAACTGTCCAGTGCCAGACAGTCAGCCTGAAAAACATTGGTACAAGTATGTACCCACCAGGTAATATTTGGAAATATTTATGTATAGACAGATGCATATGTACATGCAACAACAAGTAATGTTAAAAGAGACGCCAGGAATTTGAAGGGGAGCAGAGAGGAGAATATGGGAGGATTTGAAGGATGAAAAGCGAAAGAAGAAATTTTGGAAACAAACTAAAAATCTCAAAAGTAAACAAGCAAAAAGCTGGAGTGAGGATGAGTGTTCAAAAAAAATATGTTTCTTCCCGTTTAAAAGAACAAGTGGAGTGTGCAAACATCGGTGAGAATAACTGTTACCTGGACAATTTATATTCTTTTGGGGCCATCTATATGGGGGTGTTTGAGGGTACATGAGTAAATCTCTGAAGCCTCCCTTAACAGAGTGAGTGCCCCTTAGTGTTGCTGTCAGAGAGGGAAAATGCATTGGCATCAGGAGTTTTCACATGATTTTGGGATAATCTCATCTACTGCTGGTAATTTTATGATACATGTGCAATAAATGTAACTGCATCTAAAATTATTCTGGTAGTCATGAAAGATCTAATATAGTGATTATTAATTTGTCAGAAGACCTTTCCAGGACTATAGTCTTACTATTATTATTTTTAGTAATTATTCTCACTAAATACGATTTTTTCTCATTTTGTTATATTGAAACAAGTACACACAAAAAATATAAAACTCTTTGATTTGCCTTAAGACAAAAAACAAAAACAATTCCTGCTCAATTGGAGGCTAAGTGTCGCTAATGTAGAAGTCCCTTACTCACAGCTCATTTTAGGCGTCCAGAGTAAATATCAGGAGACTATTCTCTGAGATTTGGCCTGTCAAATGTTCTCATCTAGAAGGGAAAATCTCTTAAGTCAAAATCATGTAGTGTACCAAACAGTGAAATACGATCTGAGTCAGGCTGGCCTGAAGTTCACTACCTCCCCAGAAGAGGGGAAAATGGTGGCAATTGCTTCCAGGTGCTAGGGTCAAAGGCACTGTGCCACAAAAATTCCATGTCATCAGAAAATGCCAACCCCAACCATCACAGAAGAAAAGGCAGGACAGCAAACAGACAAACTCCAGGTGCCTACGTGTCCATCCAGGAAAGAAACGTCTCTGGAGATGGGAGGTCAATTCTCTTTATCTTGTCAAATACAATTTACATTTTCCTTAGCTCTTTATTAGCTTCTCATTTCTATTCTTATTACTGTCCACCTTTTGTATTTTTCATTTTTCCACATCCTTTTTATAGGACTATGGATTTAACAGACTATTGCATCGAACAACTGCTTGAACATTCTGTTCAAGTAATTTTCTCCAAAACCAACCATTTATTAAGACACAAAGCAAGTCTTAAGTGTATGGGATTTAAGGTAACTTCCTGTAGTCTATCTTATCACAATGTAAAAAACCTAGAACTCAAGAGCAATAGAGGCTTCAGAAAGTAGAAACTCCTACCATATGAATAACACACCACTGAATGACAAGTGGTTTGGGGCAGAAATCAGGAGAAAAATTAACAGTCATTGTAATCCTGAACCCACAGCAGCTGTGTTCCCAGTACTGGTCCTGCACAAGGCTGGGAGTAATCAGTCATGGATAGGGAAGGAGATTACCCACAAGTTATTGGCTTCTAATAGACAGTAGAGGAAGGGGAACTGCTCTCCACAGATGTACAGCCACTCGCTGGTGACTTCAGCAGTCTCCATTAGATGACTTCATCCTAATACTCACACAGAAAGCTCTGATTAAACTCCATAGCTCGCAAAACAAAACAAAGACATGAACATGGGGAAGTCCTATAGGGAGGAAGGTATTGGTAGGGAGGGGGGCGGGCTAGAGGGAGATAAGAAAGAGTGAGAGGAAAAGTAATTAGAGGCAGTAAGTATATGAATAAGAGTATCAAAGACTAAATTTGAGTGTAGGAATTATCTTCAGTTCTCAATTACTTTGCAGTTATTCATTATTTATTTTCTATTTGTGAAAGTAAGTTCAGGGAAAATAGTATAATTCAAATATATGTTTGACTAAGCAAAGGGAAGTGGTGTACGTCACTAAATGCCAAATATGAGGTCCTACAGACACTGCCTTTTATAGATACCCCACACAAAAAGGCTAGAACAAGCAACAGAAAGCCCAACATGCCAGAATTGCCAGAATACAATGAAAGATTTCTAAGAGGGAAGCTTGTGGCTATAAGTGCTTACAGTGAAAATACAAGCAAATCCCAAACACAATGCATCTCCATGTCTCAGAATACAAGACCAATCAAGTCAATCCCAAATCTGTAGATGGAACAAAATAATAATGATCAGAGAAGAAATTAGTGAGAAGAAAACAACAGGAGAAAATCCACAAAGAATGCAAGAAAGAGAATTATTTCTCAAGAAAAGATAAACAAGATTGGTAAGCCCTTACCTAACGTAACTAAAAATAAGAAGAAAAGCAGATCCAAATTAATAAAATTAGAAATTAAGAGGAGACATATTACAGATACCAATGGAATTCAGATGCCCATTGGGGCATACTTTGAAGTTTTACATTACAATAAATTAGAAAGCTTAAAAGAAATAGATAAATTTCTAGACATTTATGGTCTGTCAGAATTAAGTTAAAAGGAAATAAACAATTTCAATAGACTATAATGAGGAATGATATTGGGGACAGTAATAAGACTTTTCCCAACAAAGAAAACCCAGACCCCAAGACTAGGGAAATAGCTCAGTCAGGAAAGTCTTGTTTTATAAGCCTGAGGATATGAGTTCAATTCCAAAATTGCACATTAAAAAAAGTCAGCTGTGGTGGCACATGGCTATAATCCCAAGACTGAGAAAGCAGGGAAAGATCCAGGCTAGCCCTAGCCTAAACTTCAAGTTCTAGGAAATGAAATAACTCATTATAAAAAAAATAAGATGGATTGCAGTTGACACATCCTAAGGTTGGCCGTTAGTCTCCACATACATATGCACACACATGCACCTGCACCTACACACACACACACAAAAAAAAAACCAAACACACACATCACACAAAAGGAAGCTCAGGTAATGATGAATACTCTGTAGAATGCTATCTCCTGTTAAATAACTGGCATCAATCCTCCACCAATCATTCCATATTAAGAAAAGAAGAGAGGGAATGCTACCAAACTCCTCTTATTAAACCAGTATCATTCTGAATACCGAGTAAGATAAGAATACATTAAACCACAGAAAGCAGGTCAGAGGCCAATATCTGCCTGATGAATGTCACCATTCCAAATAAAAAATGAAAATTCAGATAATGAAAAGAGCTATAAAGATAAGCAAAGAAAGTAAAGAACACCTGAAAGAAAGGGGGAAGATAGGTCTACATATTATTGAGTTATTGTATATGCATCTAAAACTCAATGTTAATGTCATTACACTAAAAATAGCAGTTGTTTTTACTCTGTCTTCTTACATACACAGCCCCCATACACACATACACACAGACACACACACACACACACACACACACACACACGTTACATTTTGTAGATCTTGTGTTCTGTTTCGGCTTATCAAATGTTACCCAGTCATATGCATGCCATTTGCAAAATTATTATTGCTTTCAATAGACATTTAGTCAGTCTCCAACATGTTGTTGAGCTGAACATCTTAACATATATATGTGCAAAGTTCTTCCAGTGTTAGTCCTAGGAATGCAATTGTTTAATCTCAAAGTACAGCAAAACATTTTCACCAAATTAATTTGATACATTGTTCCCAGTAGAATATGCGGATTACTGTTCATCCCTGCTCATAACTTCTTCCAATTTGATGGGTACAAATGCAAATGTTCCATTGCATTTTATATATCCAATTAGTAGTTACACTTTTCATTATGTACATGTTACACTATGAGTTTCGCAATGTGAGTTTCTTGTTCAAAACTTCTGCTCACTTTCTATGAATTCCTTCCTATTATGATTTTATTTTTAAATTGTGTGTAAGAGAGAGTAAGAGATGTCACTGTTCACATTTGGAGGTGAAAGAAAATTTACAAGAGTCGATTCTTTTCTTCCATCATATGGGTCCAGGGACCAAACTCAGGACTTTAGGATTGGTGGCAGGTGGATATTGAGCATCTAACTAGCTCTGAATTGACTTATTATTTATTTATTTATTCTGATATGCAATAATTATATAGCATATTACATTTCTTGTATTATATACACATATGACTTTTATTTTATGTGTATGAATGTTTTGCCTGCATGTAAGTCTGTACACCACTTGTGTGTCTGGTACTCACAGAAGCCAGAAGTGGGTGTCAGATTTCTGTTGTAATGAGACTGATTGTTTTCAGCTGCCCAGAACCAAAATAATCACACACAAACTGTATTAATTAAATCACTGCTTGTCCCATTAGCTCTAGCTTCTTATTGGCTAACTCTTAACATCTTAATTTAACCCATCTCCATTGATCTGTGTATCACCACATGGTAGTGGCTTACTGGATAAAGTTCTGGTGTCTGTCTCTGGTGGGATTACATGGCTTCTCTCTGACTCTGCCTCCTTTCTACCAGCATTCAGTTTAGTTTTCCCCACCTAGCTCTGTTCCCCTATCGCTGTGCTATAGGCCTTTATTAACCAATAATATTCACAGCATACAGAGGGAAATCCCACATCAGATTCCCTTGGACTAGAATTACAGTGATTGTGAGATACTATGTGGGTGTTGGCAATTGAACTTGATCCTCTGTAAGAGCAGATGGTGTTCTTAACTGCTGAGCCATCTCCACAAACCACCATTCTAACACAAAATCTTTCAGAGTATAATCTTTTCACTTGCTTTGGCAGTTCTTTTGGCAGACAACCCTGTATATGTCTCTCAGCTTCCAATCTTCTGGATGTTGAGCCACTAACAGCCTTGGATATGATCATTATTTTACAGATGTTTGTAGAGTGAATAGCACAGAATGGTACAGTAATTTTCTGGAGCAAAGGGAATATTTGATATCCAGTATAATAAAGATAGTACCTCCCTGTGTCACAAACCCTGGACAGATTTGCTTGAAGTCTTCTATAGAAGGTTGAGGTTTCCCAGGAATGGGTTTTCTTGGCTATGATGCAAGCCCACTGCATGTGGAACATCTATCAAGGCCCATTTGCACTTCTCCAGTGGAACTTGGAAGACATGTGGTAGTAGGGCAGGCTACCAAGATAGATATGAAGTTGATCTTTCCTGCTGTGTCCTGAATAACCAAGTTATTTGTCTCAGTCACAGGAGTCTTCTGTTGTCTCACTGCATCTGTACAGCTCCAGTCCATGGGCCAACCAGCTTCAAGTGGCAGAAACATCTCTGACAGTGCAGTCATAATGGTTTTCTTTCTTAAAAAAACCTAACATCTGTATATTATAAAATGTCATTTTCAATTATTTCAAGATTACTTCCCATTTCTTACTTGCTGAACTACAAGGTATTTTCATATCTTTTCTCATTGTCATTGATTTACATTTAGATCCAAAAACCACAAAGATTTCAATATTGCTGTTATATTCATTATTATTGTTGTTGTTGCTATGGTATAAACCTGAGACTTCAGGCATGTTAGGCAAGTATTCAGTTAATATTATATCAGTAGCCATTTTAAAAACTTTTTTTTGTTATTTTAACACTAGGTCTTTCTAAACTGACCAAGCTGGCCTTGAACTCACTTTCTTGCCCATGCCTGTTAGGTACTTGCAGTGCCTCTGCCTCATCTTTACCAAGTAACTTGAATTATATGACCTTACTACCAAGCTAAGTTCAGTTTTAATACAATACATGAAAGAATCAAAATAATTTTTGTCTCAGCACTGTAAATCAATTGACTTAACAAATACTCTCTCCTTTCCCATTGATTTTTGATGCTTGATCAAATATTTTACTAGTTTCTTTTTATAAAAGATGGTCCTCAAGCTACTGCTATAATTCTTTGTTTAAAATGGCTTTGGAATATGTCTTTATACAATATATGGGGCTTCCTTTTCAAGTGATTTGAGCTTGTTGTGGGTATTTCTTCTTTACTGTATTGTATAGAGTCAGTATTTTAAATTCTTGAGTAAATATAGTAGAAATTTTCTTGGAAATAACAAATAGAAAGGGGTCCCATGAAAATGCCCAAACAATTCAGTTTGTTACCAAGACTATATGTTGTTCTCCACAACCTAACAGCAAGGCTCCATTGCTAAAGATGACACCCACACCACTCATTGATCTTGAAGAAGTCAAGCTGGTTCCTACATAAAACCCTAAGCCCTGTGTTCTAGCATCTTGGGTACAAGAAGTTACTCAGCACTAGTGTGGGACGATTCTGTATTCTGTCAATTATGTTTTAAATAAATGCTGATTGGCCAGTAGCCAGGCAGGAAGAATAGGCAGGACAAGCAGACAGGAATTAGAGGCAGGGCAATGAAAACAGGAGAATTCTGGGAAGAGAAAAGCCTATTCCTCTGTAGTCCTGCCCAGACACAGAAGAAGGAAAATGTGACTGCCTCACTGAAAAAGGTGCCAAGCCATGTGGCTAACATAGATAAGAATAATTGGTTAATATAAGTTATGAGTTAGTAAGAAGCCTGAGCTAATGGGCCAATCAGTTTATGACTAATGTAGACCTCTGTGTGATTTCTTTTGGGACTAAACGGCTGGGGGACCAGGTGGGACAGAAACTCAGACAACACAGCACATTACCAAGAAAGAAGCCTAAATACAACCCAATTACAAAGCCTTTGATCTACAATGGTATATTACCTGCAAGATACACTAGGGCAATGGTAGTCCAAGGCTTCTGGGAGTAGCCAACCCAATATCTGATTGAACTTGAAGCCCACTCCATGAGATGGAGCTCATACTTCACACTGCTTGAGTGATAAAGCATGAGAAATATATAGCCCTAGGACCTAAAGCAAACCCAAATACTACTGTTCTAAAAAAACAAACAAACAAAAACAAAACACAGAGCAATAAATAATATTTTGATAAAAATAATAGGTCAGTATCTTGCTCAGACATCATCTGAGAAGCCTACTCCTGCAGCAGATGGGTATAAATATAGAGAACCCCAGCCAGACATTATGTAGAGATTGAGAGATCTTGGAACACTCAGCCCTAAATAAAATATCACTATCAAATTCCCACCCCCTCGGGGCTCAGGAAATCCTATAGAAGAGGGACCAGAAAGAAGTTTAGACCCAGAAGGGATGGAGGACACCAAGAAAACAAGGCCTTCTAAAACAACACGAGCAAAGCTCATACGAACTCACAGAAACAGGTTCTACATGGGTCAGATCACAGCTCTCAGTTTAGTGCTTTTGTGGGATTTCTGAGTCTGTAAATAAGTGGGTCTCCAATTCTTGTGCCCCCTCTTGGGCTCTTCTTCCGTTTGTCTCTCTTGTCTAACTCTAATGTGTTACTTTTTGTTTTATCATATTTTATTTTACCGGTAGCCCCCAGACGCCTGCCTATTGTCTAAGGAGGCAGAAAAGGATGGATCCTCAAGTGGGGAGGAGCTGGAAGTTGTGCAGGGAGGGGAAACAACAATCAGAATGTATTGTATGACAAAATCAAAAAAAGGAAAAAGGTAAAAAAAAATTTAAATTTTAAAAATTTTAAAAATTAAGGTGCTGCACACCTTAATTCCAGCACTCAGGATGCAGAGGCAGACAGATCTTTGTAAGTTCGAGGCCAGCCTGGACTACATAGTAAGTTCTTCAACAACCGCACTATGTCTCAAAAACAAACAGAAAAGCAAATTTAGGCTGTTGATACATTTTTGAAAGAAATCTTGAAGTTTCATCCTTTTCCCCATTTGTTCTTATTTCTTTCATGGTGAATTTATTCTATGTTAATTAGCTGTTCTGTATCAGTGTTCTTTCTTTTTCTTTTTTTTCAGTTTTTACTTGGCCTAGATGGATAAACTTCCACTTGCCCTTAAGAGCATTGTGATTTGGGAAATTCTTATAGATTGCATTATTCACTGACCACAAAACAATGCATCTTCTATACTATTCACACTTTAATATAGAAAATTTTGCATTATGTTACCATCATACTAATGCATATTTACTGCCCTAGCCCAGCAGCGTGGGCCCCGGAAGCCTGATGAGGTGATGAAACAAGAAAGGACAGACACACAGAAACACATACACTGGCATGATGTTAGAATCATATGGGGTTTTGATTCCACCTTAACCTGGAAACTCCCAGTATTTATGGGATACAGCATAAAGGGGAGTGGTTAGCTAGTCTCAATAGGAGAAGGCCTTCCTAGGTGAACAGTCTCTGGCTGTAAGCATCCAGGAGATCTAGGAGGAGGAAACTGGAGTTGCTAGCCTTTCACACACTGATCAGTCATCCGTAAACACACTCAGGCCCCAGAGAAAGGTTTCGCCATTTATCTTGAACCTGAACCATGCTGGTAATGATGTTGTCGGTTTCCCATGGGGCTGATGCCTTGGAATCCTCAACGTAACTGAGCCCAAGTCAACAATACACATTCACTCAGGGCTTCAGTCCCTCAGTGCTCCCTCCATTCCCTACAGTCTGCAGTTCATAAAACAACTCCCGTGTCATTTGCTAAGATCTAACTAAGTGTGAAATCTGAAAATGAAAGAGTGCTATTTTGCCTGTGACGATCCCTAATATTTACTGTTTGTGGGATAATTCCGTTCTACTGGAAAATCATAATATGCCTATACATGATGTATAAGATGCATATGGTTGAGGAAGGATGAGGTCATAGCTCATAAATCAGTCTCTGCAAGTTAAGGGATCAGGGGACACTTCAATTCTTTATTTTCAAGTATGTGTGAGGGTGGGGTGTATAGTTTTCTCTAAATAGCCACAGTTCAAAGGAATCCTACCAACGTCTTCATAAACAAGGAAAATCAACATAACAGATACCTCGAGTATAGGTTTCTACACTTCCTCTCAAAATCCTGTTTCTCTACTTTTATGTTTGCCACCTTTTATCATATGGCATAGTACTTAACACAAAATACCATCTCTTTAGGTAGCGGTTGGTCAAAACAGTCAAGCGTTCCTGAGCTATAAATAAAGCAATATTTTTATGTTTACAAAATACCATTTAAAATATATATGCTAATAGCAATAAACTTATTCATGTTACTGAAAATACAGATTTAGGTAGAAATGTCACTGAATAGGATTCCAGGCAAGTTCACATACTTTATAACATGTATTTAAATTGGTGAAGCTGACAAAAACCTTTGGGGTCCACTTGCATTGAACAGACAAATTACAGGCATACATATAGGACCAAAGATAAGGACATGAATAGACATGATTTTTTGATGATCAAGTATGAGCAATGAGAAGGCATCCTGATTACAGCGTTAAATGATGGACCATAGCCCTGGTAACAATCATTGCTTCCTGAATGCACAGCGAGTAGGGTTCATTAGTCTCACTGATGGTAATACAGTGAGGCCCAAATCAAAGTTTGAGGTCCTGTGGAGACCGAATCACCTTCCCTCTATACCAAGCCCAACGTCTAACTCCTAATAGCATCTCTGAATGGCTCATCTCAAGGTGACAAGCGTGAGGAGCCTGCAGTGTTAAACGGAACCTGCCATTGCAACCTGGAAACAATCTCAGCTGTTATGCTTGTCATTTCGGGTGATGGGGCCTTTCCTTCAATTACAGGTAATCCAGGAGAACACAACAAAACATTAGCCATCCCTTTCGATTCCGTGTTCAGATGGAACTTTTCTTGGTTACAGCTCAAGTGAAATTAGATCCATCCACACAAAGTTATGTCTCTATTGAAGCTTAATTGTAATGTTGTAGAGGCACTATTAGAAACTGTTTAAGAGTCAGGTGGCGCACACAAAGGAAAATGTCAACTGCATTACTTTAGTATATAACAAAATAAAGAATTGCCTCCCATGCCCCTTTCATATAGAAATGTCCATCTGAGAAGGGTAAGGGCCTGGTGAGCTTTGTCCTCTAGGGTCCCTTAAAGTAAATCAATAGCAGACTTGCTGCTCCTCCTTTTTCCTTTTAGCTAAAGGGTAAACAGATGTTTTCTTCTGTGCTAAGGTGAAGCTGTATGTAGCAACCTGGAAGCTCAGTGTCCTTTATGTACAGCGTGAGGTTTGGGATTAACTAGGCTTGCTAGAAGGTCTCTATAAGGGAGTGGACTCAGGCTGTAAACATCTGGGAACCAGAGGCTGCAGTTCACTGGTCAATTGTTTGAAAACACTTCACTTACACATGCTGTCAATATTCTCACTTGGACCAGAGGAAGGCTCTGCCATTTCCAAGCATGGCCCATATTGGGACAAGCTTTACCATGCCTATGGATTTGAAACCTAAGGTTCTCGACATGGTTGGAGCCATGTCGAACAATAGCCATTCATCAAGGCTTCTTGGTTTCCAAGATTCATAAAGTAATGTGAAAATACAAAGTTATCATAATTTTACTAACAAAGAGGTATTCCTTGTTGCCCTTGTAAACTTATTACAAGTTTAATACACCTCAGCCAGTAAAAAATAATGCAACCAATTATTCACTATTGTTGGATTATTACAATTCTATGCTTGGATATTCTGAAAATTAATAGCTATAATTTTTTAACAGATATAGGATAACTGCATAGAAATTTGCTCAATCTCAATAAATCTCGCTGGGGTGGTTGGAGGTCCTACATGGGAACCTACAGCTTTGGTTTTGCTGAACAGTCATGTTACACATAGTTAGTTGATCAGGCCTAAAGTCCAACTAGAGAGCTGTTGGTTGCTCTTAAGAGAAAGTGCCACTTTTATGCCATGTACATGTTGCTGAGCTGGGCAAGACTGCAGAGCATACCTTTCCCTTGGCAGCATGCAGAGCACCTGCCAAGTCTATAAGTCTATGAGAGCCAATCCCCAGGGCGGAGGCTACCATATCAGTTCAGCTCAATGCCTTCAAGTCCTGTGTGTGAAGAATGCAGTGTCTTCAGCAACAGGGGCTTCCCTCTGAGTTCTGGAAGACAGCCAAGAGCGATGGCAATAGTCCATATTGTTTTGCGAGTCTCTTCTATTCTCTTTACTGGGAGACTTCCTATGCCATGTACTAAGGTTTTTGGTAGGTAGCTAATACATGGCTCATTGGTGGCCCATGTAATATAACAGCATTAAAGCTCAAATAATATGCCTATATATTATAAATGTATATTTAAGTGATTTTATAAAATAATTTGGTTCCTTATGGTTTTTTCAAGCGTCCTTCATGTTATTTATCTCTCATTCCTCTCTCTCTTCCACTATTTCCCTCCTTCCCCCACCATTAAATACTAACCGGCCTCCTAGTTTTTGCTATTTCCTTCTTCAGAGAACCTGTATCCTGCTATTCTACTCTCTAGATCTCCTTTCTTCTATGGTCTCTTTTGACTTTCCTATCCTCTTTGGTTACTTTAGGCTATATAGTCAGATCAAAAGTTTCAGAGTTAAGATCCATAGATAAGTTATAACATGTGCCTTTTGTCTTTCTGGGTCTGAGTTATCTCCTGCAGTTCAATAGGTTCCAAAATCAGCCATTTACCTGAGAATTTCATGCTTTATTTTTACTTTATAGCTGACTCGATTTCCAGTGTGTAAAGAAACCACATTTTTATCCTCAGCTGAAGGACATTTATGTTCTTTCCATTTCCTAGTTACTGTGAATAGAGCAATGAAGAACACAGCTGAGCATGTACCTCTGTACTGTGACATCCTGCTGAGCATGTGTCAAGGAGTGGTGTGGCTAGGTCATACGGCAGATCTACTTTTAGCTTTTTGAAATTTTTCTATACTGATTCCCAGAGTGGCTGCATAAATTTGAAATCCTGCCAACAGTGAATGAAGGTTCCATTTTCCCTGCATCCTTACCAGTACTTGCTGCTGTTTGCTTACTTGATCTGAGCCCTTCTGACTGATTAATATAAAATCTCAAAGCAGTTTTAATTTACATTTTCCTAATTTCCAATGTTGAGCTCTAATAAACTATTGTCAGACATTTAAACTTCTCTCTTTGAGAACTCTGTGTTCAGATCCAGAACCCATTTTTTTTTAAATCAGGTTGATTCTTTCCTTGGTTTCTTTTATGAGTTCTTTGTATGCCCATGGATATTCAACTACCAATGGCTGGGCAGATCACAGACCCCGGAGTAAAACCTAGTGATGCCATTTTCCAAAAATAAAATAATTGCTAATAGTATTCTAAATCCCTACTCTCATAACCACAGGTAAGTGTAGCTCCCAGTTCTCATCAAAGAAGCTCAGTTTTCAACAGATGAAGTCTAATTGAGAGGTCCACAACTGGTCAAAATTCAGTGAATAAGTAGCTGATCTTGGGGTGCCCAACCCCTAGTGATACATCTGCAAAGGCAAGCTTTGCCCACTCGGACTCATAGAATATGACAGGAAGGTGACAAAAAGATTATAAGACCCCATTGACCAGGATTCATGTTTCTAGATCATGTTCTCTAGGTATGAGGAAACTGCACCCAGGAAATTTCATCATCATGGTTGCCTGAACAAGACCTGCACGCCAGGAAAATTGGAAAATTCTACAGGGGAGGACCCCTAGATGAGAAGCTATGGGGGAACATTTACACGGGTTGTCCACTGTGACAAACCCTGGATACATGAACCTACAAGCAATGCTAAATAAACTCAATAAGTTGATATGTATGCATATACACTTATATACATGTGTGAAATGATAATATATAGATAGATGGCAAGAATAATTAAAAAGTATTGAAATTGAGAAGGAGGGATGCTGTGGGATAATGCTCCTGTACACTGTAATGATTTGCCACTCTTATTAGTTTAATAAGATGCTGATGGGCCAGTAGCAAGGCAGGAAGTATAGGTGAGGTGACCAGACTAAGAGAGTTCTGGCAAGAGGAAAGGCAGAGAGTTGCCACCTAGATAAAGAAGAAACAACATGAGAATGCCTCACTGAGAAAAGGTACCAAGTCACATGGATAAACATAGGCAAGAATGTGGGATTTAAGTTGGAAGAGCTAGTTGGTAATAAGCCTGAGCAATAGTTTATTTGGGAATGAATGACTGTAGGACTTGGTGGGACAGAAGCTTCTGTTTACAGATGAAGGGAAGAGATTAAGGGAGAGGGAGAGTAAGGAGTGATGTAGATACAGCGTTCATTATAAAGTTCTCTAAAAAATAAATTAAATTAAAAATTTATGAGCAAAGTTGTCAAACTACCATCTAAATATTCATGTCTGTACTCATAGATTAAGAATGCACCAAGGTTCATCAGAGAAACTTCTTAAAGAAGAAGAAGATGGTTAATGCGGAAACCTATAGCTCATCAAAGTGCCTGGAATAAGTATTGATAGAGTACTTAACCCCTACTGGGATAGATAGTACACATCCCTCCAAAGAAACATCTCAGGAAAGAGGTCGAAAAGAATGTAAGAACCAAGGATGGGAATATAAGCAGAAAATACACATCTGGGCACAGTATTGGCTTTGCACTTGTAAACCCACTGCAGTCAAGTTGTCTGTGTCAAGACTTGAATGAAATTGAGTACATAAATATTCCATGAGGCCTCATACCATCCCAGAGACAGGATCAGCATTTGATGCTTATTGGGGAAGAGGTGTCACTCTTTTAAATGCTATAGCCACAGATAACTTACTCTGGCTACACTGGGCAAATTTCCACTCACATTTAGACAAGTAACTCTAAGACCAGTGGGCCACACAGAAAAGGAATACATAGAAGTGGCGGGTGGAGTTTGAGAAGAAGGTTGCTGGAAGGGAAAAGAGTGAGGCTTAAAGGGAGAAAACAATGACAAATAAAATGTAATACAGAATCCATTATACAATTTAAAATACAGAAAAAAGGATGGTCAAATATTTAAACTGAAATTTTCTCTTCATGATTTCAACCCTTTATATTGTATTTTGAGTCTGGATTTTCACCTGATTACGTTTTGCATTGCTTTCTAAGTGGATAGTATCTGGTCAATACCATAAGACCAAATTTCAGTTATAGCTTCGATACTTTTTAAATGTACAGAGCAAATATTTTGCTGAAAGTTCCTCATCTTGGATGTGCTAAATGCTTCAGGACAATCGAATTTGGTCCATGCACTATTATTGGTTGGGAACCTGCAGAAGTCATCCTGCATTCTTAGATCTTACCATAAGGGCACACAAGTACAAACATTTAGAAGATTTTAAATGGTTTTATGTGTGTCCTGAGTATATATATGTTTACATGCACATGTCGGCACCCACCTAGGCCAGAAGAGGACATCAGATTGCCTAGAGTTGGAGTTACATGCAGTTGTCAACTGCGAGATGTGGGTAGTGGTAATCTTCCAGCATTCCCTGCAAGAGCAGCAAGAGCTTTAATGTAAACCTTTAAGGAAGCCATTCAAAAACTGTTCTGAATCCCAAGGGATGAATAAATTAGTTTCTCTATTGTATGATCTCTAATACTTATTAGAGTATTAGAGATTCAGCCTAAAGTAGCCTTTATTCTGCTTTCTTTTCAAATATTATAAAATTTTTCTTTCTGTATATTTTCATAACTGCTATTTCTATTTAATAATTCTATTCAACCAAGTTGCTGTACCATAATGATCCTAACCACTTGCCTGTTATTACCTATTCAGCTGCTTCAAATGTTGCATTGTGTTTTGTTAGTATGTGGATAAATACCTGCTTATGTCACATACTTATCTCCAACTGCTAGATTCCACTGATCAAAATGTTTCAGGAAAACATTATACTAATGTAAGCTAGCTTTTCCATCCTCAAGTCTAGTCAATCTTTTAGTGGAAGATTTTCAGGAACCATGAGTTGCCACATGAATCCACTCAAAGCCTAAGCAATAATCTAAACAAACTGTAGCTGAAGAGGCTACATGTGCTTAAAATCATTATTTTTAAAGAAATAATATGGTATCATGGAAATCATATGGCATGTAAAAACTAAGTTTCACTCATGCCTTCTCCAATGTGTGTGTGTATCTGTGTTATATGTTCATATGTGTGAATTTGGGCATGTGAGTAAACCACAAACATATGTTTATTTGTGATGTGTGTGTGATATAAGTATGTGCATGTGTGTATACATGTGTATGTGGGCTGGCGGAGGTCACAGATCAATGTCAGATAATTCTTTCATAGTTCTCTACCTCTCTACCTTACTTTCTGAGTTAGAGTCTTCAAACCTGGAACTCAGTTATCTGTCTGTGCTGGCTGGCCAATGAGCTCCAGAGATTCTCCTGTACCCTTACCCCAAAACTGCTGCAATTTCAGAATGTAGCTTTTCTTTTTTTTTTTTTCTGAGTGATAGAAATCCCAACCACTTTGCCACTTGAACTTTTGTCCCAGCCTGTCTTCTCCAACTATTGAACTAAAAAAGCAAATGCCTCAGAGAAATTTGTGCATAATTACCCAGATGGTATTTATATTTATTTTAGGCGGCTCTTCTGTTGAGTGACCAGAAGGGGGTTAATGTCCTAGAATGGAGTTTATAACCCCCCATAGTATTGGAAATGCCCCAAGTGTGCCAATGGTGATCCATGAAGAATTTTTCAAAAACTCAATCTCAAATCTGAAAGCCAGCTACCCTAATGCAGTGGCAAGCCACAAAGAAGGGTGGAAGAAGAAAGAACAAAATTTGGTGTTCAGACACCAAATATTTATCCAGGTTGACAGAAATTAATTATGCCTGCATTTCTAAAACATGTTCAACCACTATCCTAATAAAGAGATTATCAGAGAATCAGCTGCTGAGTGGGAAGGAGTTAGCGTGTCTCTCACTAGTTACATCATGGCTTAATTTGACTCTTCTCTACTTCTAATCAACTCATAATTATCTGTTCTAATAGGTCTGGGAGGGAGGGGTGGGAACTCATCACTGTGACATAGATAATACTAGCAAGCACAGAAAGGTAAACATATTCTGTTAGACTTTTGCATACATCATATGATTAATAAACAAATATGTTTGTCTTTGTAATTATGCATTGCTTAGGCTTTTTTTTTTAAAATTCCCACACCAATGAAAAAGCCATTCTGCATTAAACAGAAGTGATACAACCTAGAATTTAAAACCTTCAAACGAATTTCTTAAAGTTAGTAAGCTCCTCGCATGAATGTACTCTATTCCAGAAGATGCATGTATGGAATAACAATAAGTCATCCCCACTTTCTCACTGCCTCTGTTAAGGCCTCATATTCACTTATCAAACCCCCATTATTTTCCTTCTCCTCAACCCTGTGTGCCTAAAGGAGCCTAGTCACTGTGGCCTGGGTCGTGCTCAGTACACCCTTCTCACACCACAGTTCACATGCTATGGATTAAGGCTGTTCCCACCCATGCTATTCCTAATACTTCAAAGATCCCACAGTCTGTATCAAAAGTCCTTGTGGGCTTTAACAAACTGAAAGAAAAGTCATGAAAATGCAGTTTGTATCACCAATGTTGACTCCAAGAGTCACGTTTAGGTAATAGCTGTTAGCCATCATTTTGTGATGTCCATATATTTTTTGGAACTCTGATAGTTCTGGTAACTACAGCAATTTGCAATTCTAATACTAAAGTAACCAGTTTCTCCAGATTCTTGTCTTCCCTTCCTCATGGACTCCCAGCAACGTTCAACCAGGAAAGATGTTTACACATCACTTGAAGTGAGCATTCAATGTTTACCCTTAGCAACAGCGGAATGTCGACCAAAGGAAGCCTTTCAGTCTTCTTCCTGCTCCTCTTCCTGTGAAAACTAAGAAGGGATCCCCCCCACACACACTCACAACACAAACACTTGCACACACGTACAAACACACACGCAGTCTGCCACTGGGCCCTGATCTATCCTCAGAGCCATGCCTACATTGCTGCTGTCTGCCTATAGCATTAATATCTTTTCTAACAACTCCCTTATGTAAAAAGGCAATCCGTCTAGTGTCCCTTTTGATCCCTAAACCAAAACCTTTCAGTAGCTTTTCCAAATGCCAGTAATCAAAAAGAGCATGATTTCTCTCCCAGGGTAAACTGTAGTGTTCACTCAACCTAAGTTCTGCAGGCTTCTCTGAGCCATAGGTAAGCTATGCTTAAATTTCCACAAGGACTATCATTCTGCATGTGGCCACCAACCCACCCATCTGGTCCATCTCCAGCCAGTCCATTTCTCCTTTCCTCTCCTTTCCTTGCCTCCTCGAAAGCACAGTCCCCCTCCCCAAACCTGCACTCTCACAGCACAGCCTCTCAACAGAAATGTCTCGCTGTAAATTTCTCATCATTAAAGCGTCAGAACAGCTTTCAACAGGAATGTCTTTCATAAAACAGATTGTTTCATCTTTCAAACATATTGATTTGAAGGGGAGGCTGAGTTTCAGAAGCCTAAGTGCAAAGACAAAACCATCCACTTTCACTTTTTCTCCTCAAATTTGCACGGTAGCACTCCAAGCTCTCTGTGGAAAGAGAAACCCCACTGTTGGTCTTTTTAGGAAATAGAAGGTCACCGACCAGAAAGCTTAGAAAGAAAGAAAGAAAAAAGCTCAGGTATAAATATTTAAACCTGCTTCTTTAGAAGGAAGATGTTCTGAAACAGATTCCTTACTTTGAACCCTTCAGAGACTAGCCAGAGTCCATGACACATACATAGTTCCATGATGTCCAACTGTCTTTTTACAGCTCAGTCTGGGTCATGCTCTTCACGAGATAAGCATGACAAATTCATTTACAGTTTCCAAAGGCATCGTTCCTTCGAGCCAAGATACTCTTAGAGCAAAAAAGGAGAAAGGAGCTAGAAGCCTAAATATGGACTCTAGCCTATACCCACCAATATAATATCTTGATTAATCAGCCAAAGGAGAATGGTCTGTCCTGCCTTGACATGCACACATTACAGCGCGGGAGGGAAAAGGCAAAACTGAATTTTACCTCTTGCCCTGTGCTTTTGAAATGTTTCCTGGAAGGTTGAAAAAATATCTCTGTCATTTTTGTATTAATAAAGCACTGCCTCAGAGGTTCTGTCTCCTGGGTCTGTGGTCTGTTGTCATCCTTACGGGGCTGAAAGGATTTGTGGATTATTACTCTCCATGCCTTTCATGACAGCCAAAGGAAGGGTGACATTTGTTACAACTTAATTGATCTTTTCCTTTTGCCTTGATTTTAATTTAACAAAAATGTTGGATTAACCCCAATGCACTCTGGAAACAAGTTTGGTCAGGCACGTTCAACTTCTTAAAATTAATTTTACTTTAACAGTGAAGAAATTTCACCCCAACCCAGACATATCTAAATACCGGTTACTTTACCAATACCCATGCATATTTTTTCTTACTGTGTGGGATATTTTATATTTTGCTTTCCTTCCGGGTTTGTTTACTGAAGGGTGGATCATGAAGTAGATTTATGATCCATCCTGTCTTCCTCCACATGTCCACCGCTTCATGTTTTCAGTGGCGTCAGGTGCCAGGTCCTCTGCCCACTTCCCCATGTCTGATTTACCTGGCACACGTCACAGAACCTGTTGCCAGCATTATCAAGGTGCAACTTTGGCAGCACTAACTCAGACTCCATTCCTCTTTTGTGTCTTCCCTTTTTATAAAGTTCATTTAGCTTCTCTCTAAATTTTATTTCACATATATTTAATTTAAAGTTTTTGTTTGAAAATTCCATATAAGATTACTATATTTACATTAGTTCCACCTCTTCCACTCCTCCTAGTGCTGGGATTACAGGCATGTAATCCACTATGCCTGAATTTTTTTCTTTCTTTCTTTATAGGGTTTGGAGATTAAACATGGGTTCTCGTGCTTGCAAGACAAGCATTTTATTGACTGAGCTCTTTCCTGTCCCTTCACCAGTGTTTTCTGAGTAACTAAAATAGCACTCGACATGTTTTTGACCCTAAACTTTTCCAATCAAGCAGAATACCTCAAGTTACTCGAGCTTCAACTCCTTTATATAGAACCTCAGGATCAGGCAACATAGTATTGTCCTAGGTGTCACTCGTCAGAATAGCACATTCATAGTATTAAGATTTGGGGAACTAAATGCACTGTTTGTCAATCAGTTTTATGCAATATGTCTTTCTCAAAAACATTTCCTGCCTAGTAAATAATTAGGTCCAATTTCTATGCTTTGAACTCCAGCAAGCTCCAGCTGAATATTTGATCGTTCAGAACATTGTGTCTAGAAACAGAACTTGAGAACGTCTGCTTAGATACATTTAAAAACTCACTTCCATACCACTAAAATTCCAGGTTCTTAAAGACTCAAAGAACTAAATGTCATTTCACTTACTAGGGACACACAAGGACCCATTTTTCCACATGAAAGCTTTCTCAAGCCCTCCTGAGCCATCATACTTTGGTGTTACTCACTAGGAACTCTCAGGGGAGCACACTTCACTCTGCCCAGACCACAGCTTTCAATTAGTAAACTGCAGATCATGGGACTCCTTAATGGTGGTTCCCTTCTCTCTCGGCAACTGTCTTCCCACTACTGCAACAATCAAGTGTGCAATCAGTTAGAATTCAATTCACTTTAGAGTTAATCTCCGGTCTGTGTCTGAGCACGACATCTCCTGCAGAACAATGCTGAGGATTGGCCAAAGATGGATCGAAGTGCTCCAGAGCAACCCAGAGCAAGGACAGAGTAAGAGAGGACTGCCAAAACAAAGGCTGGCTCAAATAGGTACGTCTGCTTTATCCCCTTCACATCTATAAAGTTCTGGAAGACTGGTTTATTTTGGAAAATTAATCTTTCCTTCAGCACACATTACATTTTAGAAAAAAAGAGCATGGTTTACATGAAAATGTCTATACAAAAGTTGCCACAGTGTACTTTATAAGTGCATATGTGTTATATAAGGCTTGGGGAAAGAAATAAAATATGGTTAGTATTTCTTCCCTTGGGCAGTTTCCAACATTCACCCCACCCAGCAATAAGCCATTCGATCTCTGTCTTGTTTCACTCCCTTGGAAGCAGTAGAATTGGCGCGGGTGCGCTTTGTAGATGCCGCCTGGTGGCCATATGCTAAAGCACTTTAAGACTCCATAGTTTGCAATAGCTGCTCCTAAGGCTCCTGTTTCTTAGGATAAGAAGCCATTTTTAACATAAAGAGAGGGAGAAACTCACCATGATATCCTACCTGGGTAGAAAGACTTCTATAGAACAGCAGGAGCCCTGAGTCAGAGCCTGGGTGCAAATCTTTTCTCCCGTTCCTCAGGAGATAGACATGCCACATCATTCCATGTCCCCAGAATGATAACACCTCACCTGTGAAGACAGTTTAGGAATTACCTCTCAATAATCCTGGATTAATCTCACTAAGTTTCCATGGCAGATTATTCTTCTGAGTGGCTTGAACAATGGAAATTACTTTTCTCTTGAAGACACATGCTTGTGTGATCTCATTTCACCTTGATTATTCCCTCAAAGACCCAGAGTTCACACAGATGCCACCACCACGCTCTGCAGGACATATTACTTAATGGGAACAGAGCTTCAGTTTTACCATATGTAAAGGAAATGAGTATTAGTGACAGTTACTTGATAATGTGATGGCTTTTGAGGCCATTGAAGTACACACTTTTAAAAATATTGTTTGAGTGATACATGTGAGATGTTGTATATTTCATTAAAGATAAGAAACATGCTAAAGGAATAAAAAAGAAAAAGGAAAGAGACCTAAACTTCTAATGCTGCCATAGTGAGACTTAGAGTTTAACACGGGCTTTTCACACATAATTCAATAAAAAATTATAAATAAGGATATAGATATATATACATAGTGACCAATACAGTAACTAGTAGCTTTTATAGTGTGGTATACTTCCCTCTTTACCAGACATGGATGTATGTTAGTGCCAATGTTTACTGCTTTGCTTAGTAAGATCCTAGTTTGTAAGAGGTAAGCCTAAAGGAATAAATCCCAAGAACATACTTTTGAAAAGGATAAATGCAGTTTAAGTTCTAGAAAAAAGGTTTGTACACAGACACATATGCCTATCCCAGGTTTTTTTTTCTTTTGGGCCTCCAACTAGATCCCAAATGATGACAGGGAGGACTTAGTAGTTATGAATGCTCAGCCTAGCTTAGACTAGATTCTGGGTAGCTCTTTTAACTTAAATTAAGCTGTTTCTCCTTATCTACCTTGTTTTGCCTCAGGTTTTTTTTTTTTTAACCTTTTCTTACTTTCTTGCTGTCTCTATGTCTGGCAAGTGGCTTCCTGGCTTCCATTCCCAGGCATCTCACTTTCTCTCCTCCTCTTCCTTCTTCTCTCTCATTCTTCCCCATTATTCCTCTTAAGCCTAGATTCCTCCTCCTCTTTATTCTTTCTGCCCACAAGCCCCACAAATCCTTTCTCTGCCTAGCTACTGGCCATCACTTTTTATTAGACCAATCAGGTGCCTTAGGCAGGCAAGGTGAAACAAATGCAACACATCTTCACATAACTAAAGACACATCCTTACGTCATTAAACAAATGTACCATAAAAAAATGTTACATACCTTTACACAGTTAAAATCACATTCTGCAACTTACACCTTGCTTGTTAATGTGTACAAGACATTTCTAAAAAAAAAAAAAACACTTCTATCTGTTATCTTATGCAGTCTTCGAGTGGTCAATGTTGGCAAAATATGACCTGTGGGTCAAATGCAGTCTGTGACTTTTCTTAGTACAACATATAAATTAAGAATGATATTTTTTAAGCCTACCTGGTAGCAGGCCTCTAATCATACCTACTCAGGGTCGGAGGCAGGAGGATTCCAAATTTAAGGCCAGCAGAACCACAGAAGTAGAAGACCAGCCTGGGCAATTGTCCTTTCATAAAGTAAAAGATAAACATAAAGAGGGCTGGCAATGAAGCTAAGTGGTAGAATCCTTGCCTAGCATGTGGAATGTTCTAGTTTCAATCCACAGTATTCAAAAAGAAAAAAAAAAGGAAGAAAAAGAAAAGAATAGGGAAAGGGGGAAATAAAAAAGAGAAAGAAACAAGAATGCTTGGAAAATGATAAAGGCTGGCTCCTGTCTCACAATCTTTTGAGAAATACAGCAAGCACAGGCCACTTGTACACGTCTGTAGTTATTGGGACCACTGACTGCCTCAGAAACTCCAAATAATCATGGTGTTTTGAGTTACTTTTTCTGTTTTGATCTCGCCTCAGCTGAGGCTGCTCTCTCTTGTGACTAATGGCAAATCCATCTTTGAAACCTCCTCTTCTTCCCAGCTTCCAATATGCCCCAGGCAGAGGGATAAAGATGAATTACCATTGAAGACCTACCCCAGGCTGGAAATAAAAGCAAATGTCTATTGAAGAATATTTCCTACACAACATGTTCCATTCGATTCCTTCCCTGTGTTAGGAAACATAACTCTCATAATACAACCACATCATTAAATGTGATCATTCTTGCACAGATTATGAAAATGGGTCTGGAAGAGTTCGTTTATTGGTTTGATTTTAATATCAAGTCCTTGTTGGCTTCAAAATGCAAGGTGCCTCCTCACAAGGGAAAACAAACAAGACAAGAAACCTTGGCTGACTTGAACTTCATGTACATAAGGAGAAAAAGACTAAAAAGATGTTTTTCCAAACAAAACAACCAGTGTTGAAGTGTGTGAAGACATCTGATTTGCAGTTTCTGGGCTCTCAGCTCTGTTCCAAACAGCCAAGTCATCTGACAAACAACTTCCAAATTAGTGCAGGATTGTAATGACACTTCCCTTAGCCAAATATAGCCTTGGACACCATTCATCCGAGATATTCATTCTAATGTAAATAGTGAGCAGCTATGTGTACTCGTTGTCCTAGCAAGTGTTCAAAAAGAAGCATAGTTACAGGATTACGACTGCCGAGTGCCTACTGTTTATGAATCTATAACACACACAGACAGTTGATTCGAGCCGTTCCTGGGAAACTCAGGCACGCATCATTTCTACTGACTTCTGTTTTACAACACTAGTCATTCCCTGAAGTAGGTTTTAATTTAAGTTCTTAAACTACATGTGACTTTGATTCTTCCTTAAAACAAAATTTTACCTGTCTGAAATGAACAAGGAAAACTGAATCATTATTGAGACATGTGTTCATAAGAAAATAAGTCCTCAAAGACTAATATTTAATAACAACAACAACAACAACCAAAAGCTCTTTGGAGGTTTTTAAACAATTGCCAAATGTGAAGTACCGAACTGGAAAGTCTTAATTTCAATATCATTAGTACAGTTGTTTTTGCAGAATATAAACTAGCTGAGTGATAGCGAAAGAGTAATGCAAATAAATTTCTATATTAAAATGAGATTCACCGTAAGGCAAAGTCAGTCTCACAGAGCAGTGTGTGTATATAGAAATGGGAGGTGTGCAAAGGTTTGGACATGCTCTGCTCTTAAAGGTCTTATGGACAGAAACTTGATTAACAGTGTACTGGTTGGAGATGCTGTGGGCTTCTAAATAGGTGAGCTCATTGAAAATACTTGCTGCACCAAACACCGCTCTCAATGTGAACTGAAGCAACTCTCATGGGGCCTTGAGTTAATTCTCACAGGAATGAATTGTTCTAAATGCCCAAGCCAAATTGTGTGATCTCTCTTCAGCATTTTGTTTGGGGATATGACTATCTTTCACCACTGAAACCAGAATACAATTCCAGAGGGGTGGGAAGACTCCTCCTTTGGAGGAGTATGGCTACATAGACTTAACAGCAAATGAGGATGAACTGTGGGTATCCTGTCTCCTAGCAGCAAAAGAACTCCAAAACTAGCTGTATGAAAAGCATCCCACTGTGGAAGGGAGGGAAGGGAGTAACAGAGGGAGGAATGGAGGCAGAAAGGAAGAGAGGAAAGATGGAGAGAGGGAAGGAAGGGAGAGGGGAAAAGGAATAGAGGGAGGGAAGAAAGTTAAAATACATAACGCTTAACTGCATCCAGAGTCACAACACATTATGATACTTTAATAAATGACTAATTTTCTGAACTGAAAAAATGACAAATATTACATGATACTCTAAATATGAAAGTCCTTCTCTCATTTCTTAGGAACTTTAGACATTATCATATTTATGTTGCATCTAAAGATGGGGAGATGTTCTAGTAGTGGACAAAATGGAATTTCACAATCAAATTATTTAATTTTAAAACAATAGAGACACCTTGTATATGCAGTAGTTTGAATGTAACTGGCCCCCCGTAAGCTCATAGGAAGTGGCATTATTAGGAGGTGTGGCCTTGTTGGAGGAAGTGTGTCACTGTAGGGATGGGTGTTGAGGTCTCCTATTGACAAACTGTGGCCAGTGTGGACACAGATTTCTTTTGCTGCCTATGGATCAAGACGTAGAACTCTCAGCTCCTTCTCCAGCCCCATGTCTGTCTGCATGCCACCATGTCCCACCCACCATAATGATAATGGACTAAGCCTCTGTAGCTGTAAGCCAACCCCAATTAAATGTTTTCCTTTATAAGAGTCACAGTAGTCATGGTGTTTCTTCACAGCAGTAGGAACCCTAAGACAGTGTATCTTCTGCCTTGAGCTTATGACCAAAGTTTCACATGGTTACTTAGATAGCTAGGGTTCTTTTCACAGATTCGAATCAGAGGATTCTTTTGACCTCTGATGATGCAGGGGCTTCTGGAGTTTGGCATCACCACTACTGTGGACAGAGAAGGAAATTGTCGGTCTGGTAGGTGAAGTTTAAGGACTCACAGAAGCCCCTAATCTGCACGGGACTCCTCTCTCTAGAATAGTGAAACCATTTCTCCTTCATGTCTCATCATTCACTGCCACAATTTTGGTACTCTCACAAGGGGCAATGTTATCAGTCTTTAACGCTCAATTTACAAAGGCAAGTTTTCTGACTCTCTCTAATCGTATAAATCATGATCTATCTCAGGTTCCCTCATATGTTCCTGTAAAGATATTTCTGGCATTATGTAGTAAGGAAGAGCACGGGCCCCTTTGTTCCGTCCCACCCAGCTCTGGGCCACCTGGCTAGCTTAACCCCCAAAATAATTACACAAAAACTGTATTCATTTAAAACACTGCCTGGCCCATTAGTTCTAACATTTTCTTGGCTAACTCTTACATATTCGTTTAACCCATTTCTAATAATCTGTATGTCACCAAGAGGTTGTGGCTTACCGGGAAAGATTCCTAACCTACATCCATCTCAGGCCGGAGATTCATGGTGTCTGCCACACTTCCCTTCTTCCCAGCAATCTGTTCTGTCTACTCCGCCCACCTAAGGGCTGCCCTATCAAAAGGTCAAGGCAGTTTTCTTTATTCAACCAATGAAAGCAACACATAGAAAGAAGAACCTCCTACACTGGCATTACTTCCTAAGAGCTTTTCTTTCTACTGGAAAACACTTTCATGATAGATCCTTACTGCATCATGTTTGCCCAGTCCAGTATGATTAAAGACGTCCAAATATAATTATTTTTCCTCGTGGATTTGTGGATCAATAAATGAACTCATGAAAAAAGCCAAATCAAGCAGAATCCCTCCTAAAATCATTTGTGTTATTTAAGTGTGTGTACTTTTAGTTCAGAAACTTGTGCATATCTGCATAACACACACACACACTCACACACACACACACACACACACACACACACACACACACACAGTCTAAATTCCCAACTTATCTTAAGCAAGCTTTACCTTGAGTGCTGGTCTTGGCCACAAGGCCATATCTCTCAAAAGGGAAAATACTGTTTTCCAGTGAGATTCTGAAAAAGAACTGAGGTTCTTACTTTTTTTTCCTTGGCTTAAATTTCATTTGTGACAACTCAAGGAAACAGAAGTGTGCGGATTTGTGGAGTTTCATGTGGTATTTAGACACATGCATGAATTGTGTAATGTTTAAATCAACTTGAACACATATCTCCTCAAACAATTACCATTTCTCCATGCCATAACCTTTCAAAATTCTTCATTTCTTCAAGTTTTTCCTCCTCTTTGAAGGAAATATAGAGATCCCTGTCCCATGTAGTCATCTTAAGCCACCTATTGTAATAGCACCACTGAACTTTGTATTCCCCTCTCTTACTTACTGTTGGTTGGCTGGCCTCACCTCTGCCCTTCTTCTCTCCTCAGACTATGGAAACTGGAACTCTACTTTCTATTTCCACAGGATCAAGTTTTTCAGATTCTGTGTATGTATGAGCGAGATCAGGTTGCGTATACCTTTCAATGCCTGGGTTATTTCACTTAGCAAATGATCTCCAGTTTAGCCACACTGGTTCAAATCACTTCGAAAAGGATTGCATCCTGTTTACAGTGGAATGGTGCTCCTTGGGTGCTTATGACATACTTTCTTTTCCCAATGCGCATGTGAGTTGTTTCTGTTTCCTGACTATTCTGAATGAAGTTGTAGCACACATGGGAATGCAGGGATTGCTTTCATACTCTTTGAGATACCTGAATTCATTTCTTTTAGTTATATATTCTGTAGTAGGATTGCTAAATGGTAAGGTGATTCTAATTTTTGTTTTAGGAAACTGTATCCCCTATTTTAAGGAATAATCAATAATTGTAGTAATTTTTACTTCTACAGATATTATGTAAGTGTTCCCTTTTCTCATTATTATTATTATCATTATTATTATTATGGTTTTTTCAAGACAGGGTGTCTCAGTAGCTGTGGAGTCAGTCCTGGAATTAGCTCTATAGACCAGGTTGGCCTCGAATTCACAGAGACCCACTTGCCTCTACCTCCTGAGTGCTGGGATTAAAGGCATGGGCCACCATCACCTGGCTTCTCCTTTTCCATTAGTTGGTTTGTTTTTCTTTTGCTTTGGTTTTTTGTTATTTATTCGTTGGCTGGTTGTTTATGTTTTGTTTGATAGGCACTCTGTCTCTGCAGCCAGGTGATCTATAACTGCAGGTTTCACTTGCATTTCCTGGATAATTAGTAATAATGAGCATTTTTCCACATACTTGTCGGTCATTTATATACACTCTTTTGAGAAAAGTGACTACTTGGGTCTATTACCTAGTTTTCAATCAAGTTATTTGTTTTTTGCTATTCACCATTTGAGTTTCCTGTGTATTCTAGATGTAGTTGTTCTTTCTAGTTTTCATTAAGTCTGACTTTATCCCCTGGCTTCTCTTAATCTTTAACCAACTCATTTCTTGGGTGTTTCATGGCATTTCCAGGTCCATTTCTGGCAGTTTCAGAGTTTCTAAACTCTTGATTCAAACTCTTTTTGCATTTTGCTTCTTGGTTTCCCGAGGATGTGGCCCCCAGAGGAATCAGACTCAGGAAACTAAGATGTTCTGAAGAGAGGATCAGAGGGAACTGGGAGCAAGAGCAAGCAGGAGAGACAGTGGGGGGCAGCATACAGTCTCTAGGGGGTCGCATGCAGTCTCTAAGGGGCAGCATACAGTCTCTAAGGGGCAGCATACAGTCTCTAAGGGGCAGCATACAGTCTCTAGGGGGCAGCATACAGTCTCTAAGGGGCAGCATACAGTCTCTAAGAGGCAGCATACAGTCTCTAAGGGCCAGTGCCTCAGGAAGAAAAGAGCCAAAGACAGAAAACACAGTTACACTTTCAGCACTTGATCTCAGGCACTGCAGTTTGCCGCAAGAGCGTGAAGAATTTTTCCTCAGCACCAACTGTTTAACAGACCAGGAATGGCTAGGATTTTATTATGAATGGAGTTAGTTAAGGACTCATCACATTATGAAAATGGTCTTTTTAGTCATATTGAACCTGTAACAGAGCATTCGGGATGTAGAATTTCCTTGTACCAGGCAGGCAGAGTAGATGTTTGGATACGGAGGTCATTTTGAGCACCCTTGAACTATATCTAATTGCATCTCTCAGGCAGACAACTGGATTCTCTGACCCAGTGACAACAGTACTGACCCTGGCTCCCAGCAGCACTGGCCACACCAGAGATTAGAAGAGCCATTTGATTTGAGCCTGTGGAAAGTCAGCTCTGCACCCCCTAGGAGACCTTGACCTTTAACCTGAATGTAGAAGCTCCACCATACACCTTTACTGTGTTTAAATGAAAATAATCTGACTTGAAAAGTTCATCTCAGTTTTATTACTAAGGGCCTCTCACTTTCTCTGGGTCCTCATGAAAATGAGGTGTCTGAACACTAAGGGCAGTATTCACACTTAGAGTGTATTACTGTTATACAGTATTATTTTAATCCCAGTCAATAGGGAGTTTTGTCTGGCAGTTAGGAGCTTCCTGCTGCTTAGAAATCCAGAGACACTTCTATGAAAATTATTAACATTTAAGGACTGAAATTAATCATGGTCATAAAATCATTTCTGGAACTAGTATTGATCTTTCCCTTTTTTTTTTCTATTTATGGTCTATATCTGATCGAAACAGATGAGAGGAAAGTCGAGAAACCTGTCAAATAAGCATTAAGTCTTGTTGCAGGTGCTCCTCCAGAAATTCGCCTCTATATGTGTGTGCATACATGTGTGTGTGTGTATGTGTGTATTCATATAGTATGAATGATTCTCATCAAAACATATGCAAAGCTTAGGTACAAACCAATCAAAACAAATGCTTGCTGAAGGTGGAGAGGAATTTCAAGAATAATTCCCCTGCATTCACCCACCAGCCCAGACCATTCCTTCAACTTGACATCATCTAAAGTTGCCATGTACAAGATGACATTAGAGGAAGGGCTCTCTGTGAAGTGGCTATTTACCAATTAGTATAGATGCCATGTCATGTTATAGTCCCTAAAACAACTAGAAAACATTTGTAGATGGAGTTATTGATCTAGAATATGTTATGTAGCATCCTTATCATTTTCTTATGGCAGAATATATTCCTGTCCATGAGAGTTTTCAAACTGATAGTTGATGGTAGGCATGTCAGGATATTGATCCCTTCAGCTCTTGCTGTGGCTAGTAGTCCTGTGCCTCCACCTTCTAGAACAGTTACCTCTGTCCATTTTGACTTCTCATAACTACTATGTGGTAAGACAAAGAGAAATCTCACCCCTTTTCAGGTGCCGTGATAAGAGAAGTGTTAACCACTTATGCCGGTTTCTATGGGAACATATGGTCGTGTTGTATGTCCATGATGTGGCCAACTTCACCAAAACTTGTTTCTCTATTTTTGTCAATGTTCCATTATTTTGTCATATATCTAAATAATTTTAAACATTTCTTAAGACAAGTTCCTGGTGAATATTTTGTTCCCTAGGATTCCAGTCAGGACTATAGTCGCCAAGTGTCAATGTCCCCTCCATCCTGTGTCTGCTAGGGACTGACTTTGGAGTCACAGTACTAGTGCTTTTACTTCTGCTACATTATATTCTCAATGTGTCACCTCAGGGCGGTGACTCAATCCTCCCCCTCCTTAATCTGTTTGCTGAGCATAGCACCCTAGATAAACACAGTAGACAACTGACTGGGTTGCTATGAGGAGCCGGTGAGATCACAAGTCAGAGATTTAGGAAGAACCCTGAGTCACTGTACCACATGCTAAGTATCACCTATCTTCAACCGTTATAATAGTATTTTCCTAATGACAAAATAGATAAACATACAGTTCTAAAGTGTCGAGAATCAAATCCACTGATCCAGATTCTATAAATCAGTGGTTTCCAACCTTGGGTTGTGACACCTTTGACAATGCTCTGTCTCCAAAAAACATTTGTATACAAAATCTAACAGTAGCAAAATCAGAGTTATGAATTAGCAATGAAAATAATTCTGTGGTTGTGGGTCGCCACAACTTGACAAACTATATTAAAGGGCTGCAGTATTAGGAAGGTGGTGAAGCACTGCCTTAAACCATGATAGTTTCACTATAGAGAGTTTAGAGTTTCAACTTTTAGGAAATGGAGAAAAAAAAAGAAAGAGAGTTTAGAGCAACATAGTTCAATTGCTTAAGAGACAGAATTCATGAACTTACAAATCTTTAATAGACTGCACACTATGTATTTTGTTTTCTAATTGGCTATTTTTAAAACTTGAGGATTTTTTTTAACAGAAAATTTTCTAGGAGTTCACAGCAGCCTCTTACCCCACTCTGGTTACCTGAAGAAGGGAAATGCTGAGGTAATTGGAACCTCCTGGATGTGGGCTAGATAAGGAGTGGTGTTTTTACAACCAACCCTGCCCAGTGGAATCACCTGGGAGTCTTTAAAAGCTGCAGATAGCTAGGCCTCCCCCTTAGGGACTCTTTATTTAATTGGTCTCATTTAATTACCTGGCATCAGCATTGTTAACAGCTCCCCAGGTGATTCTAACACAAAGCCAAGAATGAGCTGTGGTGTAGATTGGGTACTGGTCAATTCTGGGTCAACTGAGTGTACCTTACAAAGCAGAATGTTGGGGAGAATTGCTTTCAGAAGGGGTCAGCCCTCTCAGGCACCTGAGTCAATTGCCACAGGCAAGCACTGCCTACAAAATCTTCTGAAAGCAAAACCAGAACACCCTGCTTAGCTACTCTTTGTGCTACCTTAAGAATTATGTTCTGAAACAATGACTTTTCTTCAAAAGTTTCTATGAACCGAACGCTAACCCCAAAGTCATACCTCAGGTTTGGTGATTGAAAAGAATATTCTATAAACATCTCCCGTTCCTTACCGTACATCTCATCCATGTGTTGCTGTTACTGATGAGACAGTAACCACAGAACATTAAACATATGCAAAAGAAATCACAGCTATTCACTGTGTGTATTTAACAGCTTTGATCTTCCATCTACTTTTAGCGCAAGCATCTTGGGTACTTGGGAAATTGTCCTTGAGCTAGGAATATGCAATCACAATACATTTTCAAAAAGAAGATATAAGGGCAGCTTCAAAGAGCTCGGGAATCAGGAAGATGCTGACACATTAGGAAGCCCAAGAAGGTATTTGCTTCTGTGGTTTTTAGAGATGTAAATAGAAACAACTACAGCAACGGATTTCTATAATTAGCTTTCATCCTGATTCCAAAATTTGCTTATTACAGAGAATTTAATAGTATATAAAAGCCATTGTCTAAGAACTTAAGTTGAGCTCTCTGGAACTTTAATGAAAAAATTAGTATGTTCAGACTTTTGTGGTTTCTCTAAAATCGTGCGCTAATTCAGTAGCAGTTCTCTCTCACTGGATGGTTTGGAAAGAGGGATGTCGAGCAACATAGCCTCATCATCCCGCTGCCAATTCCAAGCTGCCCATCATCAGGAAATACTTGTGTCCTGGCCCACTGTACGTATCCCATGATTTGTGTTCCCACTTGACAAATTCTTTATTGATATATGTTCTATGGGTGTGCGTCGAGTCCTGAGAAAGAATTAGAATGAACCTCTCCCGCCACACCCACATGTTATCCATGTGCCAAGGAAACCAGAATCAGAGAAATTGCCTCCCATCTTCAGGGGAAAGAATTAAACAAATTCATGAGTTTCCTTTTTCCATGCTGATGAAAAGTTTTAGAGAAAGAATTGTTGATAATAGTGGTGACAGGCTCCACAGTTAAGGATGCTTGCTGTTCTTGCAGAGGACCTGAATTTGGTTCCTAGCACCCATGTTAGTTGGCTCATAGTCACATAAAATTCCAGCTCCAAGAGATCAGATGTCATTTTCTGGCCTCCATGGGAGCCTATATGTATTTTTGTATATACACACAGACATACACATACCCAGAGATATAAAATACAACAAATCATATAAAAAACAACAGTGATTGATAGTTACACAAATGAGTTCTCAAACTACAAGTATGCTATTGTTAACATTCCAAAGAAAAGTGTTAGTCATACATTAGACTCTTGGGTTCCAAATGGGAATACTGCTAACTGTTCTACCCTAGAATTTGCAAATACAGCAGGAGACTTGAATAAACACATAGTAGGAATTCTTAAGTCTAGTTCTGGGCTCCTCGGATAATCTAGAATCAATCTCAGCTTACTCATCCAACGGGAAGTTCAAGAAGATCCAGCACTGACGCTCAGACTTCTGTTGCTTCCCAAAATGATATATAGATAGATTGTAAATTACCCATAGTCAAACCTCACCTCAACATATGAATCAAAGTCTCTGGTGGTACATATAAGTATTTCTCATTCACAGCTAGCTTGAGTACCTCTGTTTGGAAGGACTCATGCAAGAAACAAAATGCAAGATTCACACAAGAAGCTAGCTAGATCTTTCTAAGGATTGCTGGACAAGAGAGTTATTGTTATGTAGTTATTGTTATTGGATTATTTTTCTTATTCTTTCTTGGCAATCTCTGGAAACTGAGAGACAATCATTCAGTATGTCTTAAAGGACAGGACTGATTTTATATATATTATATAAAGCATCATCGTGTGGCACAGGGATTCATATTTGAAAACGTCATTCCATTTAAATTTATTCCACCAGAATTAAGTTCAGAAATGATGTCTGTGTACTTTGTTTGTGAAAGTTACTCCCCCCACACACAATTAACCTTATAACTCCTTAAATTAATTTAGAAATTTTTCCAGGTTCTATATATAGACCCTCCAAGTATATATCTTACCATTCCAAGCATGCTTCTATTAGAAATTATGTGCTAAAATATGATCTTATAATTCATAATCAAATGTGCATGCTATATATTTGGAAGAAAATTTCTTTTCCTAGTCTTTAAACACACACACACACACACACACACACACACACACACACACACACATTTAAATGTTTTTCTACAATATATTTTGATCATATCTTTCTCTTCCCCCAACTCCTCCCAGTTCTTCCCTTCCTCCCTACTCATCCAACTTCATGCTTTCTCTTTCTTTTCACCCACTGAAACAGTCTACCTGAGCTAATGGGAGCTCACCAACTCTAGCAGGACAGGGAAGAGACCAGCATAGGTCCAAACTAATCCTTCTGAATGTAGGTGACAGTTGCATGGTTGGGACAGACTGAGGGGCCACTGGCAGTGGCACCAGAATTTGTCCCTACTGCTTTCACTGGCTTTTTGGTAACCTATTTTCTTTGGATGGATACTTTGCTCAGCCTAGATATAGTAGGGAGTGCCTTGGACCTTCCCCAAAGCAATGTGCCTTACTTTTTCTGAGAAGTGGATGGGGGGAGGTAAGTGGAGGAAATTGGAGGAGGGGAGGTAGTGGGAACTTGGATTGTTATGTTTAATGAAAAAAGATAGTTTTTTACTTTTTAAAAAAAATAAAAATAAAATAAAATTTAAAAAAAATAAAAATAAAACAAAAGAAACCCACAAAATGAAAATCAAAATGATCAAAAGACCAAAAAGAAAAAACCATGAGAACAAAATAAAAAGAAACAGAACATACACACACACAAACATACATAAATACACACACGGGGGGGGAATCATATAATTTAACACTTTATGTCTTGGACGATAGGTGTGTGTACATAATACAGAAATACAGATGGTATAATTGGAATCTAGTAAAACATGTCCATATATCATATATCTTAATTTTTACTTTTAATGGAAGAAAAATTAAACTTTCCATTTTATTATGATTTTTATCTTTGAGAATTTCATAAATATAAACAATTAAATGTGATCATATCTTCTCCCAATTTCATACCCCCAGATATTCCTATATCCTCCACAATATACCCCCTTCCCAATTTCATGGCCTCCTCTTTCTCCTCATCTTTTTCTTCTTCATAACCTCCCAAGTCTACTCAAAGCTGCCAATACACGCATGAAGGTGGGACCACCCACTGGAACATGGGAAGCCTATGAGTGGCCACACCCTTCAAAAGTATAATTCTCCCTTCTTCAGCATCTCCCTCATTTTAGTTATTCTTATATGACTAGAACTATGATGACAATTTTAGAGTTTTTAGGAGAGTTCTACTTAAAACACACACACACTTTTTGGAATTGAATTTAGGAAAGTCATAGGTCCTGTCCAGAAGCTATTGATGCTGTTTTACTAAATTGTCATATTGTCAAACAGCCTTTTTAATATTTATGTTGTTTATATACATAAATCTGTGATACTTTACCTTGGAACAAGAAGCTTCTAGTTACAGTGAGGAATGGTTAATATAGAGATATATTCCTGTTCAAAGTACTGAGACTAAGCAAATGTGACTGCTCAGCCACAAATGGGGTATCTATATCCACTCTATGCCCACTCCTCAAGGTTCAAGAACCATCTTAGGAAAGGAGCCAGAAGGACTATAAGAGTCAGAGGAAGGGGAAGAATATTGTGAAATGCTGCCCTCTGAATACAGCATAGCTGTTACATACTTGAACTCATGGGCTCTCTGGTTACCTACACGAGGCTTACATAAGATCAAGCCAACAAAAATTCCACTATGGCACTGGAAGAAGCTCTTGAAGACCCACCCCTATCTAAGGAGCTATTGGGGGTTGATGGCTGTAGGAGGAGATAGAATCAATTTTCTTTAAGAATGAGGCTATTGGTACAATCCCTATGCCACAGTCAGATTCCATAGCCACAGGCATATGAGCAGCACTAAAGTCAATGGGAAATAAAAAAATAAATTATAAAAGATGAACATGAAGTATAGAGGGAGATATAATGAGGATCCTGGGAAAACTTGCAGAAGGAGAGGGTGGATATTATTAAGATACATTATTTACGTGTATAAAATTATCAAAGAATAAACAAAATCATATTTTAAAATACAAGCTGAAGAGTTAGTCAAATGCAGGGCAGATAATAGCCTTTATTATGGAGCGACTTTAATACAGTAATACAGAGGAATATGGCATCCTAAAGTGGAATCTCAGAAAGTAGCAATCTTCTTTGCTTAGGCACACACAGCATCTTCCAGCTCAAACCTTGAAGGAATGGAGCTGAATGTTTTCATGTCATGGGATGGGTTTATGGTGCCAGGTATGGTTTCCTTTTTGTTCAGTAAGTCTCAAATCTAATCAGAGAGTGGATAGTTACCCCTCTTAAAAGCCATGCCACCTTAATCAAAATATTTCTTTTCTTGCTCTCATCTGTGATTGAGGGAGCCAATATGGGACTAGAAAGAAACCTGGCACTAGAAAAATTCCCAGGAATCCACAAGGATGACCCCAACTAAGACCCTAAGCAATATAGGAGAGGGTGCTGAACTGGTCTTGCCCTGTAGTCAGACTGATGAATATCTTAATTGTCACCATAGAACCTTCATCCAGTAACTGATGGAAACAGGGGCAGAGACCCACAGCAAAGCACTGGGCTGAGCTCCCAAAATCCAGTTGAAGAGTTGGAGGAGTGAGAGTATGAACAAAGGGGTCATGACCATGATGGGTTCACCCACTGAAACAGTTTACCTGAGCTAATGGGAGTTCACCAACACTGGCCAGACAGGGAAGGATCCAGCATAGGACCAAACAAGACCCTCTGAATGTGGGTGACAGTTTTTTGTCTGGGGCAGACTGCGGGGCCACTGGCAGTGGCACCAGGATTTATCCCTACTGCTTGTATTGGCATTTTGGAAACCCATTCTTTTTGGATGGATACCTTTCTCAGCCTAGACATAGTAGGGAGAGACTTGAACCTTCACCAAAGCAATGTTCCTTGCCCTCTCTGAGGAGTGGATGGGGGTTGGGATGAGGAGGAAGGTGGAGGGAATAGGAGGAAGGGAGGGAGTGGGAACTGGGATTGGTGTGTGTAAAATGAAAAAAAAGATAGCTTGTCAGGATGTTATAATTGGTAGGGTTCACATCTAAGCAAGACGATTGATGCCTTTTCTTTTGTAGCAACTTGCCTATGAAAGTAAATAGAAGACGGAGACTTCCAGCTCAGGTTCAACTTGATTTCTCTATATGAGGCAACCAAGGTACTCTGTGTCTTCAGCAATAGGGTCTTGCCATCTAGTTCTATTAAGCAGTCAAGAGCAGTGGCAATAGCCTATGTTGTTTTCTGGACCTCTGGAGATTTCTTGATGAACATCTCAGAAGCTGACTGCATCTGATGTCTTGTTTAGTAATTGATAACTTCAAGGAGCTTTTCTAGCCATGCAGGGGATTTCCCTTCAAACTTATTTTTTTTTTTTAAGTTTGGAAACAAGACTGTAGGTTTCCATATGGCTTTCTCCTTATTCAAAGAGGAGATTTGGAAATGTTTATATCTCTCCAGACTGACCAGTCCAATAAGTCAAGGTAAAACAGTATAATCATGACTATGCAAATGGAAAACTCCATCAAGAGAAAGAAGGGACGTTTCTCCTGGACAGAAACCATGTCTGGAGGTGTTATATACTACATATGCACAAATATACAATGAATATGCTTCGTAAAATGTGCATGATTTATCTGCTGAGAGTTCTCTGTTTAGGTCTGTACCCCATTTTTTATTGGGTTATTTGTTCTTTTGATAACCAACTTCTTGAGTTCTTTGTACATTTTGGATATCAGCCCTCTCTCCAATGTGGGGTTGGTGAAGATCTTGTCCCATTCTGTAGGCTGCCGTTTTGTCTTGTTGACTGTGTCCTTTGCTTTACAGAAGCTTCTCAGTTTCAGGAGGTCCCATTTATTAATTATTGCTCTCAGTGTCTGTGCTACTGGGGTTATATTTAGGAAGTGGTCTCCTGTGCCAATGTGTTCAAGTGTACTTCCCACTTTCTCTTCTATGAGGTTCAGTGTGGTTGGAAGACATTTAAGAAAATGCTCAACATATTTAGCCATCAGAGAAATGCAAATCAAAGCAACTCTGAAATTCCACTTAGTTTGTAAGAAGGGGCAAGATCAAAAACACATAACTTTTGTTGGAAAGGTTGTGGGGTAAAGAGAACACTCCTCCATTGCTGGTGGGAGTGCAACCTGGCACAATGACTTTGAAAATCAGTATGTCGATTTCTCAGACAATTAGAAAACAACCTACCTCAAGGCCCATCAATACCACTTTTGGGCATGTACCCAAAGAATTCTCAGTCATACCTCAAGGACATGTGCTCAACTATGTTCATGACAGCATTATTCATTATAGCCAGAATCTGAAAACAACCTAAATGCCCCTTGACCAAAGAGTAGATAACGAAGATGTGTTACATTTACATAATGGAGTACTACTCAGTAGCAAAAAATAATGACATCTTGAAATTTGAGGGCAAATGGATGGATCTAGAAAACATCATATTGAATGAGGTAATCCAGACCCAGAAAGACAAATATCATATGTCCCCACTCATAAGTCACTTTTAGACATAAAGCAAAGAAAACCAGCCTGCAAATCACAATCCTATACCTTGACAACAATGAGAACTCTAAGAGAGAAATACATGGATCTAATCTACATGGGAAGTAGAAAAAGACAAGATCTCCTGAGTAAATTGGAAGCATGAGAATCATGGGAGAGGATATGGGTTGGGTGGAAGAAAGGGGAGCAGAAAAAAATATATAGCTCAATCAAAAAACAATAAAAAAGACCTAAAAAATGAAAAAATGTGCATAAAAGTAGGTAGAGTTAAAGTTCTCCAAGTTTCAGAAAAAATAATCAAAAGTTTAGAAACGCAGCTTCCATAATAACAGTCTTGTTCACTAGAGACAGAAAAATGGAAAGCGTGGACACTTTAATATCAACATTTCTAGTATGCAGTGTGATGCAAACGTTAAAGTTGAGGACTTGAGAGGACAGCAAGGATGGCTCGTCAAGATCAGAGAAGACAATAGTTATTCATTTCCAATAGAATCCCATGTTATTTTAAAAATTTCCTTTGTCTCTCATAAAATTTATTTTAGATGAAGGTGTTTTTGAAGAAACCCTACTCATAATGGAAACCAAAATTCCTTTTTACCCAAAAACTGTGAAGACACACACGATAGCTTTAACTGACCACTTACATTTTTCTGAGCACACTTTTAGATGTTATTTTGATTCTTAGTTGTAGTTATTCGATAGTTGCATATATATTTAAAGAACTATTTCTGCTATTTACTATTTGTAAGTGTGTCATGTGTTCTTCAGCTGGTGTTCCATTTATACCAACAGTATGCAAAATGACTTCACAAGTGAATTTAATTTCATGAATGCTTTTGAGAAATTTATTTTTTGCATTACTTTTCAGCTTGTGTTTAAACAACGATGCTGTGAATTGAAGTTCCTGAAAAGAAGTATGTTTTTCTGCAGCTTCTGCAGAGTGGGTTAGCAGATTAGAACTTTAAGGATTGTGGAGAGGTTGAAACCTTTTGAGTCCATGACCATACAATTCATCACGATGCATCCAATTTATCATGGGTTCTCTTTGGCCCCATTTACAGCTATCCCTTCCCCACCTCTGTGTTGGATCTACTATTCTTATGACTAACAGGTGGAACCTTTAAGAAGATATTAATTTCACAGACCACTAGCTTCCATCTGCCAAAAGGTCAATTGTCTTCAGATAGGGGCTGAGGATTACAATAGAGGTTTCTCAACTTTGTTTTAATTCCCCTACCTAATATTTACACTAATTCATTTGAAAGTGACTTTATGATTTCATTTGTTCTGTTATATAAAACTTCATCAAACTGTTACCTAAACTTGGAACACGAAAGTTGGAGTAACATGAACCTCTTTCTTGGGAACTCACCTCAAAGGTAACAAGATACAATCCATCCTGGAATCAAACACATGTCTTGCTACCTTTGAGGTGAGCTGTGGTTTTGCATGAACAATGTATAATATTAGAGCATACTCTGTATATTTAGGCTGGCCTTCCTATCCCAGCTCCATCATAGGTTTCTATATTAGATTTCCTAAACTTGATCCAATATTTGTTCAGTTATACAATCCAAACTGTGGAGAAATTCTAGAGTGGAGTAGACTTGTGTCCCAGATAAGGACAGTAGGAACTAGAGATGAAGCATTGAAATGAAAATCACCACCAGCCTCAGCAGAGTTCTTGAACAGGAGTTGGGGTCTTCCAATGGCCTGAAACGATCTCTCAACAGCAGAAGCCCTACAGTAGGTTTTATTTTCACTGCGTTAATTTTCTACTTTAAATGTCTAACTCCTGGGGCATTTATCAATACAAGTGTCTATGCCCAGAGTTTAAGTTGTTTGAGAGTTGTTGTTTTAATTTGGTATGATTCTACAAGAGTACAGTCAATTTGTCTCGTTGTGGTGGTATCTGCCTTGCAAACCCAAACGAATAGAAGTATGGTATAAAAAAAATTTCTTATATACTACTTAGCTACCTTCTGTGAAGGAGTTGCAGGGCCTTTCTCCCGGTTTCTTTTCCCAAACTAGTAATTTCCTTTGGCTCTGACTCATACTACCTTTATTTTGCAAGTCTCTGCTGGGTCCAGAGTTAGGTCACACGTGGTACCCAGCAGACTGGGCTACAACTGGCTCAGGTTACATAGTCGGTACAGTCGTGTTTGTTTACTTTGCCTTAGTATAAAAGCTGAGGTGTCCCTTTCTGTTTATTACATTACAAAATGTTTAAGTGCACTTACCAAATTAAAAAACAAAAAAGTCTTTCTTTTCCACTTGACGACGGGGAAATTTGAAGTCTCCAGAGATTGTCATGTCTGGTCTCTAAGGTTCTCTGTGCACTTTCATTGTATAAAACAGATCTGCTCCTTCTATATTCTTCTCTAGACACACTTGGACGTCTCTCCCCTTTTTGTTCCCACTTGATTTAAAAACCTGCCCAGTTACTCTACATCATACATAGGAAACAGAAGTCCCTCAGCCAGAGAGTTCTGCATTGACCAAGTCTGATTAGATGGTTTAATTCATCTTCCAAAATTTGAAATCAAGGGTTCTCCCTCTCATCATCTCCTTCCACCAATACCGCATCAACATTTTACTTTCTCGGAAATGAGCTTATGAATAAACACGTAGCTGTTTAAAAATAGCTCCTTGGAAAACAAACCATAAAATGTAGCATATTTATAGCCGGTGCCAGAAGAGTAGGAAGCACAGGTTCCAAAAGAAACGCACCCAGTTTGCTAGTCCATCAGTGCGAAGGGCCTGAGCAAGGATCAAGTTTAAAGGAAGTCACCTAAGGACCTCTGATTCCGGAAGAAGGGGGCATATGAAAACCAGTTCTAATCCGGAGCATCTTCATTTAACACATCTACTGAGAAGGGAGGGCAAAAATCTGCTTCCTTGGGAAGGGATTGACTTTTTTCTCACATTTCTTCTATCTCCTTTTGTGGCTAACTGCAGCAGGCCCACATATAAAAGCTCAGTCATGTACTCCCAGGCTCTCATGACAATATGAAGCTGGCATCATTTTCTTTTCATCAAGTTGAATGACTTCTGGCTAACATCAACATAAAATTGAGTAGAATTATGTGTTTTGGGGGGTATCCCTGTATCTATATGTGTGTACACATGTATAGGAGTGCATGTCCACATATATTTGCATGCATGTGAAGGCTTGACATCAATGCAAATGTCCTCTCTTTTTCACTGTCTATCTCTTCTTTATCAGACAGTTCCTCACTGGACCAGAGCACACCAACTGGCTAGAATGGATGGCCAGCAGCTCCATTGATCTGCATGTCTATGGTTCCTAACCTCCAGTGCTAGGGTTATAGACATATGATGCCATAGCTGGCCTCTTGTATGGGTAATAGGCACCCCACAACAGGTATGGCATCACCTCAGCCATCGCCCTCCACATTTGGAGTTGTATTTTTAAAGTTTAATTGTTGATTCATTGCTCCTTATTTCTACATAAATAGGCCTAGCCTTGTAATCTCTGTTGGCAGTCTGAAGCACACTTCCTTAATGCCGCTACAACCTAAACCCCACTTTTTGTGGGGGATGGTCTTTCCACAACCTTCAGCCAAGAAAAGTAAAGTAGAACTTCTCAGAAAGCATTTGAAAGCCAAAGGGTATGCTAGATGTGTTAGGCTTGTGTCAGATATAGAATCGAAGGCAAACAACATTGGGAAAAGCTAAGGAACCAGATCCATCCTAAGAGAATGCAGAAGTTGGACTGATGCCTTAATGGACAGCAAGAATGATGTAGGCAGGATTATAAGTCTCTCATTCCCCAATTAGATCTTATTTTCCCGGATGGCAAAATAAAACCCTGTCCCCACACAGCAGTAAAATTTATATTCCATCCATCAGTCAGGCGCTTTATTGCTGATTAGATTTCCTAATAAAGAATGCCCAGTAGTAGCCATAATGAAAAACACTCCAAAGTTGATGGATGGAGAGAATGGGAGCCTCTTTAATAGGAGAATTTTAGTTGAGGTCTTAAAGACTTGCCAAATTGAATTCTCAGCAGCATTTTAGCATATCCAGCCTGCGTGCTTCCAAAGAAAGCACACCATTACCCCGGAAGCTCTGCCACCACATCAGTCATATGTGAAAGGTCACAGAGTGCAGGGTGGTGGGACCCTTACATAGATCTAGATGTCTGGCCACACATCCTTGGGCATGTGTTTATTTCATTAGTCTGCTGTTTCTTCTCTGTAGAAGGAGGTGCTGAGCTAGAGTCCCATGTCAAGCATTGTAGCTAGAATGACAGAAACAATGCAAATCTAGCTTCCCTCGTGAGTACAGGATAGCAAAAACCCCACAGTAAAAGTGGTGGCACGGCAGATAGAAATGTTTGGCGTGCCACCTCATATCAGGCATTGTCACTTTCCCACAGCTAAGAATTCCTTCAGAGGTTTTGCTTCCACAGCCCAGACATCACAGACTTTCTGCAAAATGCAAAGGTATGAGTAGAGTTTAAAACCAGTTACCATTTCCTTAGCCCAGTGGTTTTCAAACTGTGGGTCACGACCCCTTCAGGGATCACTTATCAGATATTCTGCATATCAGATATTTACTTTAAATTCATAACACTAGCAAAAATACAGTTATTAAGCATCAAAGAAATAATTTTGTAGTTGGCGTCAGCACAGCGTGAAGCACTGTATTAAAGGGTCTCAGTATTAGGAAGGCTGAGACCCACCGCCTTAGATCATAATAGAATTCTCTTCATAATGATGGCAGCAAAAGAAGGTTTTGAGGACAATGAAGGTAAAACTGCCACTAGAACTTAATGTTGGATTTCGATACTCCTCTGTTTGTTGTCATGGGGAGAATCTGTGCTTCCACATACAATCAGCACTTTGTATTCCTGAGGAAGCAAACTCATTTGCAATTGATATTCTCAGTCTAGTTGCTTATTCATTGTTTATCACGAAAACAGAAGAGTTAAATCCTACTTATCCTCACCGTTCTGTATGGTAAGGTAGACTGAACAGGGAAGCTTCCTGAAGACGTCTTTCTCGGTAAACTGCACGACAGCAGGGATCCTGCACAGTTTTGTTCACTGCTGTTCCTCCACCCTGTGCAACGGCCGGCACAAAGTGGGCTCCACACTATTTTCTGAAGTTAAATTATATATTGAAGATGAACATGTTATTTAGAAATTTATTAGTAATTGATTGTATGATGAAATGAGTGGTAAAATGTCCAGGATGCTGCTGCAAAATCCCATATAATTCATTACTTTTAAAGCAACAAATGATCAATGAGGGAAGTTACAGGATATGTGGGATTGTTGTTGCATTTTTGGATGAAATCAACTTTTAAAATAATACTTACAGCCTGTTAGCAATAGTTTTTATGATAAATGTGGTTTAAGTCTTTAGAAATAACTACATATTGAATTCTTGAAAATGGTCCATCTAGAAACTTACACAGTTCACATAAAGACTACTGGCCCATGAGGGGCTCCTAAGGAAACTTCTAACAAATTATCTACTGTTATGTACTACAACATAAGACCATAAATAGATGTGCAAGGTTTAAACTATTTTTGCTGCCAGAAGAGGTGTTCTCCATGGCTCACAGGTTCTTGGAGGTGAAGATGGGTATAGCAATGAGCATGACTGGGAATGGTTTGGGAAGATGCCAGGGTCATCAGGGGGACGCTGATTTCCTGTCTGGGACGAGACACATGCTCTGTGTGAAGTACCTTGTCTGTTCGTTTCTCCCCCTACTTCCCTTTCTCCTACCAGATAGTTCAAGATGAAGGACAGACAGCAACTTTGCTTCATTCCAATTCTCCCATCTGAACTGGCTGCTCTTTCAGAGATGTGGGCTGTTTATGAAGCGCAATGTTTGCTCCCACCTCCTTCAGGAAACTCTCTCTGTTCTCTCCAACATGACTAGCAAAAAGCTTTACAGATGTCAGCCCCCAGGAAGTCACCTTCCTCCAGCACCAGGGCCCAAGACTCCCAACTGCAGCCTTCTCCGTTTTCATCATGAAACAATTCCACTCAGACATCTTCTGTCAGTTACAGTTTCTTGTGATTGCAATAATTTGCCCACGAGGATGACAATCAGCAGATGTTTGTATCTTAAAGGACATCTGGTGTTTGTTTGACTCAAGAGGCATTGTCATCCTTAATATGCACAAGAGGAGGGACAGCAAGTTTGAAGACACCTCAGTCTGGTTCATCCAAATTCTCCAGCAGGGAAAAGAACAAGAGGTAATAAATCAACTGAATTTTCTCTTTGATTTTAATTTTTTTATTGGTGACATAGACTTTATTGTTCTATTATTTCTAATGAACTAAAACCCAGAAAGGTTAAAATTACCAAGTGCTGCTCCACTTTGCAATAACTGGCAAAAAGGGGAGGCTCCACAGTATTTCCTGAAATTAATTAATATAGTAAAAAGCCATGTTATTTAGAAGTTTATTAATAATTGATTGCATGATAAAAAGAATGATGAAATGGTTAGAGTGTTTTAAAGTGCTATATATTCCATTCGATTCCATTTAAATGATGAATGATCAATGAAAGAAACTACAACATATATATGGAATTGTAGTTGCATTTTGGATAAAATCAGCTTTTAAAATGATGTTTGCAGCCTACACTCCACTAAGCTCTAAACATTACAACTCCATATTTGTTCCCAATAGTATATGTTTTTCACAGCATTGAAAATTTCAAGATGGATATTCAGAAGCATGTATAATTACAAATGTGTAATGCTTTCTATGTATGATCTTAGAACCTGAGACCCTTTTATTTAAAATAACAAGTGTTTTAAAATGAAAATGGGAATTCGAATGCCAGCTAGCTAGACTACAACAGGAGGAGCCTTTAACTGCCCTGAGGTGTCTTCTCCTGCATCTAATGAGGATCTCAGAGTGGTTATATGGACTGATGTGTTTAAATCCATCACATTGCTAGCTGTGTAATACTTGTTTAATGTTTCACATTATTGAGAAGTAGAAAAAAGTATTTATTCTTTGGAAATGTATAATTATTTTTATATTATAAATATATAAAATTATAATTATATTAACACTATTAAAGGCCCTTATAGTTGTGCTCCTAAGGGCCTCTATATTATATTTTTGTTAAAGTATATTATATAATTAGTGTACATATGTCAATTATAACAATAGGTAAATATAATTTTCACCCTGAAAAGCCTATAATATACAAGTCTTCTGTTTAAAAACAGTCATAATGGCTATTATTAAGAATTTTCTTCAAAATAAAGGTAACTGTTTAAACACTTGAATGCAACATGATTCCAGAAACAACATGAAGGAGACTCTAGAGATTTGGGGTTGAAAAGGACTCTTCTCTTTAAATCTCATGGATAAGATCCAACTTATGTTATGATTGATTTCCTTGCCAAAGATCCCCCACAAATGACACCAATTTTTGGAATTGATACCTAGAACTACTGAAATAGTCATAAAATCTACTATTTTAGAGTCTTAATTATTTAACTATAAACCATAGTTCCTTCATTAAAACTTAATAGTTTAAACATTTACTTCTCTTATCACATATATTTTAGCATTTTGAATGTGAATGATTTTTATAAACCTAAACAAGATACTAAAAAAATGAAGTGAGAAACTTCAAGGAACTAAAGTATGAGGGAGAAGTCAACCCAGTGTGGTCATGTGGGTAAAAGTGGCCTCCATGGTTTAACATATTTAAATACTTCATCACCAGGGATTGGAAATTCTCAAGAGAATTAGAAGGATTAGGAGGTGTGGCCTTGTTGGAGGATGTGTGTCACTGGGGCTAGTCTTTGAGATTTCTAAAAGCCCACACCAGACCCAGTGTTTCTCTTTCTCTCTCAGCCTGTGGATCTGAACATAACTCTCAGCAATTGCTCCAGGACTGTGAATGTCAACATGGTCCCCATCAGCTGATAACAGACTAGACATCTAAACCTGAAAGTAAGCCCCGATTAAATGCTTTCTTTTTAAGAGTTGCCATGATTGTGGTGTTGGTGTCTCTTCATAGAAATAGAAGCCAGAGTACAGTGCAGTCAGCAGAAAACAGTCGCTATCAATAAGGCAGTGAGGAAGGATAATGTACTGACCACTGAATCCTTCCAGGCACTGAAAAGGGATGTAGCGTGAACAACACACTGGGACTTCGAGAATGTATAGAGAATAGGAGGTGAGCAAAGATGAGGAGGAAACATAAATGTAAATGATGCTTTCAGATGTCAACCCAAAAGGGTTGACAAATTGAAACACACAGACTTTGAGATCTAAGAGTTTTTTTTTTTCAAGTAGAAATGAGGATGTCTACTGCAGAGAAAGCATGAATTCGTGAATTTCAGTTGCCCAGAAGTTTTTACAGTGGCAACCAAGTTTGTTTCTTTATTTTATTTTATTTTATTTTGTTTCATGGTGCTGGGGATTAAACTCAAGGTCTCATTGTGTTAGACAGAATAATGGCACCCTGATCATGTCTGGGTGGTAATTCTGAGATCTGTGTGTGTTTCCTTTCTTGTTACGAAGGAAATCAGATTGCCAATTGTGTTACCTGTAGGGAAATGTTTGCAGGTACATGCACCTAATATAATCACAAAGATCCTTACAAACAGAGGAGGGAGACTTAAGAAGTCAAAGTCATGATATGTAAGGACTTGGATACATAGTTTTTCGTTTATTCAGGAGGGAGGCCGGAAGGCCAAGGAATGATAGTGCTTCTAGAAGTGGAGGAAGATAAGAAAGCCAGTAGTTCTTCAAATCTCCATTGTAAAATCCACTCACGATGTCACCTTGATGTTATCCTAGCAAGATTTACTTGTGACTTCTAACCTTCACGGTTTTAAGATAATAAGTCTGTGTCGTTCTGAGTCAGAGTGTTTTGGTCAGCTCGTTGTAGCAGCCATAGGAAACTAACACAGAGATAAAGATGAGTGGAATACAAAGGAATACATCGTAAGAGTTTAAATACATCCTAGAGATGTTTACACACCATTCCAAGAATAAAATGAGAAGTCTATAATTATTTCTCTGCATTGGATATGTGAATTTGGGACAGCATGAAGTATACCAAGAAAAATGTGGAGGAAAAATTAATTAAAATGTTGTTGAAATAAAACTGCATGGTGATTAAGAATAGGCACAGAAATAAATGTGAAGGTGCTATAGTCACGGAAAGCATTGAATTGGAGCCCCAGTTCTCAAATGTAGAAGTTCTCATGGGTAGGCATATAATTTTGGGTGCTAAGCAATAGCAGATTTTGGCCCATTTCCCAAAGCTCATGAACTGAAACAACCTATTGTCAAATTCTCTAAAACACTATCCAGTTGCTGTCCTTTAAAAATAACACCTATGAGCCATAGCAACAACCAGCATGGCTTCAGAACCCAAAGAGAACAGTAATGGCACACCTACCATAGCAGTATCCAAACATCTCTCTAATTGGATATAAGGCCCAGTCAATGGGATGGAAATCATGCCTGGCACTGGAAATCTAGTCAACTACCCAGCGCTAATGAAGTCATGGATCTTGGAGGAGAACCTACAACCACTACTTTACTAAACCAACATAATCCCTAACCACAGTCTAAATATTTGTTCTTATACATACAGGTTAGTGTAGTCATCACCCCTTATCAAAGAAACTTCTCTTTGCAACAGAAAAATACTATAACAGAAAATCATAACCAATCAAAATGCAGAGCTGTGGATCCCAGTCCAAAGGGATCTAGCGACAAAACAACTCTGCCTCTAAGATTTATGTGGAACAGTGTGGAGGAGATGGCTGAAGACTGTAAGAGCCAGAAGATGGAGTGGGGGAGTTACTGTGAAATTATAACTCCTAGTAAAATAAAAAGATACGCTCATAAAGTGTGACAGGACAAGACCATGCAGAACTTATTCCATCTTGTATTTTTGCTGATGCCATTTCATCCTCAACTAGAATTTGATCTACTTGATGGAGAATTCCAATGAAACTTACTCAACTCTATTCTAGGGACTTGAGATCGAGATATTCCAGCTATGTTATGTTAGCATCTGTCAAACCGCTTTCTTGTGCAACACCTCCCTCTGCAGCTATAGATAGAAATACCAGGATGCAGTTTTTGTCTCTAAAAGCCACTAAATGCTCAGAGATAAACTTGGGTCTCAAATACCTAAGTGTAGCCCAGCAGGCTGGAATAAAAGCTTTCTGTTGGCTATAAACTGTGTTGGAGTGGTCATTTGTGGTGGGCTCCTTGTAACAAAAGTCTCACCAACGTGACTTCCTAAACATGAACAGAGCAGAGAAAACAACAATAGACATGAAAAACATAGATGGAGAAAGGCCACATGGTCTCAGTGCCACCCAAAGAACTACAGTAAACAAAGGAATTTTGGAGTAGGAGAAATAGTATCCAAAGAGCTCTAATACCACATGGTCAACCCTGAGAACATACATGTAAGTACATCATATAGACCAAACAGGTTATAGTTAGGAATACATTTGTTTGTGTGTATGTGTGTGTTTGTGTGTGTGTGTGTGTGTGTGTGTGTGTGTGTGCATGCAGCAACAATTAATAAAAATTAGGACATGAATTTGAAAGAGAGCAGGGAGGTATATATATGGAAGGCTTTAAAGATAGAAAAGGGAATGAGTAAATGATATAATTATATTAAAATCCCAAAAGTAAAAGAATAATAAAAATATGAAAAATGATCAATAATAGATTTAAAATATTGCTTTTATTCTTTTATTAATGTGTTTTAAAATTATTCCCAATAGGAAGAAAATAATGCTGAATAGACATTAGAAAAGAATGTATTCAAAAGGCTGTGTTCTGTGGGCCAGCTTCTAGCAACAGCAAAATCCTACAGAGAGGTGAGAACTGATCAGTTCATTTTTTTCTGATTATCATTCAAAGGGTATTATCTTGCTATAATAGTAATAGCCATAGGCCAACTGGGTCTGTATCAATACAACTACATGCCTTTAATTTTCTATACATATCTAGAACCCACAGTGATTTGTGTGTGTGTGTGTGTGTGTGTGTGTGTGTGTGTGTGTGTGTTGGGGGTGGTCTTTCATATGCTAATTCCTTAGACTAAGTAAGCCAAATATTAGTTATTATAAAGTTTAATTTTTTGCTGGGCATTGAAGTTAGTTCCTTGAACTTGTTGAGACTCTTCAAGGAAAGAACAGAGAGTTTTCCCTATTACAAAATAATATAGTTAAAGCATGCCCTCAGTCTAGTGAGAATGCCCAGCCTAAAACTCAGTAAATCAGCAAAGACTTTTATATTAGGATTTCGAAGAGGACAAGAACTGATTAAATATTATCTATTTATATTATCTAAAAATAATAATAATATATAAAACCTGATCTATAAAAGAAGAGTTATTAGATAGGCCTTCACAGTGTTGGTAGGTAATGCAGTAGTGGCTGTCAGTAAACTGGAGAGGCCAAACGCCCTGTACGGCTCCATCTATGAAAGCAGATGGTGCTGAAGGCCAGAGATATTCTGAGACAGCCGCTGGTCTTTAATCCATACCTCAAAACCAGAAGACCTGATGGCAGCAGAAGATGATAGAAACAGTGAAACAGATGGGATAGTGTCACCACCAGCATGAGGTGAAGGCAGGCAGACAACACTGTTTCCTCAGACCACTTTCTGTATGTGAAGTTAAGGCAGGCAGACAACACTGTTTCCTCAGACCACTTTCTGTATGGGACACCCCCACTCCGGGGGAGGGCCTGTTCTCGGGAAATACTTCTGGGATATTCCCTCCCAGTCTTTCCCAGGCCTTCCCAACCCTCTTTCTCAAGCCCTCTCTGATCCTGCCAGAGGCATGTCTCTTAGTTGATTGCTGATCAAATCCAGTTGACAACCAAGATTAGCCATTGCAGTTTCACAGAGAAGACAGTTCTGAAGTTCTGTATAGGAACTATGAAAGGCAGACAGAAAGGAGAACAAAGAAGAAAGAGTAAAAAAAGAGATGACGTTTGTAAGAAAACAAGTTCTGGACAGAATTGCATAAAGGAACCTGCCAAACAAGGCACACAGCAGCAAGACACACAGCTTTTCCTGCCATTTTACTACCTCTCCTACTTGAGTCCTTTCCCTTGCTTCATTGAATGACGAACTGTGATCAGAATGTGTCAGCCAAATAAGGTCTCCCCAGGTTGCTTTTGGTCACGGTAGCCATCACAGCAATAGAAACCAAGGTAGAGCACTGATGTTATAGAGGGCCCAAGTTTGGCTCCCAGGGGAACCAATAAACTCTTCTGGATGCATTTATGAATAAGCATATTCAGACACATACATATCCAGTTAACACCATTTAGAATATTAAAAAATATGTAAATCTTCAAAAACTGAAAAACATAAATCTTCAAAAATAAATCCCTCTAATTGAAATTAAACAGAAAAAAGGCAAAGAGAAATATAACCACAGACATCATTGTAAAGGATGCATATCTTTGGGGCAATGGACTCAACAGTCACTGAATAAGTGAAAATTTAGTTGTCCCTATGAATATAAAATGTATTTCTCAGGACAGAGTATAAACATCTCTAGTCTTCAAACTTAATAAGAACAGGAACTAGAAGAGACAAATAACTGAGGAAGAGGGAGGGCTGAAGTCTAAAGTCCCTTCCTTGACAAGGCATATTCTACATGCCAGAGGCCAAAATGAGTATTACACATCACAAGAAGCTGTAAACATAGCCAACAAATAACACTAAAGAGATACACCCTCAGTGCACTAAGATTTCCATACGCTTTATGTTAATGTTATTGAGCAGAAAAAAGGTGGAGGGATAATGTTGAATTTGGATCGTAACGCCCCAAAGGATTAACTGTTTAAATGATGAGCATACAGTTCTCAACTTTATTCCTTCCACCACAGACTGAGAGAGGAATATCACTGAGAGTTCTAGGCAAGTCTAGGCTACATAGTGAGTTCCAGGCCAGCCTGAGCTACACAGTGTTGTTGGTTGTTACTTTTTACTCTTTATTCTTTTGAGGGGCCTCCCACCCAGCTCCCAAATAAATATAGATGGAAACTTATTCTTTCTTATGAACACCTGGCCTTAGCTGGGCTTGTTTATAGGCAGCTTTTCTGTACCTAAATAAGTCTGTCTGCCTTTTGCCCCTGGACTTTTACCTTTTTTCTATTTCTGTATATCTTTTCTTTACTTCTTACTCCATGTGTGACTGTTTTCCTGGGTGACTGGTCCCTGGTGTCCTCCTCCTTCTGTTCTTGCTCCTCAATCTTTTCTTCCCAGATTTCTCCTCCTATTTGTTCTCTCTGCCTGTCAGCCCCACCTATCCCTCTCTCCTGCCTAGCTATTGGTCATTAAACTCTGTATTAGACCAACCAAATGTTTTAGACAGGCAAAATAACTTAGCCTCACAGAGTTAAACAAATTCAACAAAACCTTGCATCATCAAAACAAATCTTCCACAGCATAAACAAACATAACACATCTTAAAATAATTTTCTACAGCAACACAGTAACTTTCAAGGCTCACTATACAGAATGGGACTCTGTCTCTGAATAGACAAAGAGAAAGTAGTGCTGAAAGGGATTCCATAGTACAGGAGGTCTTGAATATTAAAAAGAAAAAGGTGATTTAACATTTCTACTTTATAACTTTCTCTACCAGTCAGATGTTGGATAATCTCTGGAAGAAACTAATTTCAGAATGAATAACAACACTACATATAAACAAATATTTCCAACATGAATTAACATAGATTAGTATTCCACATTCTACTTATAGGTGCAGTAATAAGGCACAAGGGCCAGAGAGGTTTTCTTGTGAAAGACGACTACACAGTAAATAAGTGGAGTGTTTTCGGTCATAGAATATTTGTTGAAATTACCTTACTCTGGGCTAGGATGGAGATGACTTGATGGAACACATTAGGAGAGGGCATGGTTGTGTTCCCGTGCAATTTTATTAGTAGACACAAAAACATAAATTTTGTATAATTTTAATAGACCAGGAAATACTCTTCTTTTGATCAACTTTTCAAGAACTGAAAACTAGAAAATCCAATCTTTGCTTGCAGTCTATATCCCAATCTTTGCTCAAGGTTCCTACAAAATGGGGCAGGGAACTGGATTCCACTCACATGCCTTAGTTTGAGACCATGAATGAATGACAGAAGGTAATTTTTTTCACCTGCCCAGCTTGTTTTCCAGTGTTCTTCTGTTGGCTGGGCCTTTTCAATGAGGAAATTCTTCCTCGTAGTTAAGGAGGTACTGACAGACTATACCTTACTTTAATAACTATGGAAAGAGGATAATAATTTTTCCAGACACAAAATGTTAGCTGCCAGCTCCACATTTTGATTTAGACACGAGCAAAGCCAAAGCAGAAACCCTGGTCAGAGGACCAGAAGACAGGCAGTGGGGCCGTTCGTCTGTCTGTGAGAACTGACCAACTGAGACACTATGATCCTCCTGCTGAGGGATATTTGTACAGTATGTGACTTTGTACTGCTGTGATTTGGTGTAATAAAAAGCTGAACAGCCAATAACTAGGCAGGAGGTATAAGCAGAATTTCAAGGGGGAGAAAGGAGGAGGAGGAATCAGGAATGCAGAACAAGCCAGAAGACATGGAGAGGAAACAAGAAATGCAAGATGGAAGAGAGGTAACCCTTTGTGATAATACAAAGAATACTATAGAAGGTTTAAGTTACAAGAGCTAGTTAGGAACAAGCCTAAGTTATAGGCTGAGCTGTCATAATTAATAAGAAATCTCCATGTCATTATTTGGGACCTGGATGTTAGGAGTTTGAATCACCACCTGTGTGATTATTAAACAGGACCATGCCCATAATGGAAAACTGAGGATCAATTTTATGCACCCATGTGTCTGAGCCAGGGTACCCATTATGCCCAATGTTTGTCAAATGCCTAAAGAGGTATTTGCTGTATAGATAATTTTAATGTCATTCACTTTAAATACACTTTTAGTATATCATTTTCAATATGTGGATAGGGTGGGAGAGCCTCATTTAATCAGTTAAAGACCTAAAGAATGAAGAAAACAAGGCTGAATGCTAAGCATCACTAATGAAAATATTCTACCCCACAGTGCCTTAAGGATTATTAGACAGTGCAGATTCTTCCATGTCTACAGCTGCTCAATTCAATTCAGTCTCTCAATTTCTCTTAGTGGATTAAAGAAACGATAGGTAGATAGATAGATAGATAGATAGATAGATAGATAGATAGATAGATAGTTGGATAGATAGATAGATGATAGACATAATAGACAAACATGTCAGTTATGTTTCCTAAGCCGGAATTATGTCAAAAATAAATAATATTCTTTTATAATTTTGAATTATATTTCTCCACATCTGACAGCATCAATCCTGACTATTTCATTTGCAAAGACTGTGGATCTGCCTTATAAGAAAGAAAACATCTTTTGTTTGCTTTTTGTTTCACATAACTGAGAGGTATTTGATTGGTGTACAAGTGTTTCAAGCTAAAGAAAAAATGACTAACAGTGTCTTGCTCCTTAAAAAGTAATTCTTATAATCACTGAAGGAGTACACACACACACACACACACACACAAAGTCACAAGAACAAAGAACAACATATTCACATACACCTACAGAAACACAATTCTTATCTTTGAGGGTACCAAAGTTTCTAACTTAGCAGGGCAGACAGCACTAGGCTTCCATGCACCAAAATTGTTTCTATTCCTTGCATTTCATAAGAAACGTTTTATTCCCCCCAGTTGATCAGAGAGCGTACTTAGAGAAAAATCTGTTGATATTTCCCTTGCTGAGTTTTAAATAGCCTGAAAATGTGTGATATATCTTTTGTAGTGAGTGCTTTAGAGGGAAAAGCATTGCTTTTAAATCTTATGCCTGCCCCAAATGTAATGTGAAATAAATTCCACTGTGAATGAGCCCCTGCCACGTCTCGAAACTGAATTGCAATATGCAAGGTTTCTCCAAGACAGGCCATTTTTTGTGTTCTCTTAAAAGCCGCAAATGTAAGAGGATTGATAAATTTTAAATCTCCATAGCAGAGTTTGTGTAAAGCAGTGTGCTTACATATGCATGCCATTTTAGCCACAAAACACACAGGCTGTTCAAACTGAGATTTCTCGGGACTTGGTTTCGTTTCAATTAGCAGGGTGCATTTTACTCCACTTGGAAAAGTTGTGAATAGCAGTCGTAGTAATGATACCAACAGCCTCGGATCTGTGCTCTCAAAGTTTGTATTTAGTCTCTGTAATGAATCCAGTTACAGAGGGTGGTGGCTGGAGTATTCATTTCATTGTCAGCATGTCCTCAAACCACCAATGATACAACTAAAATCCCAAATCAACTACATGCTTGGCTGCAGACCCACTACTAATAGAAATCGAAACACCAGTTTCTTTTATGATTTGCTAATTACTTGCTGTGAATGGATCACTTTGAACCATACCTCCAAATCCTTTCTGGATTCAATAGGACTAAAATTAAATGTGTCAGCCATTATTTGCTTAACACACCCTTCACACCTGGCACCTCCTCAGTGTTTTGTACATTATTTCCATAGTAACCTATTACTCTTTCCAAACTGAAGATTGGGAGGTTTCAAGACAGTGAACCCAATTAACTGAATTAAGGTTGCAAAGCTCTTAAAGGAGCCAGCTTCAAACCCAGAGCCAAGTTGTCTTACTTGTCCTCCTCTGCCTCTACTGCCGACATTCAGGCTGTGGAGTGGAACATCACAATAGATGCTCTGGCTTCTTTTCTTCTTCCATATCTCTGAACAGACCACAAACTACTAAAACTTTCTGTGTAACCCGAGTAATTGACCTCTAAGCGTCATGCCACCTGCAGTCAACTGAAGAAAACATTCCCCACTTGAAGCCACCTGTGCTCCTCCAACCGGGTGGTTCCGTGGCTCGGCAGAGAGGCCACTCATGCACTAAAGAGACACTGCGGTTCATGGATATGACTTGCAAACGTTGGCTCTCAATATCAGTCATGTAGCCCAAAACAGCTGCTGTGCATGACCAATACGAATCGAAATATGCAAAATGCGAGACTAAACATACAAGCTTGCAGATGCAAATGCGAATGCAGATCGAGGCCACACAACCTGGAATTGTGCAAAGAAAGCATGAGTATCAAGAACTGCACAGTTGCTCGCCTTGTGGATGTGAATGTAAGCATTCTGGGTTCTGAGGAAGATACAGTTGCATCTTGTTTAAAAGTCTCCAGGAGTGGTAGATGCAGCAAGGATGCTTTGTTCAGCCACATAGGCATCACTGGTACTGCAAACCAAACTGTCTGTACCTAGAGTGTTGGGAATGAGGTAGCCCAGTGATGTGGCTCCTGAAAGTATTATTCTCCTTAATTTCATTGGCTTCCCGAAAATCATTCATTTGAATCATTAGATTTGATAGGTTTTTCTATTTTCCTTTGCAGATTACCACTTGGAGAACACTGAAACTGACTAAGCCATTTCACTTTTGGACAAAATGACAGGACGAAAACCACAATCCAAGGGCTACCGAGAGCAGTAGCTCCCAGCCTTCCTAATGCTGCCACCCTTGAGTACAGTTCCTCATGTGCTGGTGACTCCAAAGCATAAGATTTTTGGTTGGTGCTACCTTAAAACTGTAATTTTGCTACTGTTATGAATCATAATGCAAGTATCTGCTCTGCAGTATATCTAATATGTGATCCCTGTGGAAGGATCATTTGATGCCCCCAAAGATTAGTGACCCAAAGGTTGAGAACCACTGATATAGAGGAAGAGAACTGATAGAATTTAAATATATGTACTAATATACACATGTACTAATATGTGTACTACACACACACACACTCACACACACACACATATATATTAAAGGAAAATTTGTTGAAATGGCTTATCACCAATAAGAGCTGGGTGGTAACAATGGCTGTTGGCACACCAGAGAAGTTGAGAACCCCAGAGTGTTCAGTCCACGAAGCCCAGTAGTCCAGTTCTGGTGCTGAAGATCCAGAAGATTCTGGGGAAGTTGCTTATCCTAAGTCCATGTCAGGAAGCACAAAGCTGGACTCCGTCATCAGGGAAGGATGGTAGGAGCAGCAGTAACTGGCTGTGGAAGGGTGGCATTGCAACAGGCAAGCAAGAACTGATTTTCCCTTTGAATTCTTTGTATTTGGTCACTGCCAAAGATGCCACCCTCTCTTGGGGAAGGGCTTCTTCTTCACACATGAACCCATAGGCCTGTCTCTTCATTGAATCCAGAGACCGATAAAGTTGACAATCAAGATTAACCATAACAAGGTTAAATTTCACCGTCTATCTTCTGTTTGTAATTGTGTCAAAATGCACGTGGCATGTTCTCTGCCATCTTCTGTTTTTCAGTGTAGAATTCCATGGAGCTAACATAACAGAATCACATTGTGTTTCATTACTATCCTCACTATCAAGAACTTCTTGATCTTCATAGATGAAACTCTATGCCCAGCATGCAGCCCCCATTTTATCTCTAGCTCCATGAATATGAGTCTAAGTACCTCACAAAAGTGAGATAATCCAGTACTTCCTTTGTTGTACATCTGCCTTATTCAGCTTAGCACAGTGTCCTCTGCACTCATTCAGATCGTAATATGGATCAGAATTACTCACCTCTATACAGCTACACAGTATTACACGGATAAAGTTGCCATATTTTGCTTATCCTGTCTTCCATACACGGATGTCTCAGGGGATTTCACCTTTTCTGTTGTGAAGAGGGCTGGGTAAGTGAGGACTCAGTTCTCTGGGGCACATACTGAGAAACAGAACTTATGCATCTATGACAATTCTGTTTTTAGCTGTAATGAACTGACGTACTGTTTGACACAGCATCTCTGCCACCAATACTGCCCAAGTGCTTCCATTGTTACTCTGAGTAGCCATTCCAGTCGTGAGCTCTCCTTGTCCTTTGATTTCCCTGACAATGAGTGAAGCTAAGTATCATTTTCTATGCTTAATGGATCTTTCCATATCTTCTTTGGATAAATGTCATGTAATTTTAATATTTTTTGAATCAGGTTGTTTAATATTTTGCTGTTGAGTATGAATAATTTAAATACTTTAACTCAGTCTGTGTGGTTTGTTTTTTTAACACAATTTCATTATTTCCTAGACTAGTATTGGTTTCCAATTGTCCTGAATCATCCTTCCTTCACCTTCCCTACTGCTGAGATTACAAGTGTGTGCTGCCTACTTGACGTGTGACCTGCCTTTTGAATGCTTGATCATATCTTTTGAGACCCAAACTTTAAAATTTTTATGCGGTCCAGCTATGTATGTTTCCTTTTGTTGTCTCTGTTTTGGGGCCTTGTATCAAAAGAAACCTTTATTAAATCCAGTATGATAAAGCTACTGTCCCATTTTTTTTCTTTTGAAAATTTAACCATTTTAGCTTTTATGCTGAGATCTTCAATTCATTTGAGGTTATTTTTTTTTATTTGGGATAAGGTAAAGATCCAGTTACATTATTTTGTGTGTGTATTTGTCTCTGTGTGTGTGTGTGCTTGTGTGTGTACATACATATATGTGTGTATCTATATATACATATGCTGTGTACATGTATATGTAGGTATGAGCGTGTGTATAAGTGTGTGTGTGTGTGTGTGTGTGCATGCACCTTATTGTGGAGACTGTCACATTCCCTATAGTACTGCATGGTGAAATAGTGAGTACAGAGCCACTACCCTAGCAAAAACAGGAGGATTAGTTTCCTCTGAGACTTTGGCCACACCATTTTATTTAACGACTAATGTGTGCAACTTTGCTTTGTGGATGCTTCTTTTGAAGGCAACCTCTCTAACGCATGGGGTAACTCACTGACATGGAGCTCTCTAATGCATGGGGTAACTCACTGACATGGAGCTCTCTAATGCATGGAGTAACTCACTGACATGGAGCTCTCTAATGCATGGGGTAACTCACTGACATGGAGCTCTCTAATGCATGGGGTAACTCACTGACAAGGAGCTAACTTGCAGCAGGACTCATGACTCAATGAAGCTCATCTTGTACATACGCTGTCTATGAAGTAAGTGCTTTACATTACTAAAAACACTAAGCCACACTTCCGTCCTGTGTTTAGACTCTTAAATAGCAAAATCACCAACAGTTCCCAAAGAAATGGGAAAATACGGAAACAAGAATGCATAAAGGACACGAATTTATGGCATGGAGCAGACATATAAAGACAGGGTTACCCGCTTTGACTTTAGCTGGGAGCTTGTGCTCCGACTGACTCCAAACATTGGCTGCTTTTGTATGTGTCCGCAGCTAGTTGTAGACATACCACAAGTATTGACTTTCAGATTATGAGCGCATCTGGGTGAGTAGGCAAATCCACAAAACTAAATCCCAAAGTAATGACAGCATATATGCCTATGCATTCGCTGCTTCAGGAATAGTTGTCTCTCTAGCATCCACTGAGGTAAAAGACAACTTCACATGCAGGAGTCACAGACAATAAAGCCTAGGCCTAGTCTTGGTCCCTCTGTCAGATATGCCAGTACTTAAGCATGTGCTTCATAAGGACACTTCACTCAGTACAAAGTCTACAGTGGCAGTACCAACATACTATACTGTACGGTGACACCTCGGCCATCTTGGTTTTCATTATACAGTGTTCAAACAATGATGAAATTCCCTGAAGGTCACATTCCTCAGTACATGCTCCATCATTAATCAGCACACAGCTGCAATTTATTTGAATGGCCCTTCAAAAGTAAGACACCGTTACCCACAGACAAAATTTCAGGAAGCCCTGAAGAAAAGATGCTTATTACAATCATGAAGTTGTGCTTCATATAGGTATTTGATATTTTCCGAAAGTGAGTCTGGGAAACTCAAGTACTGAGAGCACAAAAAAGTCATTATGGGAAACAATACACCCAACTAGTGCATCCCATGTCCTTAAGCATGCACAGGATGGGACTCTGATCTTTGGCTGGATGCCATAACACTTACCATAGAAAACATCTACTCAGATAATATGAGTTGGTAACAGAGAATGTCCCAGGGAGTTAAGAGGGATTCTTGAAATCCTGCGTTTATGGATTTATTTCTAATTGTGCTAACCTGCAAGTATGCATAAGAAATCCAGCAACTCTAAAATAATGGTAAGATCCAGGCCTCTGAGAATTCAAGGCTGGAGGTGGCCATGCACCTGAGGTGAGACCGAGTTAAAGGCAACCTTGTAGCACCCTGCAGACACTTTCTTCTGATTTTTCTGCCAAACCTCTCTGATGATTGTCCAAGTAGCTGAGCTAATTTTATCTAGGAAAACAATGGTTTTATTAGTTACTTTTCCCATCTCTGTAAGGAAGTGCTCTGTAGAAATAAATTAACAGAAGATTTATTTTGGCCCCTGGTTTCAGAAAATTCACTCCCTAGTGGACTGGTCCCCTGAACTTGAAGAGAACATCACGGTAGGGCAGGGTGTCAGCTGCTCACATCATGACAGGTGGGAATTAGAAAGAAAGACAGGAAATGGATAGTAATGATGAACCCTTAAACACCCACCCACAAGGATGTACCTTTTCCAGTAAGGTCAGACTTCCAAGGATTTCATAGCCTCCCCAGGTGGTACAACCAACTGGAAGCCAAGTATTCAGCACATGAGTCAGAGGCGGAGTTTTCATATTCAAACCATAGCAATAGGGCTTTGTACTTACTTTCTATCAATTTTTTAAACATTTTCTGTTTATTCTGTCTGTATTAATATAATAAATCTTTGTACTGAAATGAAATTTTATCTTTACGTATGTCTCCCTATTTCACGTTTTTTCTTCTATGTTTAGATCAGAATTCACATTCTTTTTGACTCCTTCAACAAAAGCAGACTGTGCTGACAAGTGCTGTTGTGGATTGAATTGTGTCCTCCAAAACAGTGGATGTTCATGTCTCACTCCTGCCTTCATTTGTGAATGGAATCTTTTTAGAAGTAAGTCAACATGCCAGCCTGCAGGGTTGTCAGATGGGCCCTAGTCTAAAGGATTTGTCGTCCCTAGAAGAATAGGGAAAATCTGAGATGAATAAACATACAGAGGAGATGAGTTTACTACGATGGAGACAGAGACTAGAGCAAAGAATCTACAAACCAGGGAAGACCAAGGGTTGGCAGCAAGAGTCTGAATAGAGAAAGGCCTTCAGAGAGAAGAGTGGTCTGGTTGGGGCTTGATTTCTTACTTCTGGACTCCCCAACAGTGGCAGATATTACATTTTTGCTCTTTTAAGCCACTAATATTATAGACAATTTTTTCAAATTTTAATGTGTACACACACTTACCTGTGAATGCCCAAGGAGGACACAAGCATCAGGTGCCCTGTAGCAGAAGTTATAGGTGGTTGTGAGCCACCTGACTTGTGTACTAGGAACTGAACTCTGGTCCTCTGCAAGGGCAATCTTTGCTCTCAGCTGTGGCGCTTCTCTCCAACCTGGCTGTGGCAATCTCTTACAGAAGTTCTGAAGTGCTTTTCATTTCATATGCACCTTCCATTCCATTCTAGAGAACAAGTTTATAATGAAATGTATAGTATGTTTAATTTCCTCATACTATGGAATGTGAAAATTGTTGCCCAGTGCCATGTTTGTATTAGATCATAGAGGTAGAGAGAAGCTGATTTAAAAACAAACAAACAAAAACAAGCCAATCTACTTGTCTAGTGCTCTTTGTCTGCGGACACTTTTACAAATACTTGAAGCAACAAAATCTTGGAACTAATACTGCAGCAACAAGAAAATGTAGAGTTCTTTCATATCATTTTCCCATAATAGTCTTAGCTGCAATCAGAAAACTTGTTTAGGGCACCAGGTACCAACACCTCATTGTTCTGAATGCAGCTCACTTTATTTCTACTTAGTTCTGTGAATACATTTTTGTAACACAACTCATAATTCTGTCTAAGCTGTCTCTCATATTTATTGCAGTGTCACAAGTGCATTTAACTCACTTAGTCAACTCTTTATCAAACATAGCTTCCTTCCTTCCTTCCTTTCTTTTTCTTTCTTTTACTTTACCCTTCCCAGAATCATCCTTCACACAAAGATACTTATAATCACCTAGAAACACGTACCAATGTTTGTCCTTGGATTGTGTGAGCAGAAGTTGTGTAGCTCAAGCTGGCCTCGATCTCATGCCAGTGAGGATGGCCTGGAAATTCTGATCCTCCTGCCTCACACCATGGCTGTTCGTTTTAGTTCATGCTGAAACTCAAACACAGGGCTTTGTGCGTGGTAAACAAGTACTCTACCAGCTAAACTAAATTCCCCTCTCTCCTGTTAATTTACTAATAAAACAGAAAAAATGTGATTTGATACCAGTGGTCGGGGACAAAGATTTGAGTTCCTTTAGTAAAATTGTAGCTACTGTAATCAAAAGGTCATAAGAGGTAAAGTTATTGCTTTTCCTACCCTGTTATCAGTTACACAATAGCTATGAGTGATGTGAGCACTTTGGGGAATCTTTGGACCATGGCAAGGACTTCTTTTCAAAATAACCTTTTACCATATACTTCCTGCTGCTTTTAGATGGATGAGTCCTCATGAATTCTGCTTCCCTTAAAAGGCATTGCATCAGATTGCTTTTACAGTGTCTTTTTTAGTTACCAGTCCTCACTGAAGAACAATTTTCATGGAAGTTCTTTTGCTTTTTGCTCTTTTACATACAGTGGGGCTTATTTTATCATTAACTATATATCCCTGTCTGAATTAAAATTAAATGAAGATGAAAATTTAATTCTTCAATCAAAATAGCCACATCTCTGGTGTTAAACAACCACATGCATCTAGTAGCTGCATTCTTATAAATAAGAATTTCTACCATTGCAGAAAGTTCTACTGGACCATGCTCATGTTTAGCATCTAATGCTTGAAACGTAAATGAAATGCAAGCCACTTAGGTATTCCAACATGTAAATGTGAACACTCTCTATAACAAGGACTTGGGATATAGCTCAGTGATAAGAGTATCATTTTCACACAAAGGGGGCTTTAGGTGTAATTACCTCTGCACCTCAGGGGCAATGGGAAAACTATAACAACAGTTAAATTTTGCATATGTAGCACCTAACTGCACAGATTTCTTATAGCAAATTCCTTGATTGTTCTGTTCTAGTTTGCTAAATTCTCAAAAATATTCATATACACTTAGTGGTCATGCTGTCTGTTACTATTCCATAACGTCTCCAGTGTTGCCATCAGGAATAAAGAGAAAGGATAGCTGACAGGGAATGTCAATAGTACATATGAGTGGAGGAAAAAAGAGGGGGCAGAGAAGTTCCTTGTTCCATGAATCTTGTGAAATTAATTAATTGTACACATGCACTTTAATATTTTGTTTTTCTCCAGTGCTGTTATTTATGACTTATTTTAGCAGATTAAATGTAATTGTTCAACTATTTATGTGAAAGAGAAAAATATATATGGCATATATTAAATAAATTACGGCTTCTAGTAAGGCACTGATTAGAACACATGAATAATTATGTACCTAAGAGTATATGTAGTGTCAGCTTTTCAAGTGCAGACAAGCATCTTTAGTGTGTAAATATGCAATATACTAAAGTATATTATATATATAGTAATTATTCAGTTATATTTAGAGATGACAGAAGGCTCCAACCAACTGGATTAAACTTAATGAGAGAAATAGAACATAATTTGGTCCTGATGGATTTAAAATACAGAAGGAGAAAAATAGGAAAGTGGGCCTACAAATCTATAAAGAAACTGTTCTGGAGGTGGTTATTGTTGAATAGGAACATGGGATTTTGTGCAAATTTGTACAGTTACAGGTAGTTAATCTATAAATGCCTTATGGAAGTCCCCATTAGAGACTCACGTGAGTCCTAGACAGCAAGCAGAGCTTTCTAAGTGGCAGGTTAGACATATGTGTTTGTCCCCAATTTGCACTAAGTCTTCAATGTGATGAAAGCATAGAGGGCTACAATAAGGAATAAACTAAAGCCATTAGAGAGACAGTAATGAGGCTGGAGGGTCAGTACTAAGGAAATAGCGATTTCAGCAGATGTCTCAAAGTAAGTGAGGGCAGAAGCTGCCCAGACTGCAGTTTCTGTTTTGTGTAGACTCGGTAAGGAGGTGGGACCCTGTCCACCTGTTAAGTCCTAATAGAGCCCCGGGTACATCTAAGCATGATATTGAGACAGATGTGAACCGGGGGGAGGATTAATTATATCTTTTGATCCTTCTCCAAAAGTGGAAAGTACTGTAGAAGCTAGCACTGTCCCTGTGACAAACCCTTCACCGAGGGAAACGAAGAGGTTGAAAGCTGATGTCCCTAACATGATGCTGGTAATCTGAAGCAAAACAACAACAAAAAATCTCTTATCTCACTATTGATCTAACAGACAACTCCTCATTCTACTCGTGGCAAAAAGAAAAGGGGAATATTCCATCCAGCACTGCCCTTAATATACCTACATGTGGTAGCTGTCAGCTGTGTGTGAACCTGTCCAGAAAAGAGCAGCCCTTGTATGCAGCATCTGTGTAGAATGTCTGAACAACACTCCTGTTAATTACAATATTAATTAATTGCAAATTGTTAATATGCAATTGGAACCTAAATTTTCTGGACTAGGAATTTGCACAAGTTCCAGAGCAGGCAAATTAAGAAACTGTTTTGAACCCTGCATTAGTGGGGAGTCCAAGAGGTGTCATAGACAGCATAGTTGAATTCTCCCGGGGAGCCATGACCACCCATCCTCCAGATGTCACCTTTAGCTCCTAAGATATAGATTTCCTGAATTCTAGGAACAAACCTCCCAGAAATTTGCAAAATATGGTTGACATTCCTGGAAGGTTCGCAGGCTTCCAATTTTCTGTCCTTAATTATTTCCTATGAACAAATTCACACAATAAACCCTCTTTTTATTGAGTAAAATGTGACTCATTCATCAGATGTATCAAGAAATTTGAAAAGAGTTAAAAAGTAAAATAAAAGAATCATCAAAGATTATCTGACACAGAAAAAAAGAGTCAGGACTGGGGAGATTGCTCAGTGAGCCAAGGGTTTAGATATTCAGCATTCACATAAAAAACAGAGACAGTAAGACACAGCTCTATTCCCAGCCCTGAGGAGACAGAAGGATCCCAAGCTTTACTGGGATGCCAGCTAGCTGAATTAATGAGCCCTAGATTCCATGAGACACCCTGTCTCAAAACATAAGATGGAGATTGATTGAAAAAGACACCTATTAGTAACTTCTAGTCTCCATGCATGCATGTGTGTGAGCACATGCACACACACAAATACACACACACACACACACACACACACACACACACACACACACACACATTGTCCCTACCATAAAAATGCAAGAACTAATCTAGAGAAGTAGCTTCTAGTTACTTAAACTTTAAATGTAACATATCCATAATATTATAGGAAAGAAATAGACATCAGAGACTTGTTAGGATACTGACTCACAAGTGTCTGGAATAAATGAATTAATAGAAAGAATAATTTATAAATTTGAGGACACCTAAAGAAGTTAAGGCAATGAAATTGGAAATGCGAAAGAGACAAAAGTGGTAGAGTTATAAAATGTAGAAAGACAGTGCCTAAGAACCAAACAAATACTTTAACTTCATGAATATTTGAAAAGAAAATAGAAAATGGTGTTATTAAAATACATACTATCCAGTGATGATTTTTCAAAATTTAGTTTTACAAAGTTATTATAGTAAGATATACATGGTACACATGAAACTCAAATTTTCTCCTTTGAATGATAAAAGTATCTAAAAAATCTAGTTATTGACTGTGTTATACATTTAAATGAAATAAAATTACATAAGAAAAAGATTTTGAAGTTATTATCAGTACTAATGATATACTTAAGGTTTCACACATACCAAACAAATACTCGACCACTCAGCTACAAACCAGCCCTCTTTTTCACATTTTATTTTGAGAAAGAACTTCACTAAGTTGCCAGCCTTGCTTTCACTTTGTGATCTTCCTGGTTTAGCTTCCTGAGAAGCTGATACTAAAGTTCTTGTCACCAAAGCCAGTTCAGAGGCCTTTTTACACTATCTCTAAAGACCTGGAATGATCTCGATGATTTCAAAGTATCAAAATACACTCTTAATTGAAGATACAGTGCCTTATAATTGAGGGTTGGATAGAAATTAAATCTGATGGTTTTATTTTTTAGTAAATGAGGCATCTGACATTATTAGAACAAGGTCAGAGAAACAAAGGCAAAGGGAGGAGACTCTCATTATCACAGAAGCCAACTATAAGGAACAAGAATTCTGAGTGGAAACAGGCAGACAGGTTTTAGCCTGCATACTGATCTGAGACTATTAGTTTTGATGGTTTGGAAGGCTTTGCTGAAAGGACCTGAGGATTTTGTCTCAGCTCAGTAATGTGTCATAATCAGTTAGCAGTTTCATCTTTGGATGACAGGATATGCAATGGCCACCTGGCTGCCTTCCTGTGTTTCTCAAAATCCCTTATACGTTTGTAGTCTACGTTTCCTCCAAAGATGAGAGGGTGGCATTGGGGAAATAATATACATATGTAACTGTCTGTATGTAAAGAAAGTAGTTCTTACCTTCAAATACATGACAGTCTAGTGATAGATTAAAAAGTGAGAACGGGATATGAATAATATTTACATTTATTATCACAGTGACAAACATCGAACTCTAGTGATGTCAAAACTAGGGGGAATTTTCTAGTACAGGAACATCTTGAAAAAGAGGGCTTAAAGAATAAGTCAGCCTATACATGCCATGTGATCAAATGATGAGTGATGGACGAAGGATGTGTGAAGCACCAAAACGATAGTGTGACAGTGTGGTTAATTCAAACGTGCTAAAGAAAAGGAATGTTCTCGATTAGGCGGGGAGATGAGAGAGGGGGCGAAATGGATAAGAAATGGAGAGGGAAATAAACCAATAATACCAGAATGTTTCAGACTGTAGATGGTTCTGCCTCTGCTAAGGATTTGAGACTTTCTTCGAGAGGGGTAGGGCTTTGAAATCATAGTCCCTCTGAGAACTCTTTCATGAGACCTGGTGTCCAGAACAATCAAGGAGCTGTTCAGTATAAGGTTCCAGCACAGCCATCACTTCTGTCATCTGGTGCATTATATGCATATCCTCATCTGGTGCATTATGTGCATATCTTCATCTGGTGCATTATATGCATATCTTCATCTGGTGCATTATATCCATATCTTCATCTGGTGCATTATATGCATATCTTCCCCTCACGCCTGGGTATACATCAGTTCAGCCTGACGAATAGTATTGCTTTCAGTAAGTGTCACTGGCACTAGGAGACTTTCCGAGATTTTCTTTCTACTTAATCTTGACCATCTACAGGTAGTTTTCCATTGCTTTCATAGTCTTCCTTCCCAGCACACACTTCCCTGCAAGCATGAGGGTTCACACCCACCTGTCCTGAGCCCTCTGTTCTCCAGTTTCATTGAGAACTTTTCATTAAGCCTTTCAGTCCCTGTTGTGAGTATCCAATCTAGGTTACATGCAATCACCTCAATGAAACACCATCTTATCAATATCCTTTATCTTCTTTGTGCCTTTGTGCCGATCACCTATATAAACCACAACCTTAGACTAACCCAGCACTCCTTTTCTATTCTTGCACTAGTCTGCGAAGAAAAATCACAGAAGCAGATGTAGTATAGCCTTGAGTTAAACTTGTATGGTTGTTTACTTAAGAGTCAATGATTAAATATGTATAGATCCACCACCTTGAATTGTAATCTCCATGACTGCATCAGAATGACCCTCGTCACTTTTTCCTGTGTACTTTCCCAGTATTCTATAAATAGATCAAGCTGTGGTAGAGTATGTGGAATTTTATAGTGGCACCTGGGCTGGAGGAATGTAATTGACTCTTTGCCATTGTCTTGTGATAAAATAAGTACATTTTTTTCCTTGAATGAATTCACGTTTGTCCTAAACAATATATGCCCCCCCTTTCAAACTCAAATTTCAGTGATATGTGTTTGATTTTGGCTACCATTCAGGATAGTACCTAGTGAATAATGTTCTATATTTTTATATCTCTTTGCCATTCCTCTTTCTTGTGGAGTTTTCATATGATAGAGCCTGTTTGTTCTGCAAGAAATATTCAGGAATTTTCTGAGTTGCTACTAAAATAATCTAACTAATATAACCATATCAGGAGTGTTTCTCCAGCAAAATTGAAAACTACCATAAGTCCTGGAATTAGCCTGTTCACTTGCCAAATTGACAATTTATCAATATAGCACAATCATTCTCCCAAATAACAAACATCTCTGCTGTGTGTAGGACTTAAAGGTTCAAACACTGGCAAGAAATGGTCCTGTGGACCTGACCCACCTATTATGTACTAGTTACTGAACATTCTAAGGCAATAAGTTCCTGGAGGTAGCAAATGTTTGCCTCAGTCAAAGATGAACAATACCATGTCACATCCACAGGTTTTGTAAACTAAATTATAAACATCTTAAACTTTGTTCGTCCTGTCTCCCTTTGGTGTAGGATGTCCTTCTGTATTTGTGTTCATTGGTTGAATAAAGAAACTGCCTTGGCCTTTTGATAGGGCAGAACTTAGATAGGTGGGGAAAAGAGAACTGAATGCTGGGAGAAAGGAGGCAGGTGGAGAGAGCCGCCATGAAGCGGCCAGGTCAGACATGCTGAATCTTTCCCGGTAAGCCATGACCTCGTGGTGACATACAGATTAATATAAATGGGCTAAATCAAGATGTGAGAGTTAATAAATAAGAGGCTAGAGATAATGAGCCAGGTAGTAATTTCATTAATACAGTTTCTGTGTGGTTATTTCTGGTGTAAGCTAGCCGGGTGGCCAGAACAAGGGGCCCCGCTCTCCATCAACACATGCATGTTAGCATCTATGACCAAATGTTCCTGTGTGGAGAGAGGAAATGTGAGGCCCAGTTGTGAGAACTCACAAGGTAGATATCTAACATGAGGGTCTATTATAGAACATGGATGCATTTCTAGGGGTAAACACTGTGGGGCCAGTTCAGTCTTAATAATACTACCCTCCTAGGCTGATTCCATTACTCTGGCTTTAAGTATATACGCTTTTAGTTTTAGAATATAATGAAAACTCACATTCATTGAATACATTTGGAAACCCAGATGAGAGAAGTCTGGGGTAGAACTTGGATTGGTTTATGATTTGCAGTGCTGGAGGTGGTCATGAGACTCACAGCACATAACAGAAAAAGGGATGCCTCATAAGATATCTCAGGAGAGACACGTTCATAATATTACCATCTAAATGATGGAGAGAATGTCACAGGTTTTAACAGATGGATTGGAATTTGGCAAAGAGCGATGTCTCTAGTAATCTGGACATTACGTTATTTAAACAGAAACACATTCTGTACTAAGGCAATGCTGTGATAAAGAGAAAAGATTGGCCCTTATCACTATTGTCCAAAGATTAAGGTACAAAAGAAAAACAATTGGAAAATACAACTAACCTTTATTCAAAATACATATGTTAGGCATAGATAACACTGACATACTGGTATTTAATATTTTCTAATCTTCTTTGACTTAATGTCTTAATTCTTTGAGAATTTCATGTGTATATACAATTTGCTTCGTTCATATGTAGCCCCTATGAGCAATCTTCCAGTGCTCACAGTCTCAAAAGCCAAATGAGTCTCCCACCACAGGAAGCCATCAACTAATAAAAGCTCCTTAGCTAGGAATGGGACCTCCTGAACCTCTCCCTGCTCTGAAAGCTGGAATGCTAACCAGCTGGATCTTGTGGAGTTTAACAACAGTTGCCCTGAGCTCAGATCACAGTGGCCGTGTGATGCCCAGAGATTGCATTTCCAGCACTTTCCCCATCCTCTGGCTATTACATTCTTTCTGTTCCCTCTTCCATAATGTTTCCAGAGTCTTGTGGGGAGGTTATTTGGTATGCATGTTCCACATAAAATGGCCATGCTGCCTGATTACCTTCTAAATAACAGTGTCTCTATGCAAAGGTCCATGCTGCCCTCTGCCTTGGTTAGAGAACTTTCTGATTGCAAAGAGCAGTGAACACAAAGACTCATAACTAGTAAAAGTGCTGAGAGTAAGTGACTGTGAGTCCCTCTATTTTGAACATCCTCAGGTCAGACATTGTTTTTAAAATGGGAGCACGAAACTTTTCAGGGTCATAAATATAAGAGAACTTTTGTTGGGAACTTCAGAAAAGAAAATCTCTATTTTCAAGAGCTAGTAACAGTATTCCTCTTTTTATCTGGCATGATGAATAGATCACAGCCTAAAACTGTAGCGTTTTGCTCTCACACAGTCATCAAGTGGTAGGATCTATGTAATCTATAAAAAACAGAGAAGGGAGAAAGAGACAAAAACAGCGCTTCCATATGGAATGATGAACTCTTGGATTAAGCCAGTCCTGACGCTGTGCCTTACAGAGGCTTTCCTCTATAATTTAATGCCCACTATCTCCATTTCCAGATCTAATTTTTCACTATTTATTTATGAAAGCATCTCACTGTGAATATGAAAACAGGGCAACAACACAAAGAGTACTTCACTTATTCCTCCATCTGCAGTCTAGGAAAGCTACTCTTCTGACCATCTGTCCAGTCCCTTAAAATGGATTAACTGTTGCAAGTATTACTCATACTAGTGGCTGTCTGGTGGAGCTAACACCAGTTCTAATATCAGATAAAAACCCAGAGTGGATGGAAGGACATGACATTTCCTCCTGGTGGAGCTAACACCAGTTCTAATATAAGATAAAAACTCAGTGTGGGTGGAAGGACATGACATTCCCTCATAAGATAATAAATTGTATAAAAGGGAGTCCACATGGTATATGGAAGCATAAAATTACCTTCATGTTCAACTTGAAGTTGCAATGAAATAATGAACTATGCAGAAGGTAAAAGGGTGCCTTCTGGCTGTGTTGTGTTGTTTTGGTTTGGTTTTTAGTTCTATTTTCAAAAGTCAGGATTAAAATGTCCCAGCTACAGAGTGACCCTCACCTGAGCTTCGAGTGAGCTCTTCAAACAAGCTGTGCTTGCAGAAAGTATATTCTCAAGCACTTCGAGCAGTTGGAGCACACATCCTCACGCTTGTTTGCAAGACTAAACAGTGCAGTAACATTCAGAAGTGATTCCCAACCTGCTAGGAAGGAAGAAGAAAATCTCATTATTTCTGCTTTGCTCTTAGGAAAGGAAACAAATGAATCGAACTCTTACAGGTAACCCTGATTCTAATAACATTCCAGAGCATTTCCTGTGGGGCCATTTCAGAATATTAGTGTTAAGCAATTATTCCAATCATAATAGATGTCTGACTTCACAGAGATTCTGAATGGATTATCTGTACCCATGCGTTCTTAACAGGCTTTCCCCACATATTTGGTTTTGTTTCTTTCCCTCACAGAGTCGCTAAATTAGAAAGTAGGGTATGTGGTTTGTGAAATCAGAAAAGCCTAAAAGCCATTGGTTATCCAATACCAAGCACTGAAAACATACATACAAGCAACACTATGCACATTAAACAGGTTATATTTAGGAATGTATATACATTGCGCACGCACACATACATATATATACACACACACACATTTTATGCAATTATATTTTATGAAAAAGAGCCCATGAATTTGAAAGAGAGCGAGAATGGGTATATGGTAAAGTTTGTGGGTAGAAAGGGGAAGGGAAAATGTTGGAATTATATTATATATATTATAATCACAAAAAAGTAAAAATGAAAAGAGCTGAGGAGTTCGCATTGGAAGAATAACGAAGTCATACCAATTGAATTTAACAATAATTTCAATGCAGAATATTCTAATCGTCATGGACACTATTATGTTTTAAGTCAAGTAAGTGTAGTTGCAGGTCCTGACTTGTGCATTTTGGAAGTTTCACTAGCTAGACAGTCTTCCACTTGGCAAATGCCAGTAGCCATCTCCAGCTGTGATAGCCACAAATGTTTTTTGAAAAAATATGGGTGGAATTAGAGGAGAGAGATTGGGGTATTTATAATTATACTTCATTGGGTATATGTATAAAGTCTCAAAATTAAAGAAAACAGTCTCCAGGATGGTCAAAACTCCCCTGCTTTGATTGAGAGTTTTATTCCTTCAGATTAAAAGTAAATGGGATTAATTTAAGAACTGAGAGAAGCCAGAAGGTGATGGTACAACATTTTAATCGCAGCACTCAAGAAGCTCTCTGAATTTGAGGCCAGCCTGATCTGCAGAGGGAGTTTCAAAACAGTCAGGGCTACACTGAGAAATGCTGTCTCAAGAAAGAGAGAGAGAGAGAGAGAGAGAGAGAGAGAGAGAGAGAGAGAGAGAGAGAAGAAAGAAAGAAGGCAAAACAAAAGATGAAGAGAAAGAAGGGAGTGAAACAATGTCACAAGATTAAGTGACAGTCCTGCATTCGCATGCTGGCTTCATCCAGCACTGTGCTAGGACTTGATGGTTCAACAATAATCAGTATATGTTTGCTTCAAGGAGCTTTTAGACTGAAGAGGGGCTGGTACTTGTTCAGTAATAAGATGAAAGCTATGATCTTGACTGCACATTTAAAATGGAACAAGAGTAGAAATACTAGACAATGTCCTCATAGCCTATTCAAAATGGGAAATAAGTAACTGCTTAGAATTAATGTTATTTAACATTATTTAGTTCACTTTGTTATACTAGCCATAAACTTATGCCTTATGATTGCTTTAATGATGGCTGACGCTGTTATTATATATCTTTTAACTGTGCTTATTATTAAAATTGTCTATACACATGTATGTGGGGGCAAGCACACATGCGCACACACACATACACACAAGCACCAAATGAAAATAACATGCATTCTACGTTTGTATCAAACCACTCCAACTTGCTGAATTCCATATTGTTCTTATTATGTGCAGCAAAGTGGTTCTGAGTTTTATCCTGAGGCAGAGAGACTCTGTTTGGGAAAGCAGACCTGTGCACAGTTGTGTACCAGGCTCTTCATTTCTTATGGAAGACAGTGCATGTGAATCTCACAAGAACAGCTTTGTATGCTATCTTCGAAGTTACTCTATTCACATGAGAATAAAGGAAATATGTAATTGTACTGGAAGATGTAAATCAGCCACATTTTCTTTCTGATGTTTTATGTCTCTCTTCGAGTTATACATTCAAGCTGTGAGCTTTACAATTATCCTAATGAATTTAGGAAAGACAGGAGATGTAGTGTTTTGCAATGCATTGGTACCAGCACTGAAGATCTGGGTCATTTGATTCTTTGTAAACAGCAAGATTGACATTACAGTGCCACAGGTAAGTCCCTTGAATTGATTGGCATATCCTGACAACCTCCCCATGTTGTCATGGGAATACAAATTATGAATTCACATAAAAGTGCTTTTAAAATAAGATGAATAATGAAAAGAGCTGGGAGGGCGAGCTTTGCATGGTGTGGCTCCCAAATTCTAAGCACCTAGATCTTAAACTACATTAAATATCCCCTTCTCTTCCTGGAAAGAAAGATCAGGCTATAGAAATAAGATTTTCAGAGGACAGTGAAGGAGACTTGTTATTTTCTCTACTACTCTGATCCCTTTCCCAACCACTTCTCAGGAACTGGCCACTATGTTTGAACCATTTACCCCATTTTTAATACTCCCTACCCCCAGCCATCCTACTCCCTGCCTGAAGAAAAAAAAACTCTTCAAAATTTCAACATCTAGAATCTCTCCCGTGTTTGTGACAAAAGACAACCCACTGTGCTTTTCCTTCCAGCTACAAACCTAGGTTTTCCTCCTTAGTTATATCTCCCCTAAAAGTTATTTATGCATGTGACTCTGCTTTGTCTTCTTTCATTAGCTTTGCCCACCTGGTCTTTAGATGCTGCCTCTGGTTTTATTCATGTCCACCTCCTGCACAGCAAAGGGATTTCTCAATGCTCTCCTCACCTAATCCCATATCCTTATCCAGAGCATGGCCCTCTCCCTCTCCATCCATAAAAGCTCTCTTCCCTAGTCTTCCATTCAACCTCTCCCACTTTTCTGGCTGCTTGGCACCAATATTCCTTGCATGTCATCCTCCATCTTTGACCATTGTTTTTGAGCTCTTTCTTTATCTTGATTTTTTCTTTATTATATAATCTTTCCCAAGTGGATGCCAATGTACACTATAATCTGTCAGACTGTTCACTGATTCCCCCCTAGTGTTTTATTCCTTATTGAAAATGCATACATTTTCTTCAGGATACTGATGTCAAATCTCCTATCTCAACTGTCCATTGTTTGACAATAATGTTTCCCATTCTGTTCCCAAACAAACAAAAACAGAAATATCTGTGCTTCATTACTCTTAGATTCTCAACACATAACCCAGCTCTTGATATCCAACAGGCAACCAAAGAAAATGAACAAAAGAATGACTAAATGAATGGGTGGTAGCAGTTGTAAAAATAGTTCACCACAGTAGCACACCCAAGCAATTATTTTATTTGTTTGATATAAAAACAGTACATGATTTCTCCAGTCATTCAGGGGCCATTTATATGGCAACTTCTGGAGAGTCTTTTACTGATTTCGCTCTTAACAAAGAACTATGCTTTGGAGTCGGTTACACACACACACACACACACACACACACACACGAGTATTTATATATGGTCAAGTTAACCAAATCATATCAAGAACAACAGGAATACTAACTGGAAAGAAGTGTATGAGAAAAGAGTATGTCAGAGATAAGTGACGTGTCAAGGGTAACTGTTGGGTAGATAGAGGACAGGAGTGTTGGGCCTGAATTGAATATCTTAGTATGAGTGCCTGCATCCAAATATCATATGATGGTATAGAAATATGCACCATTTTTGTGCCAATTAAAATTTTTAAATAGATAAATTATGATGTGACTGACCTCTTAATATATTTTAAGGGGGCTGGAGAGATGACTGAGTCATTAAGAGCACTGGTTGCTCTTCCAGAGGAGCTGGGTTCAATTCCTAAAACCCACATGACAGCTCACAACTGTAACTCCAGTTCCAGGGGATCTGACAACTTCACACCAAAGTACATAAAACAAAGTTTAATAAAGTATATATGTGTAATTTATTACATTCATTATGTTTTATTTACCACATATATAATAAGCATATAATTTTCTATTATTTTATTACATATGTAATAAATTATGTATGTATAATTGTTTACAGCCAATGTGCCCCTCTCTGTCCACAATCAATGGAGATTATTCCCTGTGGTAGCCAGTGAGAATGAACTTTATGCTTTGGTTATGATTTTGTTTCCCATTTTGGGCAAAGGTCAACATGGGCATTTAGAAAAATAATAAGTATGAATAAAGAAAAATGGAAGAAAATGGCCTCCCATAATCCCTTCACCTAAAATAAACATCTAAAAGATGTTTTTCTAATATTTCAATGTGCTATTTCCTACTTTTTCTGTGAAGTTTTAAAATACAACTTAGATTATGAGATGGTGTTCACAGATCTGCAACTTGGTTTTCTTAAGTTCTAAGAACCCATCTAAGTGTAAAGTACAAGATTAGTGAGTAGACCATCGGAGCCAATGTCCTGCCTCAGATACTTTATTACCTTTGAGCTTCTTATCCAAGAGGTGGTCATATTCAAACCTGATCTTCTCATATTAAAACTAGGATAATCTTATTAACTAACCCATCTGCTTATTATGAAGGTGAAATGATATAATCTTTATGCCGGTTTTGTGGAAAATGTTAGTTTTGGAGGGTGCACTGTCTCAAATGAACCAATACTCCTGGTATTCATGCCTTCGTGCAATCTCTTCCCTTGGGTATGGGTTCGGCTCACTGTTACTCACTGCTAGGGATGGCACATGACATCAGCAACAGCAAGGCTACTTCCAAGACAGAACAGGTTAAGCATTTGCGGCTTCTGCTGTGTGCTTACTCTCTTGTGGCTTGACAGCTCACTCTGAAGGCCGGCAGATGCCAAATTCTGGGCAATCCAGTGAAAAGGCACACAGGCCCATTAGGGAAGGGAGGTCTTTTTTTCTAATTTTTTATTTTTCCATTCAAAAATTGACCTTTCCTCCCCTTCTCCCATTCCCCTCCTGCTCCCCCACTAACCCTTCTCCCTCCCCCTCCATCCTTAAGAGAGGGCAGGGTACCCTGCCCTATGGGAAGTCCAAGGCCCTCCCACCTCCATCCAGGCCTAGGAAGGTGTGCATCCAAGTAAACTAGGGTCCCAAAAAGCCAATACATGCAGAAGAGACAGGTCCCAGTGCTATTATCGATGGCTTCTCAGTCTGTCCCCATTGGCAGCCACATTTAGAGAGTCCTGTTTGATCACATGCTCATTCAGTCCCAGTCCCCTGGATTTGGTGAGCTCCTATTAGATCAGGCACACTGTCTCACGGGGTGGACCAACCCCTCGCAGTCCTGACTTCCTTGCTCATCTTCTCCCTCCTTCTGCTCTTCAACTGGACGTTGGGAGCTCAGTCAATTGCTCTGATGTGGCTGTGGGTCTCTGTCTCTATCTCCATCAATCGGATGAAATTTCTATGGTGATAATCAAGATATTCATCAGTGTCACTATGGGACAAGGCCAGTTCAGGCACCCTCTCCTCTGCTGCCCAAGGACCTAGCTAGGGACATCCCCGTGGACACCTGGGAGCCCCTCTAGAGCTAAGTCTCTTGCCCACCCTAAAATGGCTCCCTTGATGTAGATATCTTCTTCCCTGCTCCAATATCTGCCCTTCCTGCATCTCCACCCTCCCACTCCTCCAAGCTCTCCCCAGTCCTTCCCTCTCCCTTCTCCTTGCCCCTTTCCCCTTCCCCCAACTCCACCCTCACCCTTACCTCCACCCCCTGCTCCCAACTTTTGCCTGGATATCCTGTTTGGTTCCAATTTCCAGGAGGATCTATACATGTTTTTCTTTGAGTTCACCTTGCTATTTGGCTTCTCTAGGGTTGTGAACTATAGGCTTAATGTCCTTTGTTTATGGCTAGATTCCACTAATGAGTGAGTACATACCATTTCATCTTTTTGGGTCTGGGTTATCTCACTAAGGATAGTGTTTTCTATTTCCATCCATTTGCATGCAAAATTCAAGATGTCATTGTTTTTTACCACTGAGTAGTATTCTAATGTGTTGTTGTAGTATTCTAGGTTGTTTCCAGGTTCTGGCTATTACAATAATGCTGCTGTGAACATAGTTGCACAAATGCTTTTGTAGTATGATTGTGCATCTCTTGGGTATATTCCCAAGAGTGGTATTGCTGGATCCTGAGGTAGGTTGATTGATTCCCAATTTCCTGAGAAACCGCCACACTGATTTCCAAAGTGGTTGCACAAGTTTGCATTCCCACCAGCAATGGATGAGTGTTCCCCTTTCTCCACATCCTCTCCAGCATAGGCTATCCTTGGTGTTTTTGATTTTAGCCATTCTGATAGGTGATGGTATCTCAAAGTTGTTTTGATTTGCATTTCCCTGATCGCTAAGGAAGTTGAACATGACCTTAAGTATCTTTTGGCCATTTGAACTTCTTCTGTTGAGAATTCTCTGTTCAGATCATTACCCCATTTTTTTTTAGATGAAAAGTGAGTTTACTCAATTTCACGAATTGGATAGATTTCCAGATCAGTGAATTAATATTAAGTATTTAAATGATGTGCAGATGCAATGCATATTTTTATGTTTACCAGGCCACCAGTGGGTAAAACTTGCTTGAATTTTCTAAGTTCTTTTACCTGTTAAGAGATACAGTGTTTTACCCCATTTTTAAATTGGGTTATTTAGAATTTAATGTGTAGTTTATTGAGTTCTTTATATATTTTGGAGATCAGACCTTTGTCTGAGGTGGGGTTGGTGAAGATCTTCTCCCATTCAGTAGGATGCCTTTTTGTCTTAATGACTGTGTCCTTTGCTTTACAGAAACTTCTCAGTTTCAGGAGGTCCCATTTATTCATTGTTGCTCTTATTGTCTGTGCCACTGGGGCTATACATAGGAAGTGGTCTCCTGTGCCCATGTATTGCAGACTACTTCCCACTTTCTCTTCTATCAGGTTCAGTGTGGTCAGATTTATATTGAGGTCTTTAATTCATTTGGACTTGAGTTCTGTGCATGGAGGTCTTGAATCAACAACCAGGAAGAAAATTCCCATGCTAACAGCATGAATTGAGCTTAGAAATGGATTCTCCCCCATGAAGCCTTTTGTGTGACTATAACCCCTGCCCCAACTTGACCGCATTCTTATGAGAAGCCTTCAGGATGAGACACCTGGGAAAGCTCTCTCTAGATTCCTGACCCTAGAAACTGTGAGACATAAATGCATGTCTATGTAAAACTGCTCCCGCATTTTGGCATAAATGTTGCATTGCCTTTATTTATGGGCATTTTCATGGAAATGTGCAGTGAGCCGTATCAAACATAACACTTTTCTTTGCTACTAATTCAATAAAGAAGATATAAAACAGGGCTGGGAGATGAGAAAGCAATATCCTACTTTTATTGATTAAGGCTAACCTAGACTGTGTGACCAAGTATGGCAACCAAACCATCTTTCTGGCTGAATCTCAGGAGGCTGACATACAACAGTGCCTTTGGCAATATAGTTTGTATAGGGTGGAAAGACAATGGCTCTGGAGAAAGTCTATCCTTAGGGAGAAGCAAAGACCAGAAAGTCTGGCCAGCAACCAAATCCCAATGTTCATTACATCCTCTACCTGTCCTAAATATTTCAGTCTGGGTGAGGCAGCATGGGTCTTATAAGGGCCAGGAAGCCAAGTTACATGGTCAACAGGACAAAGTATTCTTCCATTCTATTAGTTAAACCATAACAAACTACTTACCAATTGGAGAATGATGGTTATACAATACCCATCAGTAGATATGCAAACTCATTGAGCTAATCATTAGATAAATCAAAAAATTCAAATTATTTCAAATTTTTGCTATTTCAAAGGATGCGTAACTTCATTTCTCAAACTTTCTAGAAAGGAATTACTGAGCCAAGTGTTTAAACATTATAGTTTATGTGTAAGTAACTAAATTTCTTGCAGAGTATTAAACTGTTTCCTTCTGTTTCTGCTCCATTATTGATACGTAAAAATGATCTTGTGCCAGGCAGTGGTGGAACACACCTTTAATCCCACTACTCGGGAGGCAGACGCAGGTGGATCTCTGTGAGTTCAAAGCCAGCCTGGTCCCGAGTTCCAGGACAGGCTCCAAAGCAGCACAGAGAAACCCTATTTCAAAACACAAACAAACAAAGAAAAGATCTTGTGACCATTGACGCCTTGGGGTTTAGTCTTTATTTTCTGCTCTTTGTTCATTTTGGTAAGTGAATCAAAACGCACTCTTATTTCATTCCAATGCCTTGATTACTAATAAGGTGAAAACGTTCCTTGTTCATGGTCATCTATATCTCCTTTCCTCTAACTCATCCAGTATCCAGCCTGTGAATCTTAGACTTTGTGCTCCCAGGATCCCAAACAAACTCTCAGCTGTGCTCTCCAATCAGACAAATGGGCCTGGGGCACTGAATTTCAAGTTACTTTTGATATTGTAAAGAGTCCTTGGTATGCAGCTTGTATTAACACCTAAGCAAGCACCATAGGAGTGACTTTGTAATTTATATCACTGTAAGGACTTTGTGTTTATTGGCCGATTGTATCAACCCTATGTGGCAAGGAGTATTGTAATCCACAATTACAAGATAATATGTTCATAACAGCAACTGTTTGTCATAGCCAGAAGCTTACCTAAATGCACCTTGACCAAAGAATGGATAAGGCAAACCTGGTTCATTTACACAATGGAGTACTACACAGCAGAAAAAAATAACGACATCTTGAAATTTGCAAGCAAATGGATTGAGGTAGAAAACATCATATTGAGTGAGGTAACCCAGACACAGAGAGACAATTATCACATGTACTCACTTGTAAGTGGTTGGTTTTTAAACATTAAACAAAGAATACCAGCCTACAAATCACAATTCCAGAGAACTTAAACAACAACGAGGACCGTAAGAGAGACATACATAGATCTAATCTATGTGGGTAGTAGAAAGACAAGATCTCCTGAGTAAATTGGGAGCATAAGGACCTTGGGAGAGGGTTGAAGAGGAGAGGAGAGGAAGGGAGGTAAGCAGAGAAAAATGTAGAGCTCAATAAAAATCAATAAAAAAAAGATAGTGAGAGGAAAGACACAGGAAGAACCAGGCAGCAGCAAAGCCGCAGAGCTGGGATGAGAGCGCTCCAGCATTCACTGCAGGCACCTGTGCCCAGCTACCCCAGCAGACCCAGTGTAGTCCTACTTGAAGGCCTCCGGGGCTTGGACTGAATTCTCCTGAACATGTCATTTTTCACGGACTTTGAATGTGGCACTGACCCTGTCTGTGATTTTCTGATGATTTCGTAGTGAGAAAACGATTGTCCTCACAATAAGAAGCCATGATTGTTTTTCCTGCTTATGGACAGTGTATATATTTTGATACATAACAATTTCAGAGGATGGCTGTAGGTATATATCTCTGAGATAAATCTTACAGTATTCATGAGGTTCTGAGTTCAGTCCTTAGTAACAACAAAGAAATGGTCAGAGAGTACAAAAGGCAGGATACGGGATGTTATGATCCAATCCTCCAAAGTAGGAATTTCAGGAGTAAGAAAGGGAGAAAGTGACGTTCTGTTTCTTATTGGTAACACTAAATGTGATGCGGTCAGTGGTCGACTAGAAGTAAAGTCATACTTCTCTGCATAGGTTTATGCACCACTCTTTGTGCATGTGTCGCAGGGCAGCATTTAAACGTTACCAGAGACAAACATACAGGATCAGTTTAAACATGCCAGGTTAGCCAGTTAAATTTCATTGTAGAGCTAAATCCCCGAGGACCCAGGGTATTTTTATTAATGCTACTCTATTTCTCCTCCTACCTAGGACACAATTTGTTCCATTTTTATTAACAAGAAAAAAAATGATCATGTTCTTACTTTAATCAAAATTATGTAAATGTAGTTTGTATAAAGCAATAAAAATTAATACGTTGTAGGTCATAGCATGATCAAAATTACTTCCCTTTAAAGAGAAGATTTCCATGTTACCAAAATCACTTAAATTTTTGTCAGGTATTAGCGATCACGTAACCATTTTGGTTAATGAGACTATTCAAAAATAATGTAAAACTAAAAGGAAAATAATACTGTTTTAAATATAACATATAATTTTAAATTTTTGAACCTGTATTTCAAATAACATGTATTTGAAATTCATTTTAAGCTAAACATTGATTATTCTCCCACAGTCATTAATTAGCTCCTACTTTAATTGCCAGTAGAATTGATCTTAAATTCATATTTTCTGTTCTTAAATTAATATCTGTTTTTACCTTTTGAACAGTACTGTGAAAATTATACTTTATGGCATGTGGACATAATCTATCTCTACAAAGGCAGGTGGCATAGCCCCATCCTGTGTGCAACCCTCTGCATTATTCCTTGATAACGTGAGACTTCTAATGAATGCAGTTTGGTTTTTCTTTGTTGAAAGATAAATCAATCAAATGGAGAATATTATTTTCATATACTATCTCATGAAACTTCTCCTTTAGTTCACATTTAAAAGTTTTGTTTTTTGAATCATTTATTTTGATGATATTCAGTGGCAATACTGCATTGATGTTTTTAACCCTTGAACTGAAAACTTAAACGAGATACCTGATTAGGTATAAATAATAGCCCTTTTCCCTTTTTCTGTTTGCATATTCTCCCCTCATCCTTTGTTTTTGAGCATGGAAAACACTGAGCTATAATATGATATAGAAAGGAAGGTATGACCTTGGGGATAGGTAGACCTAAGTTACATCCCAAGTTCACATGTAATGGAGCAAATTAGTCATTTGATATTTGATAAGTGATAGATTCTAGTATCATTATTTTGTAACAATCGCTAACAAAACCACACCTCCTAACTTTGTAGTATTTTAGTCACTATCAAAATCCTGGTCGAATCTTGGGTGTTCTTGGGTAGTTCTTTTCAGCAGTGTTACTTATTTTATGTGTGTGTGCTTTTACTTCTAATATTTCAAAGTATTCAAACATCTTCTTTTCAGTATCAGAATTCCATTACAAACAATGTCAGCCATTCTATAAATATTGAGGTTGGGATTCAAAATGAAGCATTATGAAACAGGTTGAAGAAAAAGCAAGTTGTCCCCAAAGGATGGCACAATGCCAGATACCATGTGTCCTTGAGTGGGTCTCACCTTTCCTACTTCTTACTTTGTTTTCTCCCAACCCTGGAATGTAATAGCATCAACACACTACCCTGAACCAAGATGTTCTAGAACTGCTCTGAAACTACTGGTCCTCAGTAAGTTTCTTGCTGCCAGGGAAACAAAGTATGTCCTAGATGATCTCAAGCAGGGCTGTATCGCAGTGTGGGAGGGGCTGCTATGGTACCACACCACTCTAAATGGTAGACCCTGCTGTCCTGGAGGACAAGGTGAACACTGGGCAATGCCTAGGATGTGTGCAGAAAACAGCCTTGCTACATCTATACTGTAGGATGAGAAAGGTCTGGGCTGCTCCACATACTTTTTGTCCTGTGCCCTTTTGTCTCTTCTCATTATATCTACACTCTGAGTTGCTTAATGGTACTTTGTCACTTGAACTAGAAGTCCTAAGAGCAGCTGATGTATTCTTTATTTTATTTGTTTATTTATTTGTTTGTTTTTAAAGTTGAATTTTAAAATTCATACATGCTGAAACAAACAGCAAGTTAACCTTGGTAGGTAGATATGTTCCACCAGTTTTCAATCTGAACAAATCTAACTTTTTCTTAGAAAAAAAAAAGAATGTACTTAGCAAGTAATCCCACCAGAGGCCACAGATGTTTTGAAACTCTGAGTTAGCAACAAAACGCTTCACACTGAAGCCAGACTAAACCCATGCAGCATTGGCTACAGGTCTCATGTAATCCAATAGCACACAAGGAAACTTAGCAAGATCAGACTCCCCATGGTTCTCAGCAGAAGGCTCTAGGTGTTCGTACATTGAATTTGCTTTCCTCCTTGTGCTGTGGAGACTATTGCTTCCCACTGTGGGGAAGTGAAATTCTGCCACATGTTTGTCCAGATGCTTCAGGTTCAAAGAGAGAAACCCATCATGGTCTAGTGAGACTGGCCTCAATGATATGAAGCATTCCAGGATATGCTTACCTGGTATTCTCTCTCTTCCATGCAGGAACTCATCAAAATACCAGTATCTCTTTGAGCACACTTTAACCACACTGAACCAACAATTTGAACAGTAATAAGTTTCTGGACTCCTACTACCACCAGATTCAGCTGAAAATACCAGAATCATGCCAAGAGTCCAGAAGCTTCAGCGGTTTGTATAGTATTGAACAGTTCGCCTGGAACCAAGCAGCCATTGCTACTTCTGTCACTTTCTTGGTCACTAGACAGAAGGGCAAACCCAAGAATCATGACTTCACACACAGCATTCAAAGGCAAGAGGGAGAAATGTGTTCTTACACTTTCCTTTTGTGTAAGGTGGCAAAATGTCACAGAAACCATTGGAAAACTCCCCTTTAAGGCTAACAGCTGAATTAAGATGACTCTAATCTCTAAAGAAGAGTTAGAACCAGCTACCCTAAGGCCACAACTTCCAGGCCATAAGAGAGGTCCGCTGAGAAACAAGAGGGCCAGAGGGAGGATGCTTTTTGGTGACCACCACATTGTACATAAGTTGCATTTTGTGCTCCTTGATTTTTATTTTTTCAACTTGGTAAAAATTCCCTTGGAAGAGAGTGCCTCATTTGAGAAATTGGCTCCATCAGCATGGCCTATTGCCAACTTTGGTAGGCATATTCTTGATTAATGTTCAATGTGGGAAGACTAAGCCTATTATATGTAGAAGAACTACCCCTGCTCAGTTGACCCTAGGTTGCATAAGAAAGCAGGCTGAGCAAGACATGGGGAGCAAGTCTGTAAGGAATATTTCTTCATGGTTCCTCCATTTTCTTCTGTTTGAATTCCTGCCCTTACTTCCCTCATGGATGGGTGGTGATCTGAATTTGTAAGCCAAATGAACCTTTTGTTCCCCTAAGTTGCTTTTAGCCAAGTTTATCTTAGCAACAAAAGCACAGAGTAGAACAGAAATGGGTACCAGAGAGTGGGATGTTGCAGTGATGGACCCTATCATGGTTTGTTCTCTTATTTGTTTGTTGGTTTTGTTTTTCGTGGGGGAAGATGGTGGAAGGATTTTGGAACTTTGGGATGTACAAAACCCTTGAGTGCTCAGAGCTTAATGAACTGTTGAGGGAGCTTGGAAGATGGAAATGCTTATACATGCAGACAATGGGGGATGCCCTATGAAGCTTCAGAGGGAAACAAAGACTATCATCACCATTCCAAGTGCAGGCTGGAGGTGGCACACGCCTTTAACCCCAGCACTCAAGAGGAAGCGTTAGACAGATCTCTGTGAGATCAAGGCCAGCCTAGTCTAAAAAGCTAGTTCCAAGACAGGCTCCAAAACTACAGAGAAACCCTGTCTGGAAAAAAACCAATAAATTAATAAATAAGAATCTGTCTGTGGAAGTAAAATCTTTGCCACAATCTATGAGGTACATGGTCACTTAAACCTTCAGACAAAGCCAATATTCAAAAATTATACATAACTTTAAATAGGCCACACAACTAATTATGAATGGAATAAAGTTACAGTTCAAGTTTGCCCCATTCTAAGTAATTTTTGACTTAAGTTTATGGAATATGGTCCCTTGTCACTACATAATTTAGCTAAAGTAGGAATGTTTACTTTACCTAAATATATGTACATAATTATTATATAAATATAAAATAATATCTTCAAGTCTTTTCATTAGTGTAGTAGGAAGGCCACTAGTTAGTTCATGGCTGCTCAGTACCAAAATAACCACAAGGAAACTGTATTACTTAAATCACTGCTTGGCCCATTAGCTCTAGCATTTTATTAGCTAACTCATAATCTTAATTTAACCCATTTCTATTAATCTGTGTATCGCCACATGGCTGTGGCTTACCAGCTAAAGTTCCATCCACAACTGTCTCTGGCAGGGGCTACATGGCTTCTCTCTGACTCCGCCTTCCTTCTTCCAGCATTCAGTTTAGTTCTCCCTGCCTAGCTCTACTCTAACCTATCACAGACCTAAGACAGTTTCTTTATTAACCAATAAAAGCAACACATAGACAGAAGGACCTCCCACACCACATTAAGATATTAATTTCCATAAAGGTACTGTAAGATTTAAGTAGTGATTGCAGTACAATGGGTAAATGAACCTCAGGAAATAGCATTGCACAAGAGGTAAATAGGGAATAGTGAAGCTTGTTATATTTTATCATGAGGATAGTCACCAGTAACATGGCAAGAAAATTATTAGTGATATTAATAATGCATGACAATAGTATACAACAGTAGTTACTGTAAGTTTCATGAATAGTCTTTTTTCCTTTAGCCTAATGATGTAGAAAGCTGAGATATTGTTGACTCTGGCTTTGTTATTAACTTCTGTGCTTTGCTGAAGATGGATCTAACTGGTTTTATGGTCTTCCTATAGTGACTGAAAACACTAACGTGTCTCAAAGCAATAGGTGGTCCAGAGACCTTTCATGACAGAATGTTTTTCTGACAGATTTGTTTTGCTTATGCTAATGTTAAAATGTGCTTTCTTGCTCTGAGCTCCTTCCAGCTGGTCTAAATACTGGAGAGTCCCTGAAGGAAGCCGGCATTAATGTTTTATTCTCGTAAAGCTATGGATGTGATCATCCCATCATGGAAAACTGACACTTCTTTGTATAGCTTTGAATTCTCACACTGACTGATTTTATAATTTTCCTGTCTGCTTAGTGGAGGCAAGTAATTCTGCGAGGTATTATGCTAAAAATGGTACTGATAGTAATAACTGTGAGTCATTTACCTAAGAATTATTGGTGCAATGATTTGTTGAGTGAGCTCTTATGATTTAGCCTTCCATCATGGAAATTATTTAAGCTTTGAGAAAACACACTGTGTATTCATGGAGAATCGGGTTTTTTTTTTTAACTTACATCAAATCTCATGCTCAAAGGCAGAATTTATGCAGAGTATCACTTGGAAATTTATCTATAATCTCTGTTTTCTCCCTCCAAACTGAGCAGAAAGCTGCAGGCTACCATCTTATATTTAAATTTCCTTTGTGTGTGTATGTATGTGTGTGAGCATGGGTGTATGTGAATGTACAAGGGCGTTGTGAGTGTTGTGTGAGTGAGTACAGGTGTTTGGGACTGTATGTATGTGTGTGTTTGAGTGTGCGTCTGAGTATGTTAGTGTGTAAATGTGTGTGAGTGTCTGAGTGTGTTGTAAGTGTGTGTGTGTGTGTGAGTGAGACTGTGTGAGTGTGTGTGCCACATGTGCACAGGTTCCCACAAAGGTTAGAAGAGGGCATCAGATCCTGTGGCAATGGAGTAGCAGGAAAATATGAGCTGCCTGCCCTGAGTACTGGGAACAACTGCACTTCCTCTGGAAGAGCACAGAGCAAGTACTCCAACACCAGGACTATTTATAGCCAAGCATTACATCTGCCTTTCCCCACCTCTTTCCTCTTTTTATTCTTAACTAAACAGTGTTCAAGACAGAAAATAAGGAACCAAATGGCTGTAGGAAAGAGCATTTGGACAGAAATAACCACTGTAAATACTCTTACTTAGGAAATTCATGGCATGACATGCAGCTTGTCAAAAGAGAGTCAGGAGAGTCTGATTTCTGTGTGTTTGTGTGTGTGTGTTGGGGGTTGTCTCTGTGACCCAACCCCCAAATGGGACTTCTCAGACAATAAACTGAAGCCTCCCTTCAGTTTTTCAATATTTTAAATTATTTGTTTTCTATTTCTTCTAGAAAGAAAATTACCATTAATGTAATCGTTTAAACAATATGTATTCTCTTATTCATCTAAAGGTCAGAAGTCTGAAAGAGACAAAAATCAAGGTGTTGGTGGGATGCCCTTCCTTCCAGAGGAAAGACTCCATTTTCCAGCTTTTACCATCTACCTTACATCCTTAATTCCCAGTCCTCTTTTCTTCAGAGACAACAGGACCAAACTGTGCCCTTCTATGTCTCTCATTCTGCCCCTGACTCTTCTCTCTTTCTATCTTTCTCCTTCACCTTTAAGAAACTTCGGATTACACGGGGCTTGCTGGGTTAGTACAAGGTCAGCCCCCTTATGTCAAAATCAGAAGGCTGATTAATTCCACCTGCAGCCTTCACTCCCACGAATTCACAAATTCAAGATGAGGATATGGACATTTTTAGTGAATCATTGTTCTGTGAACTCCAAGCACGTACAGTCCAGGCTGATACAATGGTGAGATGAGAATGTCCCTCAGACACATGTCCTCTATCACTCGTGCATGTATTTGCAATTAAAAGCCTACAATTAAGGCATAGAACCTTAGTTGCACATCTGGTAGGCAAATGAGTCTTCCTTTTTATAATAACTGCACAGGGCAATTGCAGGTCTATTGAGCTTTAATAAATTCTGTGCTGTGTGTGCAAGACACAGCCTGCCCTGTTTGCCTCACTCTATGTGAGGGCTCCAGTGTCTCTCTTTGATAAAAGAGTGAACTCCAGGTATGCTGTCACACTGCGCACAGACCAATCCTCTCACCGGCACACACCCACACACCTCATAAGGTTTTTGAATGAAGCCCGTCTGAAGGAGGGAAAGTTTTCTTTGCTGATTTCTAGGGATTTCGTTTTTAATTCCCTGTGGCTAAATCCATTCCCAGGTGGTTTCCTGAGCTGACCATTTGCGAACCCCAACAGCACTTCCTTCTGATGAAAAGTGGGCGGGAGCATATTTACATCTAAACCTAGAACCCTACCGCCCTGCAACATGCACATTTACCCAGTGTCCCTCACGTTCTACTGATGGTGCATACGCTAGGGATCACATGCACTGACCAGCCTCTGTGTCATGGGAAATAATGAAGTATTCTAGGCCATAAGTAACCTCACATCCTCTTTCTGGTAGTTAATCATAAACGCTTGTTCTAAGCTCAGAAACAGTGTTCTATTTCCCAAATACAAAGTCTTCTACTCCTCTCCCCATGTTTAAAACATCATCAGCTAAACATTTGATTACTTTTGAGAATTCCCCCGTTGAGGACCATTAGTCCCAATTTCTTCCTTGAAAGCCCTTGTAAATGGTAGAGTGATAGGAAGAGAGGGTAGGTCTCTCTATTGCTGACTTAGCTGGAGTAGCTTGGGAAAGAAGCCAAAGCTTGAGACAACCCTTCTCCTCCAAACTCTGAATCTTTACACCATCATCAAGAGAAGGTGCCGACAATTGACCAGAAATTTGTTTTTGGTTTTTGTGGCCATCAAAACATATGTTGTCTTAAATCCCAGACTTCATGGCATTTTGAAGCTAATAAGAATCATGATTAAAACTTGAAAGTAAGAACAAAGAATCATGGCACATGTATATGAAAATGTCAAAACCAGAGCGTGAAGAAGAGGGTGGCTCAGTAGATAAAGTGTTTGTCCTGCCAGTGTGAGGACTGCATTTAGATTTTTGGAACTCATGTAAGAAGCCACGCAGACATGGAGGTTGTACTTCATATAATCTCAGAATTTAGGAGTCAGAGAAAGAAGATTCTCCCCAGTGAAGTAGCCAGATTGACTAAGTAATCCATGAACCCTGGGTTCTATTGAGATAACTTCTGTGAGATACCTCTGTGTTTTATTCAATAAATAAAAATGATTGAGAAACACACCATATGTCATCTTTGAACCACAAGCACAGGTGCCAACACACATGTGAACATGAATATGCTTACATATACCATATTGATATACCATATACATATGTACATGCAAAAATTGTCATAGTGAAACCTGTTACTGTCTATGCTGGCTTAAACATTAAAATAAAAATAATAACAGTAATTAGTAATATAATATTTCTATACTGACAAGAAATCATTTTATGATATTCTGTTTTATCACCACCAAACACCATGTTCATAGCCAATGTTCATAATTGTACCTTGTAGTAGTTGAATAAACTTAGGAACGAGCAACTTGACCAAATTTCCAGATGAAGTCCCCCACCTAGACAATGATAAAGGTAATATTTGAGAGACACCTGATTGATTTTAGAACCCCAGTTCTACATTGCTATGCAGTGCTCCTTCTGTGCATCTAAAATACATCCCATCAGAAGTGCTCAAACATTCGAGCATCACCTTGGAGGCATTATTTGATTATTTAAAAAGTGAACCAGAAGAGCCCTGAGAAAGCCAGAGCCCAAGTGTGAGTACTCATGTGCATGTGTCTGAAGGCCATTATTCCAACACACTGGGCTTCTTTTGGGACTAGGGACCAGAGAGCATTCAATGGACCTGGTATCTGACATATTCTTTAACATTTTATAACATACTCAAAATCAGTCACAATTTCTCTGCCTAATTTCTCCCTTTCACAAATTTGGAATTAACTGCTGAGACTTGAAACTACTAAAGACCATGGAACATCCCAACAAGGACAATAAGGGTGGGCTCAACAGCTGTTCTTCCTGATTGAACATGAATTCAACCTTCATGATTTAACTTGCTTATGACATATGTGTGAGCCTCAAGATTCATTTTCCTTTAGGTCATGAAAATATTTTGGGGGGGAAATCTCATGACCTTTCTTCAAATTCTAGTAGAAGTCCTTATTACCTTGATTGAGCATTGCTTTGGAAATGTAGCACCATATACACATGTGTGTATATATGCAAATGTATGTGTATATAAATGAATTTGATTTTGAGATGAAAAACACATTTAGTACACATTTAAAGATCTTCTATTGTAATAGATAACGAGTTACATTAATGGAATCACTCTACCTTTAATAGAATGCCCACTTAAAAAGTAACTAATGACAGCTAAATCCACTGAAATATTGTTCTCTCAAGAATTAATGTCAATGCAACAAGTGTTCACGAAATGTTCACTGAACACAAACCTTGCTCTAGGCAGGCAGGATCCGCAAATTTAAAAAGGAAAAAAAATGATCAATACCTAAGCTTCACATTTCAGGGCACAACAATACCATCAGGAAGCCCCAATTAAAGGCCTCAGTGTAAGCTCAGCTTTCTCATAGTATGGGCTTGCATAACTAAATGTAGAGATAATAAAAAATGGGGAACAGTAAAAGGTCTCTGAGCATACAACAGCCAAAAATCAATTCAAACTCAACTGTGTAGTGGGTACAAGGTTTTCTGACAGTGAATCCTGTGTTGCATTGTGTAACTTAACCGAAATTTTGAATTTGGACATTTGAACATACAGCATATTCATCATACCACCCAGGGCCAGCAATGGCTGCTTGAATCACATTGACTCAGATTTGAGACTACCTATGTGGTGCACTACAGTGATTTTAATATATGAAGACTTCAGCTCTTATAGAAACATAACTGCTTTAATTATGAAAAACAAAGACTTTTTTATATTTCTCTATTCTCATTCCTCAGCATGCAGGCATCAGATTAATATACCTTTGGATTGTGCTTTGTTAGAATATTTAATTTAAAAAAATTCTGTTTGAAAATCTAACACCCTTTCGTTATAAAAGTCTTGGAGAGGTCAGGAATACAAGGGATATTCCTAAACATAGTAAAAGCAATTTACAGCAAGTCGATTGCCAACATCAAATTAAATGGAGAGAAACTCAAAGCAATTCCATTAAAATCAGGAACAAGACAAGGTTGTCCATTCTCTTCATATCTATTAAATATAGTAATATAGTACTTAAAATTCTAGTTAAAACAATAAGACAACTAAAAGAAATCAAGGTGATACAAATTTGAAAGGAAGAAGTCAAAGTATGATTATTCACAGATGATATTATAGTATACATAAGAGACCCCAAAACTCTGCCAGGTAACTCCTACAGCTGACAAACACCTTTAGTCAAGTGCCTGGATATAAGATTAACTCTATAAAATTGGTAACTCTCCTATATACAAATGAAATAGACTGAGAAAGAACTCAAAAAATAGACATCCTTTACAATAGCTGCAAACAATATAAAATATCTTGGTGTAACTCTAACCAAGCAAGTAAAAGTCCTTCATGACAAGAACTTCACGTCTCTGAAGAAAGAAATTGAAAAAGATGACAGAAAATCAAATATAGCCCATATTCATGGATCAGCAGGACTAACATGGTAAAATAGGCATCTTATCAAAAACAACCTCCAGATTCAATGCAATTCCATTAAAATCCCAAAACAATTTTTACAGGCCTTGAAAGAACAATGTCCAATTTCATATGGAAAAGCAAAAAAAAAAAAAAATCCAAGCTAGTTGAAACAGTCCTGTACAATAAAAGAACTTCTGGAGGTATCACCCTGATTTCAAGATCTACTACAGAGCAATAGTAATAAAAACTGCATGACATTGGCATAAAAATAGATAGGTGGATCAATGGAATCAAATCAAAGATCCAGACTTAAAACCACACACCTGTGGACACATGATTATTAACATAGAAGCCAAAATTATATAATAGAAAGAAGCAAAAAATGGTGATAGTTTAACTGGATGTCAGCATATGGAAGAATGCAAGTAGATCTGTAACTATCATGCTGCACAAAAAAAGTTCAAGTGGATCAGAAACCTCAACACAAATCCAGACACACTGTATCTGAAAGAAGAGAAAGTGGAAAATAATTTCAAACTCATTAGCACAGAAGACAACTTCCTGAACAGAACACCAATAGCACAGGCATTAAGACTGACAATTAATAGATAGAACCTCATGAAATTGAATTGTTTCAATAAGGTAAAGGACATGGTCAATAAGACAAAATGGCAGCCTACAGAATGGGAAAAGATTGCCACCAACCCCACATCTGACAGGAGACTGATTTCCAAAATATATAAAGAACTTAAAAAAACTAGATATCAACAAACCAAATAATCCAATTTAAAAATGGGATACAGATCTAAACAGAGAATTCTCAGCAGAAGAATCTCATATGGAAGAGAAGAACTTAAAGAAAAGCTCAACATCCTTAGCTATCAGGGAAATGCAAATCAAATCAACTCTGAGATCCCACCTTCCGCATGTCAGTACGGCTAAGTTCAAAAACACAAGTGACAGATCATTCTGGAGAGGATGTGAAGCAAGGGAAACACTCTTCAGTGAAGTATACCCAACCTCCTTTGTGTCTTGTTGGTGGATCCCTTCTCTCTAATTCTTCCCCCTCTCTGCCTATAAATCCCTCCTATCCTCTCCTGTCTAGATATTGACCATTCCGCTCTTTATTAAAGATGTTGGCTTAGGCAGGTGAGGTAAAACAGAGGTATCTACACACAGTGTAATAAAATATCCCACAACATTTCTCCCTTTTTGTCTAAATAAAAAGGAAAAGTTTTAATTCTAACATAGTAAAACTATATAAAATAAGAACAATTATCAAGTAAGACTTATATTCACAATGTCTAATCCATTTGTATTTGGCAAATTCAGAGAAAGTACTTCATTATATATCCTATCTTGGTTAGTCCAAAGTTTTGTACCTAAATTACTTTCTATCATAACTTGTATTAGCAACATAAAAATATCTCTTTGTACATTAAAATGTTTTCTCAATAAACAACTTAAGCTTTCATGTCTCTTGATTTTTATAAACTTTACATCTCTTTTGTAAGTTTCTTACAAATTTGGTAACAAGGAAAACTATAGAAGTATAATTCCTAGTCTTCAATCTCATTAGAGATCTAAGAAGGATAAACTATTACCTGAGTAAACAGGAAGTTCACAGCAAATAATTTCCAAAACTTTAGAAATGACAGAGACAGATGGCTGCCTGGACAGTCATACAAGACTCCAATGCAACATTGTGCCATCCATCTTTGGCCTACAGGCCTAGAATATCTGATAGACTTTTCTGTGAGGCAGGGATTTTGAAGGACTGGCCAACCTTGTCTTAGCAAAGTTCAGCAACCATCTTCCTTTGTCTCCCACTTGTCCAACTTGAACAGCAGTCAAGAAAAGGGCATGTTTCTTGTTCAGTGGCTAGCTTTGCCACATTTAATCAAACTCTATACTGAGTTATGCCCATTATCTTCTCTGAAGTCAATTGGTGCTGTGGAGGAGCAGCTGTATCTTGTTGTCATGAAAAACCTTATATTATTAAAACATTTTAAATGCCATATTCTGTAGATCTCAGAATTGTTTAAAGACCACCTATCTATCTAAAACATATCTCTTTAATATTGAAAACATATATAATGTGACCACAAGTTTGATTGTTATAGAAGACTATCTACTAACCTGCATTTCTTAATTATCTTAAACAGTTTGCAATAATAGCTTTCAAAGACTAGATCTATCTTACATTTATAATGAACTATTATTTTTGTATTACTTTACTATCTTTAAAAACTTTTTGGTTTCTAGTTATTTTTTCCATAAAATGTCTATAACCATTTTCTTAGCTTTTTTCAGCACCTAAGCACATTTTCAAGCCTGCTGTACCTGTTCATAGGTTTTCTCTGTCTGGACCTAGCTTTCTGTTGCCTGGATCTGGAAAAATGTTGCAAAGCCCTTCTGTGCACCTGCAGGCTTTTTCTGTGGCTCTGTTCAACACATGGTGTTAGCACGTGCCTCTGTGTCCCTTGGGTCCATGAGTCCCAAGCTTTACATTGGCAGGCACCAGCCAGATACCTTGATTACCTGTTCCAGCACTGTGAAGGTGCTGGACTGAACTGCAGCAGGCATTTGTATCTTATCTTCCATGGAGTAGCATGCCAGCAACTCTATGTGCTCATAGGCCCCACACTTGCATATACATGCCTTCACATTGGACATCAAATGCAGTTAGATTTTCGTTGGACTACCAGCTCCCAGATAATGACACAGAAACTTCTTATTAAGTATGGAAGTTTGGCCTTAGCTAAGGTTTGTTTCAAAATATCTCTTAAAACTTAAATTAACCCTTTTATATTAATCTACATTCTGCCACATGACTCATTACCTCTCCTCAGTGAGCTATGTCCAACTTCTCCTTGTCTTGCTGATGAATCCTGCTTCTCTGATTCTTCCCCCAAGTTCCTCTTTATCTTCAGAAGTCCCTTCTATCCTCTCCTGCCTAGCTATTGGCTGTTCAGTTCTTTATTATACTAATCAAAAGGTATCTGAGGCAGGTGAGACACAACAGAGACGTCTTCATACAGTGTGATCAAATATCCCACAACAGGAAGAGTTGCCCAGAAAGGATTCAGGCTGGCTAGCCTGGAGTATGCAGCATGGAAGACAACAAGACATAAGGGGAAAACCAACTCCTAAAGTTGGCATTATGCCCTCTGCTTGAGCACTGTGGCACCAGTTTTCCTGCATTCATCACCTCTCTCTCTCTCTCTCTCTCTCACACACACACACACACACACACAGATAGAGACAGAGAAACACAGAGACACAGAGACAAAAACAGACAGAGAGACAGAGAGATGAGGGAGAGAAAAAAGTAAAACTAAAATAATTAAAACAATATAAATGTATTGTTCTACACGGGTTTGGAGGACAGAAAGCTAGGCTTACAGTTTACTGGATAGCTGTGGTTCAGTAAGAGCTAGTCTACTAGTGAGGTCGGTCTTTGACCTTATAGTGAGGAAATTGATTTAAAAAAAGTTGAAGTCACCCAAAGGTTAACTGAAGCCTTATGATTTGCTTCTAGGTGGTTCAGGCACCTTGACAAGTTAATATAGGTTCTTGACAGGAGGTCCTGATGCTCAACACACATTCCTTTTTGCGGAACTGCTTCAACATCCCAAGAACAGAAAGTGTGATCCATGAAAGTGTAAAGCAAAAGCATTAAAGCATTCAGGATGTAACCTGGAAGGAATCAGTTCTACAGAGTCCAAGTTCCCTGTACTCTGTGAAAGGAGAATGGACAGAGGAACAAATACCAGGAGATGGAGTCTCTGGGAGCCCTCTTCTAAGTGAACTACCTGTTAAAAGATCCTTAGGAGGATGGGTGTTGGTGTTTAAATACAGAATGTGCTTCTTAAAAACATTTGTCGATGTGTGAATAGCAAAGAGCATACATATCTGGACGGTCTTTGACAGTCACTCAGGATTGACCTCCTGATACAATTAAATAGAAAGCTGTGAAGGCAGACTGAAGAAGGCTGCCACCAGCATCCCTCAGCCTGTTTTTGAGTGTGTTTCTATGTGTGTGTATTCATGTGCAAGTGCATATGGAGACTAGAGGTCATGCTTAAGTGTCGTTCTTCAGTCACCACACACCTTATATTATGACCTTCAATTTGCCAACTTGACTAGGGTATCTGGTCATTGAGTCCCAGGGATGCCCCTGTCTCTGACTCCCTAGTGTTAAGATTGCAAGTGTATGCCACCAGATTTGGCTTTTTAAAGTTCTAGGAATGGACCTCAGATTCTCATGCTTCAGTACTATACTGACTGAGCTGTCTCACTGAACTATCTCCCCAGGTCCTGTTTTCCTGTCTTTAAATGCAGTAGTACTCTAAGATGATGACAGAAATCATAAAATAAATACACAGACCAGAGCCATCGTCATTTATTACAACTATCTATCTGTATATAATTGCATGTGATAAGTTTTATATGAATGGCAGCATAGTTTAAGCATGCTTATCGCAACATAAGCACAAGCTGATAAGCAAATGCCTTGTGTTATGGTTTCATTGAATAGTAGCACTTTTTCAGCGCCATTATAATCTCATGAAAAGTACCATTACATGTGTGTTCTGTCCTTGACCAAAAATTTGTTGTGCTTTTAATAATGCATGGAAAGAAACTGACAGGTCTGCTCCTCTTAGTTGTTCAGGCTTTGCTGAGTTTCCTTTATAGTGATGAAAGATTATATCTTGATTTTATCTATAAAAGTATGCATTTACATACGGAAATAAAATAGCCCTATTTATTCATTTGTCCACTTAACAAATCTGCTGCCCCCAAACACTGTGTAACTATGGCAACTCATCCACATAAAATGTAAACTATTGGCATACGGTCAGATAATGACTGGTCTAAATAGGAGCTTATCCTTTGTGTGAGAGTGCCCTATTTCTTTGCACTTGTATAATGATACAATCTGCAGGCTTTTGAAGTAAATCTGGGACACCTTCAACTCACTCTGACAACTTTGGTCCTTTCAACATCACTTGCTAGGCTTTCAAACTTCCTACACACAGGGTGAAATGCATCATGCCCTCAGCCTGGGAGTACTGAAGGCATGGTGCCACTGAATCTGCAGGTGCCCTGCTGTGAAGCTACTCTGGGCATGACTAAGATGAGCCAAAGTCAAAGCAGCAAATGTGAGGAGACTGAATCTGTGACAGAGGGCTAAAATATAAGGGGAGCCGAGGAAATAAAATGTAAATGATTTTGAAAAGCAACTTTTTGTTGAATCAAATTAATTAGTTAAAACAAATTTAAACCTGTTTCCTCTTGGCCGTATGACATTCCACACTGCTCTTTAATTTGAAGAAACCAATCAGATGCTCCCCCAAGGCCAGCACCTGTTCAGTTCTGTATCCCCAGCAAGGACTGCCACAGGGGTGAAGCGCTTGTTCCAAAGACAGAACATTAAACTTCAGCTGGAATACTGGGGGAGGCTGGCATCTTGAGTCAATACCTAGCACGAACTTCAATTGATGCCTTTCACACAACAATCAAAATTGTATTTTTCCTAATAGTAAGGCTATTGCCTCCTCTGCTTTCTTTTATGGGCTCCCTGCAGAGTGTGCGTGATGGTCAGATATTGGAAATTGAGTGTGGGTTCTCCTTCAACAGCAACAATAAACCTGATGCTAAAGTTGGGCTTAGCAAAGGTGACTGCTAATGTTCCTTCTGATATGATTGATTTATTTTGCCTTGAGGTACAAACTAATTCCCAGTAAGATCTGGAGATAACTTCAATTTAAATAATGCTATAGATAAAATGTCTAAAAGGGAAGAACAAATTGAAGTCTTGCAGGGCTATTTATTATTGGGTTACCAGTTAGGTTAATTATACTACTGACACAACTCTTTTCAGTTAATCATATATGGGTGAATTGATGTTTCTTATTATTTGCCATTTAATGATTAAGATATATAGAATATCACTTTTATTGCTTATTAATGAAGGGAAACATCAACATGCTAAAACATCTGAAACAATTTTTGCATATAATATGTGTGACATATGTACATGTATCTATACATGTGTTTGTATCTCTGTGGGAGCACATGCGTATTTGTGTGTGTGCGTGTGTGCAGTGTGTGCATGTGTGACCCCAAAGTTGATGCTGAGTGTCTTACTTGATTGTTCTCTGCTTTGTTTACTGAGGCAGGGTCTTTCACTGAGCCAGAAGTCACCATTTTGGCCAGTTCGGCTAGCCATCTTACTACGGCAACCCGTGTCTTTGCCTCCCAATGTAGTGGGATTACAGTCAGTCTACTGTGCCCACCAGGCCTTTATATAGACTCTGGGAATCTCAACTCCACTTCTCATACTTGCGAGGCAAGCGCTTTACCAACACTGAGCCATCTTCTCAGCCCCCTGACGCAATTTTAAGATCAAAATGCTTCTTGCCATGTTTGGCAAAAAGAACTAGAGCTTGGCAACATCAGACTAGTTTGACCATTCTGTCCTGGACTGCCGCTTGACTGTAGCTTCACTTTCTCTAATCACAAAAAGAAGTAGGCGTTCTAGCGACTGTAGTTTCCAAAGGTTAAGTTAGTTACTATCTACGGATGTGGAACTGTGCTGGTTAGTATTTTTTTAAAAAAGTGACAGCTATGTTTCCTTCTTCTGGGTGATCCTGGCAACATAGAATTTTGGGGGAAATTTTGTTGTTGTTGTTGTTGTTGTTTATTTGGTTTTTATTTTGTTTCATCTTTCATTTGGACTTCAAAGAAGTTGGAATGGCTTCTCATGTGTCAAAAGAGGTTTACCAGGGCTGAAGAGATGATTCAGCATTTAAGAACATTGATTTCTCTTTCAGAAAACCTGGGTTCAATTCCCAGCACCCACATGGCAGCTCACAACTGTCTGTAACTCCAGTTTCTGGGGAGCTGACACCCTTAGACAGATATACATGCACACGGAACATCAGTACACATAAAAATAAATACAAATACATCTTTAAAAAAGAGGTTTACTTAAAATGATGCCTAAAGTGATAGGGGAATGGTCTTGTTGGGAAATGTGTGTCTAAACTTCATCTTATAGTAAGACTTACAACTAGCTTGGAAATGATGATGACTTAGACAATTACCTTAACTGCTCTTCCACAGGTCATCACAGACCATTTGCTCTCATCTCAAGAGGAAAAGCCAAGCACTAAAATAAGCCCATCTTCAAAATTGTTGGTTATCTCAAAAAAAACTATGAAGGACCTAACACAGGATTTTAGGAATAAAGAGATGATATGTTTATAACAAATTCTTCAATTTATACACACATACATACACACACCTTATAGCAATTTAAAAATTACAGTTTAGGAAGTGTTGTCCATTGCCAGATGTTATATTTGTGAGTTTATGGGTGTGTGTGTATGTGTGTGTGTGTGTGTAAGTCTTAAGAATCAGTGTTAAAAATATGCTTAAAGGAGATCAAATAAACTACCAAATCCCAGAGCAATGTGTCTTCTGAGTTACTTAGATATCACAATTAGCAAAGAACATTAATGTTCACGGGAGAAGAACAATTCTACATCTACATCCTCAGATACAGACATCACTGTGGAAAGAAACACTCATATCACAAACAGGATAAAGATCACTTGGAATGATGTTACAAGAGTAGCCCCGGGCTGAATCAATGCTCATTCCTTCAACTAGAAAAGCAGACCCTCCATTTCTGCATGGCCTCCTTCTTGAAAGCAGGGAAATAAGCAGTTCCATTGAAGATTTAAGGGCCTAAGGGTTGAGATATAGTGTAACTGTGGCTAAAAAAATATTAAATGGCAGTGGGTGGAAATGAGAGGAGATAGCTCAGCAGCTCAGAGCACTAAGGACTCTCCAAGAAGACCAGGGTTCAGTTTTCTGTACTCAAATAGCTATTCACAAACCATCTGTAACTCTAGTTCAAGTGGATCTGACACCCTCTTCTGACCTTCGTAGGTACTACACCTGTGTGATGCACAGACACAGATTTAGGCAAACACTCTTACACATAAAATAAAAATAAATAAAATCTCAAATAAAAGCATAAAATTTTCCAATTCAAAACAATTATTATTGCTGAAGGAAGAAATGGTTTGGGGGATGCAGGCAGACAGTGAAAAGTCCACATAAACTAACTTTCTCTCTCTCTTTCTTTCTCTCTCTCTTGGTAACTGGTGTAACAGCTTAAATCTCTGGGTGACAGAGACAAATTTTATAAAATGAGAGTGAAGAGCAAAGGAAAGAATAACATTACTATTTTGGTCTTGTTTCCAGTAACAACATTCTTAAGTCTTATCTTTTATTTTATTATTTTTTTAATAATGTATGAGTTTTCACAGTTCTCTACCTAGTAACATAGACTCTGATTTTATGAAAGCCAGCCATGGCTTGGACTCCCGGTTCTGTCCCTTCATGCCTGACTTCAGACGTTTTCCCGCTCTAACCCTCACTGGAAAATGAAGTCTTTGTCTTAGCTATTGCTCATGTTGGGGACTCTAGGCTACATTTGCCTGTTCTGTGCAGGATGTGGTGCTTAACACATAATAAGCACACACAAATTTTTAGCTCTTTTACTATGTCCCTTAGTTTGTTCTGACTTCAAATACAAAATACCGTGGGTCCTTATTAGCGCAGAAACTTCTTGCTCACAAATCTAAAGGCCGAGAAGGCCAAGATCCAGGTGCCAACCAATTTAGTGTCTATTGAGGAACCATTTCTCATGGATGGCATTTTCCAAGTGTACACATTTCAGTGGACGGAACAAACAAGCCTGAACTCTCTTTGTAAAGGTGCTAACTCAATTTGCAAGCATTCATGACCTCATTACCTCCCCAAAGCCACACTTCTTAATACTAACATTAAAGATGATATTTCAGTGTAAGTTTTGTAGGGATATAAGGGATATAAGTACCCAGATCATAAGACTCTTAGTCTCAGCAGATGGAATTTTTTTTTTGCAAGCAGTCAGGTTGGAACTGATAAGGATATTAATTGATAAGGATTCTGGCCTTGTCATCAACATCTTTATGAACTGTCCCTTCCAGATACTCCTAAAAGAACAGCAAATGAGGTCTATGGCTTTCCAGAGTGCCTTCCCTAGTTTGCGTGAGGGAGAGAAACAGGTAGGTAGTAGAGGCACAAAAATATTGTGTAGACAACGGTGCGGAACAGAGGAATAAACTTGTTAGCATGAATTCTGGCAGGCCCAACTGTATATTCTGTGGGTCCAGCACAAAATGAAAACATCCCTTACTTATATTTTAAGTTGGTAACCATTGAACATTAAATCAAGTGGAGCCTATCAGGTTTTAAAACCTGTGTCATAGCATAGGGCAGACATCCAGGGTCCTGGTCCTGACTGCACACCCAAATCAGTATCATGAAAAATATCAAGGAACTTCCAGAGAGAAGATAGGGGATTTTAGTTCAGACTTAGAGGTTGAAAATAACTTTGAAAGAATGGTCAGAACTTTCCAGATAAATAATACAATTTATACCAAGTGTATATAGAATTAAAATATATCTGTACGTGCAAACATGTATTTTTAATTCTATGAATATATATGTATACTTACACACATGAATGAGATTTCTTGAGGAAGAATGATTTGATTATCTGCAGGGATAACAACAATGAATACTACTGGACCCGAATTACTTATTAAACAAGAGACAATCTAAAATAGCACCACGATTGGACAATCTAGGAAGATATATGCTGGAAAGAAGACTGGCAATCGATCTCTATGAAGAAGTCAGACAGCAAAGACTCTCAGAATGAGCACAGTGCATTTGCACGAGAAACGGCAACAGGCTTTGGCTGCTCCTCTGCAGTCTGTCTGCTTCTCCTCCTCCTCTCCATAAAGCTGGCCTCTGTTTCCGTTTTGAGGACATCTTCAATTATACAATGTGGGCCAAAGGAAAAAAAAAAACCTAATGAAATTTCAACCATATTGTTCCTTTTCTCTCTAGACAGCTTTTCAAGAACGTCTCCATTCCAGTTACAGAAAGAGACCTTGAAGGCGCCAAACATGCATTACAAATCTCTCACCTTTCCTTGGCTCCTCAAATGGAATTGTACTCCAGAACAGCCCTGCCGTTTTGCATTCCAGGCCGTGCTTTGAAGCCAGGGCGGATGAAGCGCTTAGGCTGCTCGTCCTGGGATGGAAGAGCGAGTCTGTACACGTCCCACGTGCTTGTCTCTCATCCTGACAAACTGCCGTCCACGCTGGGAAACTAAACTTTTCTCCTTCCTCTTCTGCTTTTCTTATAATAACTCAGCCTTGAGAGGTGCATTTTAAGTCTTCCTGAAGTGCTGCTGTCATGAGGAGGGAGATGCTTTTGTTCCCGAATTTAGCATGTCTTCCGGAAAGTTACAAAATTCGGGACGGCAAGGATGGAAGAAGCCATTCCCTTTGAGTTAAGCATGTACACAGGAAACAGAATCTCAGTACCTTTAGGGTGACATTTTGTCCATGTTGCAGATTCTGACAAAACAGGGGGAAGGGTGAATGTATCTTTACGTTAACAAGAAGGAAGGAAGGATTATTTAAAAGTTTAAAATTCTTATTGTACCCTGAGGTAAAAATCCCTATTTTCCTTTTTCTTTTACTCTTCCACTAAACTGTTAATGTTTGTGATAAACCTATCCAAGCTTCAAATTTCTCACCTTGAATGAGAACAGATGTTATGAAAATGAGAGCATTTTCCTGAGCCGGCTGCAGAACTGAATCTAGGCCTCAGAAGCCTCCGTATGGACAAGTCAGGAAGACACACATTCCTGCCCAAAGAGGTGTCTACAACATGCCCGTGACTGCGGCACTTGCATCCTTAGATGTCTGTGTGTCACAGGTGAGAAGAACTACCCTGATATTTTCCCCAGGATCCGGTAGAGATTAAATCAGCAATTAGCATTCTCTGAGTATTATGAGCATGAATCAGCAGCTGTCAGGTGGAGGTCAGTCGGAGAGACAGTGAACGTGTCCAGAGCCTCAGAGAACATGTGCGTTTCCAAAGAAGAGCCTGGGCAGTCCTATGAGAGTTTCCTCTGTGGAAGACTCACCAGATTTTAACATTCTTTTCTGATTTTGTTTTAATTTTTGCACGCTCATGTGTTACATTTATGATCACACACATAACAACAATCTGTCTCTCATATTTGAATGACTACTTTTCCCCACTGAGACTCAAAGGGTAAGAGGAAAAATGAAACGCAGCCCTCGGGAAATTTCAAGCACCTGGATTGTGAGAAAGAACTTTCACCAAAATCTTATATTCTGTCAGCCAGTATAAAGGATAATATGGGGGGTATATGTGTGGGGGGTGTGAAGGGCATATCCAAAAAGCAAAACCTGCTTCTGGAGTCGCAGGTTGTGGGAGTGAACACAGAGTTGAGAGAGCTGGAAGCATTTGCTGCCTTCCTGGAAAAGCCCATGAAACAATGATGGGAGGGTTGTTTTGGGCTCCCCACACACAATGGCTTCGAGACCACCTGCAAGAAGGTATCAGGGCTAAGGAAAGGGTCAACATTAATAGACAATAATGATATAACCAACTGTTTGAAGATGTTCAAAGCCTTTCCATTGAATCACTTCCTAGAGCGTTTCTAATCAATAAATTATGCAAGTTAAGGTATTTCTCGATAGAACAGTAACACTAAACTACACATGTGTCTCCCAGTCTATACTCTAACATGTAAAGTTTGCCCCATGTCACTGAAGTAGAAACATAAAATGCTAATTGACTCCCCAGCTTAGACAGTTTACTGTTTTACTAGCTTAGCATAGTGGCTCATGATGTGGGATGCCCCTCTATATGCTGTGAATACCATTGGTTAATAAAAGAGACTGTCTTAGGCATGCACAGGGCAGAATATAGGTAGGCATGAAAAACTAAACTTAATGCTGAGAGAAAGAAGGCAGAATAAGGAGAAGCCATGTAGACCCACCAGAGCCAGACACTGAAACTTCACCTGGTAAACCACAGCCTTGTGGTGATACAGAGATTAATAGAAATGGGTTAAATTAAGATGTAAGAGTTAGTCAATAAAAAGCTAGAGCTAATGGGCCAAGCAGTGATTTACTTAATACAATTTCTGTGTGGTTATTTCGGGAGTCTGGGTGGCAGAGAAACAAACAAGTGGCCTCCTACTACAGGCTCATACATACAACCCCAGTGCTTAAAAGGTACAGGAATTGTAAGCCTTGGGTTTGTCTGGCCTATACAGTGAAATCTTGTCTAAAACAAAACAAAACAAAACAAACAACTAAAAAGAAAAAAGAAAGAGTTATGCTGTTTTCATTTATCTCTCAAGTAAATATATTAATAATATACCTGTCATTTTCTCCACACCATTCACTTTATTTTGGTATTAATCTTTATTGAGAAGAACATATCCATTTCTGATAAATTTTATTTTGATTTTTTTTGATAAACACAATAGTGAGAAGTTTCTCTCTTCAGAATTTTTGTTAAGGTTAATAACACACTTGGGGTTAGCTGTTATTTTTAATATTCTTTCCTTTTTATCTTTAGTCTTTGTAACATCCTAATATTGGGTAACCATGAAAAAGTGGAGAGAGGGAGGGAAGGAGGGAGGGACGGAGGGAGGAAAGCAAACATGAAACTGTTTTCCTAATCTAATAACTGTCAACAAGACATAAAATAGCTCAATCTGGAGTCCTTAATATGTAAGGAACTAAGCAAAATTTATAAAGCACTAGTCCTGAGTTATTTCTGCTCCGGAACCATTTCAACATGACAGTCACATTTTTAATACAGACTTCATGTAGATCTAAATGTAAAAGAATCAGCTTTCATAAGATCAGCCTTATGATTTGCTGGTGTCTGCCTGGGTGCCCATTCCCAAGCATGAGGTTACCCATCTCCACATTTGAAACCTGTTTTCTTTGCAGAAGACCCTCGTCACCTCTGTGCTTTCGCCCTCTCACTGTGAAGGGTCACAACCCTCAGGCATGAGTGTTTTTCTTAGGATTTGCTTCCAGCCGAGTGCCAAGACTCCATCAAGCCCACTGTCTCATAAATTTCCTTGAGAATGTGCGACAGCTGCAATGCTGGCACAGTCAGAAAAACCATGGGCTGCTTTCTTAGTGGCGTGCTTCAGCTAACAAATGCTCCTAAGGTTTGATGGTTTTTCTCTGACACAGTCCTTTCTAAGCCCATCAAACTCAACAGCTACAATGCCTTGGGTCTATTTACTCCTTAGTCTAGAAAGAATGCCATGATATACTGATACATTATAGTCAAGCCCAAGACAAAACCTTCAGGTTGACTCAGTCTGTGTCCGCTGTGACTCTAGAAAACAGATCATTTAAACATCTACAATTTTCTATGGTGGCATCACTCTCTTATCAGACATATTTTATACACAGGGCGGACTGGTATGATGATGAGCAAGGACCATATACCATAGGGTCAACACTAATGATAAAGTCAGAAAATTTTCTCGTAGCCAATATGAGTGCTGGTGTTACATCTGTGAGAAGAAGAAATTAATGATTAATAAATTTTAAATATGCAAAAGAACAAATGGAAAGTGTCCCTTTGTCCTGGCTCTATTATTTAGTAATATCGTGACAGAGACCAAATGCTCAAGCCGCTCGCTTGCAGTTTTTTTATGTTAAGCGAGAATGCCAAGAAGTCCCCCAGCAACATTGCATAATAATTTTGAAAAATGGCATGTAGAATTTATGATAAATATTAAAGTACTGGGATACTATTGAAGGGTCAGGACATTAGGATTCTGAGTAACCACTTCAAGTGGCTTTTTTCCAAAGTTAAATATTGCATCATTGACACCTGAAAACTTTAAAAATAATTTTTTAAAAAACTAGGGAAGGGGAAAACCACACTCATGGCAAGCTGTTTATATGAGCACCATCTCTTGCCATTTATAGAGCTTATTTTCTGGTGACATATTTGGTTTGCTTGTGCTTTGGTTTTCTTCATTGTTGTTTTGTTTGAATAACCTTTCTTTGTACAGCAGACCTTAATGTAATGCTTTATGGTCAGGGAAGGGGCTCTCTCAAGTACTATTAACAACAGAGCAGTAAAGTCAAACCTTGCATCAAGATCAGATTTGATCTGATCCTCAAGGTCAAGTTCTTGAGCCTTTTGTACTTTAGCCCTACTGTCTGGAAAACTGGGCTGCAGATGAAGCCACGTCCGCAGCTACTGGGAGACTGAAGGGAGTTTGTTCCCTGTGAGGAAGCAAACTCTTCCCTCCATGAGCATCAAACTCAGACCCAGAGCCAGCCAGGGGAAAGAACCTCTAGTAAAAGGAAGGTGCCCCCACCTGGTGGCTCAGGTTGTCCCTCAACCACTCCCTCCCGGTAGTGGGGTTTCTAGTGAATTACAAACTTCAGGAACTTCGATTTATCATAAAAGGAGCAGGTGGGGCTTGCGACACAAGCAGCTAGAAGTGTAGCTGTCTGTTTGGCCAAGCTGTTGGAGAACATCCTCAGAGCATCTCTCTGTGGTCTTTTGGAGGAAGGGAAGAGGCATGTCAAAGTGCTTTTAAACTGTCAAGTGTGGTTCCTGTAGGAAGAGTCCCTAATAACTGCTTAGAACAGGCTCACAAAGAGTGGCTGACACTTTGGGGCACTTACAGTGTTCCAGCGTGCCCTTGTGTGGTGCAGGCTTGCCCAGTACCAACCCCCTTCCCAGGAAGCAGTTTGTCTGTGCTGAAGTAGAAGGGCTAGTGCTTGGACAGTTATGACATTAAGATGAGGTCCTGGCTGCATTCTCTGCTCTGAGGTTTGGGACAAGATTTTATCCTTGTGTTATCCTAAGGTGACCCCAGCCAAAGCCTGACTAGAGGTCAACTCAGAAGAAGAAAATCTCCTTAGTTTGATGCAAACGCTTTGTGGAACTACTTCTAGAGATTTCCAGCAGCTTCTGTAGACTCCTGGCTGCTTGCCATGTCCTCTGACTGACATCTTTCCACACCCAGAAACCAACTGAGCCAAGACATGAGATTCTACAGAGGGTGCTAGGCCAGCCTGGGTGTTTCTTGTCTCCCAGTAGCTGCAGGGCCTTATCACAACATGCCCAGTCCTCCCAGAGTCTTCCAGCTTCTGATGGCACACAGCCAACCCTGCAGAAGTCAGCCGGCATTGGCCCAGAATGCCAGTGCCTCGCTAGGGCCAGTACTGGTATTCTCTGCAACCACCATACCCCTTGCGGGTCTGGCGCTTGGTATAGCTTGGGCACTGCCTGCAGCTGGCTTGAAAACCACTCCAAGGTGGGAACAATGGTCTCTGCAGTCAAGCTGTGGCTTAGGAACTTAGAGTGAAGGAGGTGATAGTCACGAGACGATCACAGCAAAGGGTTTAGAACTTGATGAGATTTGGGGTCCCTATCTGGCCATCTCACAGAACTGCTGATGTGGGGTGAGGGTGTTCCAGATCTCTTTCCAGAAATTTTGTAGCTGAATGGCCAGGGGTTGAATGCCCAAGGGTCGATCATGTGGGGATTCTATTTTGTGTCTTCTCCCATGGTCAGGGCCTGGGAGGGCAGCAGTGGGAGGCAGCATCCTCAACCCATTATCTTCTTGTGCCTAATATTGCTGAAGGTGAGGGTGCCGATAAGGCTAGATAGAGGACATAATCTAGGTACCACAGTCAGGCCTCCAGCAGGAAGTTCTGAGGGAACTGTGAGGCTTCGGCTTCGGGGTTTGCTGCCTCCCTCTGCCATCACTGAGCAGGTCAAGTCGCAGCAGCACCCGAGGAGGGAGTTAACTATGCTAGGTACTGGGCCAGGACGGAAGGAGGATCCCAGTATAACTTGCTTATTCTTTGATGGCACACATGGACCCTCGCTAATTTTTCTTTTATCTAACACAAAATATATAAAACCAAAAATACACAAAATCGAGTAAAGTCAAAACACAGACTGGTGCATCTTAAATTATGAAATTCCTAATTGGAAACCATGTCTCAATAAAACTAAAAAAAAAATAATTCAAAGGGGGGAAATAATGATAATGTAAAATACACAAACCAGTGGAATACACGTATGCCTTGGCCAGTCAGGTGTGTTTTTAAAAGTTGTTTGTTGTTCCCAAAACTTTTATTACAGAATATCGTCCCAGGGCAGACAATTGGTATAGTTGGTGTTCGAGATCTGAAATTCAGAAAATATATATTATGAGGTTTCCTATGCTCCTGCGACCTTGCTCAAGCAGTGTACTGCCGTTGGTTGTCCCAGGGATGACAACGAAGCCTTGTACAGAAAGCATTTACTGCAGAGTAAAACAAGGGGTGGACCCCAAGACAACTAACTAATGCTGAAGCTGAGCATTCAGAAGGCAGGCAAAATACATGTCCCCTTCTCTCTCTGCTCCACAGAGACCATTCATAGTACCCTGATAAGAACTGTGTGTGTTTGCCTCTGTGTGTGTGTGTGTGTGTGTGTGTGTGTGTGTGTGTGTGTGTGTGTGTGTGTGTTTTGGGGGTTTCTGTGCATGTGGAGGCATTTGTAAAGGTACACATCGAATTCTATCAAGATGCTTATGAGGGGTCTTCTTCCATCACTCTCTACCTTATTTTAGAGACAAGAATCTCTCACTGAACCTCAAGCTCACTGGTTGGGCTAGACTGGCTGACCAGGTATATTTAGGGGTCTTTCTCTGTCTCTGCTTACACAGTTCTGGGATACAGGTACTCATCACCATGGCCAGCTTCTTTCGTGGGTGCTGAGAATATGAACTTGAGTCCTCTGCTTGCATAGCCAGTACTTTGCTGACAGACACAACAGAAATCAGGAGCTGAGATCAGACTGGGCGCCAAAGCATTCCTTCTCTTACAGAAACATTTTTTTATTGGGCAATATCTATTTCCCCATTTATACTGATAAGTTGCCAAAGTCAGAGGAGGCAGACTCTGTAAATTACTTTTCTCTTGGCTATAACAAGATAAATGAGGACAGCTACTGAGGGAAGAAGAGTTTGTGCTGGTTCATGGTTTCAATAAGGGAAAGAAAAGGGAAGGCATGGCAGAGGGCGTGTGAGTGGACTAGACATATTGAGTCTTCAGTCAGGAACTAGAGAGTAACGAGTGCTAAATTTCTCTCTCCCTTTTAAAGGTGTGTGTGTGTGTGTGTGTTGGGGTGTGTTGTATGTGTGTGTAAAGGTACACCTCTAAGTTCTATACCAAATGTCTTCCTCCATCACTCTCTGCTTTAATTTTAGAGACAGAGCTCACCTGTTGAGCAAGACAAACTGCCCAGAAATTGGTAGGGGTCTTTCTCTGTCTCTACTTCCACAGTTCTGGGATAGTGCACTCATCACTGTGGCCAACTTCTTATATGAGTACATTGTAGCCTGTGGCCCCAGTCCACAGGATAGAATTCCCCACATTCAAAGTAGGTGTTCCCTCCTCAGCTAAATATCTTCAGAAGTGCATTCACAGGTACAATGCAGAGGTATAATTCCTGGGTGACTCTAAAGTCAGTCAAGTTGTTGAGAAACTCAAAACACAGAACAAAATTTTATTTCTCTCGCACTACTATAGACTGTTACCATTTGTTGAAAAAGAATTCATGAAGCCATCGCACTATGTGTAAGAAAAATTAAAACAAAATGCCAGCTAACATATGTGTTAAAATAATGTTTTTCATGTACATAGATTGAATATAACTAAAGAGTTATATTTTGCACGACTTTAATGTTCAAACTGACCTTAAGAAATCAATTTATTTCCCCAGCACAACACTGGGAACGACATATCCCATTACAGCTGGAACTTAACTTTCTATTTCCATGAGCATTAAAATATTACACAGAAAGAAGAGGGGGAAAAGAAAAGAAAAGCAGAGAGGGTGGATAGAAGAAGAAAAAGGGAGAGAAAATTTTTGAACCAAATAAAACTCCGAGATTGGGGATGGAGAGAGAGTAGAAAAAGGCAAGATAGGAAATAGAAAGTGCTGCATGCACTCAGCCGCCCCCCCCCCAGACTAAGAACTCTCACTTTTGAAGAATTTGACATGAAAACAAATATGTAAACATCTAGAACTAGCAATAAATGAAAACCTCTCAGATTATCCAAACGCTCAGACTCCTGTGACCACTCTAAGTACACACCAGCAGAAGCTCTGTAATACAGAAAGGATGTTCCCCTTGCTAGTTACATTATCTTCTTCTCTGTTTCTGAAGACCCAGGCTGTAGAATTGTCTTTAAAAAGCTTAGCGGGTACAAGGATGATCTTGTTATTTTACCTAGACCTGACGCAAAGTGTGACACTGAAATGATACCCTAAAATAAGTAAGATGTTCCCAGCATTGCAGGACTACAGCCTGCAGAATCCCTCATGCTGGGTGCATCCATGAGGCATGATAACTGCAATTCAGTTTGTGCACGAGGCATTTGGGGAAAACTGGGAGACAGAGCAGGACTATGGGGTGTGCCTTGGAAACCTACCACTGCATCACATCTCCCCACACTTGCCTGAGCCTCTTCTGGAAAGCCTTAAGCATTATGCATGTCCTCTGAAGCGCCTAATTCACTGTTGAGGAACATCTTGGCATCTAGAAGTAATTTACTCTGATCAACAGAGGACAATAATCACAGCCAAGATACTATATCATTTGAGGTTAGGTGCCACATCTCACAGAGTCATTTCTTGACAATCTATCATTTTTCTTCTAGTCTGGAACTTGATAGAAGATAAGCATAAAAACAAACGATTTTTCCTTCCAACATTCTAAATAGTTCATTTGGATATGGGAAGATATTTTAATATCCCTGTGCTGGCATAGATAGTCTTGTCTTAAATCACTTTTTTGTCTCTATGCCTCATCGTCTGATTGGCACAGGGTCCAAATTGTCACATCATGTCATAAATACAGCAGTTACAGGCAAGCTTCTGCGCATACACATGAATTATATATATTTAGTATTCACTCTATTCTAACTTATTTAAAGCTTAAATTTTTTAAGTTTGGAGATCTCTCATTCAGAAAGAAAAAAAAAGGTATGACTTTTAGTGAATACTGTGGCATTTTTTGCCAGGATGAATATGGAAAATGTCAGGTGAATTTTCCAAAGGTACAAGACTGTTTGATTTATAAATAAATTCAACAGAATTTCACAAGATCAACTGAAGTTCAGAGAGCCAAAGTTTATGTTATTGCTATTCAGCAAAGACATTAGAACTTTTCATCATATATTAAGTGCCCTCATTTTATGAGACAACAAACGTTAGAAATTGCTAAATTTTAGAGAACAATATCCAAGAAATTATTTGGCATTCAGAATTGAAATAAAATATGAATTACTTATAACAACTACCTGTAAACTTGCCAAGCTATGCAAAAATCACAAAATGTAATGAATTATCTGGAAAAACTATGCTCAAATACTAGAAGCAAAATGGAGGTAGATATCTTTTCGACAAAGACAAAGATGGCATTGAAGTGTTTGCTCTGTGTATTCATATTGTTATGTGAAAAAATTAATGGCCTTTATCCTTTATCCTTCAGAAAGACCAACAGATACACACACACACACACACACACACACACACACACACACACACACACACAATATTTTAAAGGAATCCAAAGGTCTATAAAATTTCTCTTAGTTAAAATAGACAATCTTTCTTCTTTCCCTCTGCTTTCATTTACATGAATAAACCCAGTAGTTTCATTGATCACACTTTCATCATAAGAAACATTTGGTTTATGGGCACTTTGTGTAATGGAGCCATCGCTAACTGTCCCTGGAGAGGACAAATAGATTACCAGTCCCTGTTGTCTATATTTGAGAACACTGTGCTTTTCAAAACCATCATTATTCATGGTAAATTTAATCATTAAAAATATTGGTGTGGCATAGTATTCTTGTGTTAGGAAGAAAGAAAGAAAAATCTTTCTTCCAAAAAGACCCTGTCCTGCCTGAAATAATGTCTCTGAGTTTCTAGGGAAGGAAGTTTAGCTTTGTTCTTGATGATTGTTCCTAGCATACAATAATAGCTCTATCCAAGAGCTGCTGTTAGATGCAATAAAATGGCCAACTCTTATTCCCTCCAGAGGACAATCATTAATTCTCATACTTCAAATGACTTAAAAGGCTTTCAAGTAATTTTCTATATTTTGAAGGGGAGATAGTATTAGCCAAAGGCCTATATCCTCAGTAGAGACTTGGTTCTACTGGGTCATGTTTGTGTGTACATTGTCATAGGGTGGGGGAGGAGAAGAGTCTCATAACTAAGCCAGTCACTGGGGTTGTGTTTAAATGTAAATCTTGTGCCTATCCTCTCTGTATGTTGTTCTGATACCTAACTGCCATGAAGTGGCATCCATGATTAATTGTCATAGAATAGGAGTCAGCCATGAGCCCAAATAAATCTTTCTTCCTTCACGTAGACATTGATCTTAGAAATTGTATTACAGAGACTAACTAAAACAAATATTGCCTTTCTTTTTCCAAAGTCCAAGTTATTTGGAAAACTATATTTGAAGACTTCTTAGACAATGGCCAACTGAGAAGCTGCATCTACTTCCCCAAACAGTGAATGTTACTCCCAGATGATTGTAAGAAATAAAAGCATTTGATTAATGCTCTCATATCCTTGTGACCAAAATGCGTGACGAAAACAACTTACTGGAACAGAAAATTATTTTGGCTCACCATCTCTAAGAAATGCCATGATAACAAGGTAAGGCATGGTGGAATGGCTTCATATTTGAGAATATGTGCATTAATCAGCAGCCATTTGCTTCACTGAAGACCAGGAACCAGACAGCCAGAGCCAGGGCCAAACCTTCAAAAGTCAGCTCCAGTGACCTGTTTTCACCAGACTATTCCTGCTACCTAATGGCTTCATAGCCTCTCAAAACATAGCTGCCCACTGGTGAATGCGCATTCAAAACATGTGCCTATAGACAACATAGCAAATCCAAGCCATAACCAGTCGTTCATATAGAAAGAGACAAAATGGAACAAAGATGAGTGCTTGCTGGCTTCCTCAACAACCAGCTCCCTGAAGTCTGAAGCCTATGAGACTCACTTACTAAAATAACCTCAATCCATCTTGTACTGAATCTCAGCCAACCAGCTTTGCATTCCGTCTATCAGACTAGAAGGGCAAGAATCACACTTCATCCCTTGAAGGCCTGTCCAGTGTTGGGAAAGTCAGCTCTTTTTTTTTTTTTTAACCTTGTACATAAACTATTCTCCACAAAAAGATTGACATGTTCCCACCACAACTCTCTCACATACCTTCTCCACACAACTAAAAGGGAAGTCAGGACAGTCCGGAAAAGGAGACCCAATCGCTTGAGGATGATTTCCAATAAAGAAATTCCATGGGAACTGCAGTTGCAATCCATTACTCTAGAAACAGTGTTCTACTAAAGAAAACCAATTCCAACATTATTTCTTATTGCTTCTGATTGGACTACATGTTCTCAAAAAGTAGATCCATTCTTACTGATAGCTGTATGTCTCCTAACAAATGCTTGATGAATGGATCAAGCAGTCAGAGTTGATAAACAATTTATTTTCTCAGCAAGGACCATGACAGCAATAAGCATTTGAAGAAAGTTACACTACTAAACTTGTTAAGTATAATAATTTTTCATTCTGATTTCTAAACTGAAGTATAATGGCAAGAAATATTTGCATATTTTACTAATTATACATACATGGCTGTTATTCAGCTCAATATCACAAAGTAATATGAAAAAATGCAAAAGAGGAGCATCCATAAAGTAGAATGCCAAGGGATTCTGGATATTAATACAATTTTTTCACTGTTCAAGCTGAAGGATGTATCCAAATAATTAAGCAAATAATTTTAAGAGAAGCCATCATGACATCCACATTAAACACAGATGGTACAGATATTTATTATGCTCTTCAATGAAATGTAGACTACAATGTTCTAGGCATTGCCCCAGACATGAAGCATTTAGGAATAAATAAAACATGATTCTTAATTTTATACAGATCCCATTCTAACCAGGTATACAAGAATAAGAAGGAACAGTAAGCAAAGCCATGATAAAAAGAAAAATAAGTTTTTATTGTTCCTGTGCATTTCAATGGAGAAGGATTTTGTAAATGTTGAAGAATGGCCAGAGGATTTCTCCTATGGGAACTCTGTGTAGGAATGTAGACATTGTAGGGGGAAAATGGTGCTATCATATTAGTGTTGGTAGTCATTCAGCATTCATGCATCATATTTAAAGTAAGATATTTGAGAAGTGGCAGAGTCATGAATGCATCATTTATGAGTGTCAAAAGAAGGAAGAGTTTAGTTACTAAGGAGTGAATGGTGGGTAGTTCTCTATTTTGATTGACATATTAAATCACATAATAACTTTCTACTGGGCATAAACTCTCCCACAGTGCATCTGATGTTAATAGGCATAGGGGAGGAGAGAGGCAACGTGGTTTTGCCTGTACATTACCCCTCCTCACAGGAGCCACTCTTTCTTCAGGAATTCTCTAAAATTTGTGGTCTAGTAAAGCCAAACTTACTTTCATGAAACACATTCTGGACTCATGCTTGGAGAATCAGCAATCTTTTCCCTGAACATTGTCATATTAGGATAGTCACAGAATTTAAGCATAGATAATTATTCTCCCTGGAGGATTTTGTTTGAAAGATGAGGAAAGTTGGTTTTGCCTAATTATATATAGTCTTATGTCTTAAATTGTTTTTTAACAAAGAAAAGATAATTACATGTATACAGGTACAATCTGGAGAATCTTTGTAAAAACCACATTTGACTGTGATACTCGTTTCAAGGTATTTGAACAGATCTATCAGAGCATGCATTAACACACATAAGAAAACTAATGGGCTGAGGTTGTAGCTCAGTGGTAGAGTTCTTCCCTAGGATAGGGTGGAGGATACCCTACGTTCAATCCCTAGGATTGCTCTTCAAAAGGAAAGAAACAAAAGAAGAAAGGATAGATAGAAGGAAGGAAGGTGTAAGGGAGGGAAGGAAGAGAGACCAATGCATCATGGCTCTATTATTAATTGTTTAAATAAAATACTAGTATACTCATACACTATTCTTATCTTCTGTTTAAAGAAGCAAAATTTACCTCAATTTTTTTTTGGGGGGTAGCTTTTTGTCATTACTGTTACAGTTAAAGATATGGATAAGAACTACTGTGTTGGGGAGTTTAGGGCAATAGCAGTCATTATACATACCACCTTTTGTGATGTGATTAATACTTGAGCAAAGAACTTAAAGGAAAAAAACAGTTTATTTTAGCCTCGTGGATCTAAAGATTTGAGTCCATGGTCAGTTCATTACATGTTTCTGGTCCTGTGGTAAGGCAGAATGTGGCAGAAGAGCACATTGGGGAAAATCTCCCCACGTCATTCAAACAAGGATTTAAAAACAAGGAGCCTGCCACTGTTACAGCACATTTTAAATGACTACTTCCTATTAGGTCCTACTTCTGAAAACTTTCATTGCCTCTAGTAATACCATAGAATTAGCCAACAAAATATTAGGTTATAAACCTTAGAATTCATCATCACTGATAAACGGATTCATCAACTGGTTAATAATCCTTCAACATATGAGTTTTTTGGTATACCTTGGATCAAAATCCTAACAAGATTCATATTGTTATATACATTGGATAAACATAAAAATGTTTATCAAAAGAGCACCTACTTCTATGTGTTTAGTTCTAGGTTCCTGAACGTAGCAGTAAAACTAACACAAAATGTTGTCCCCCTCACTATTTATTTATGACACAAAATTCAGATATGATTTTGCATTTGGAAATATAAAAAAACAGTAAAAATTTGAGCAATATTGAATTACTTGAACTTACATTGTCTGTAGAGGCTTTATGTGAAGGTAAGGCAATGTTACAAGATAGCCAGAACACAAAGAGAGAAAGTAGTTACAGAGAAAGGACCAACAGAGAAAGCTAGAAAGAAAAGACAACAGTCTTCTAATAGGTTATAGTGAGGAGCTACAGTTTGACCTATTTGTTGGATATAAAAGGCAAAGTTACTGAAAGATCTGATCAGGGACCAAATGTAACATAATCTTCTTAAAGCTAATAGAAGAACTATATTAGCTTTAAAAAAACAAAAATTTGTGCAGGAATCATAAAACTTTTGCCTTTTGGTGGTGATGGTTAAGTAGGATATTAAGATTACAGTAAAGATGAAAAGTGTACCAATATTAGATTATGTCTTGGCTATAGAATCAACAACTCTTAATTATAATCATCACATAAGGCCATAAGGTTAAGATATTGAGCAAAGATTGCTTCTAGATATTAATCTTAAGAAACTTAGATGAACAGAAAAAAAAAGGAATAGATGAATTGGGGGATAAAGGAACAATAAGAGTTTTCTTTTTGAACAAATAAATTTTAAGGTGTCTACAGGACAGATAAGTGACATTTGTCAGGTAGGCAGGCGGCCAAGTGTATCTGCAGAAAGTAAGATGGAGGTGTAGATTATAACTGGAGTTTTCATGTGTCTTGGCAGCCACTCCAAAATAATCATTTAGAGACATTATGATTTATAAATACTTGGCTAAGAGCTTAGGCTTATTATTAACTAGTTCTTACATTTTAAATTAATCCATTTTTATTTCTTTACCTACTATCACATGGCTCATGGCTTCTTGCCTCATTTTATAAATGTCCTGCTTCCTTTGCTTCTCACTCACAACCCTGAGACTTCTCCCTCTTAGTCTGGATTCTTTGTCTGGTTCTCCTGCCTAATATTATCCTGCCTAGCTATATGTCAGTCAAATTCTTTAGTAAACCAATCAAAGTAATATATATTCACAGTAAACAGATTATTCCACAGCAGTAGTAGTTAGAGTACCTAAGCAACAGGTACTTTTCAAATTTCAGCAAAGGGCCAAGCGTGGTGTCACATGCCTTTAAGGCCAGCACTCTAGGGGCAGAGGCAGGGGAATCTCTGTGCATTTTAGGCCAGCCTGATGTACCTAGTGAGTTCCAGGACACCCAAGGCTATGAAGAGAGGCTCTGTCTCAACACCCCCACCGAAAAGAGGAGAAAATTTCAGCAGAATACAAGTTGCTCCACAGACAGAGTTTGAGTATTGAGAATCCCAGGACTTGGACTTATTCTTGAGACCTAAATATCAAGGAACTCAAAAATAGTAGTCACCCATTTAGACCTGTAAAGGTGCAGGGATACATGAAGGAAATGAAAAGCATGAAACTGGTGTGATGTAAAAGAGGACCTTTCAAGAAGGGAGTTAATGCTAAACATGTTTGGCAACAGACATGATGACTAAGTGACCAATATGAAATGCTTCAGTATCTTTGATGCATTTGGTGACACATATAGTTTCAGGGGTATCATCAATGTGGAAGTCAAAGAAAAGGATTTTATAAATGAAAGAAGACCTCTAGTTATCGGTCATGGTGAATGGGGTAGAAGCCATAAGAAGTTATGTTCAATATGTTCATGGTATGCTTCTCCTAATCCATGAGTGAGCTAGTGAGAATCATTTGGAAGACAGGGGCAAGTGGGGGCATGAAAAAGGAGCATCAGTTGTTTAGTAAAAGTCATAAGGAGAGGAGAAGGGTGAGATTCATCGTTCCCTAGAAGTATTACTTTTAATCAGGGATCCTCACATACTATCACAGAGGAAGGTAAAGCATGGGGGACAGAAGTATTTAGGCAGATTTGATGTCCTTGGCTAAGTGACCGGTGAGGTAATTAGCTGACTTTAATCTATGAAGTTTCAATTTAAATAATCACAGATACTTAACTCATCTGAAATGCTTGAGAGAAAAAGGCATAAAGACATTTCAAAAAGCAACAAACACTTTCTAGGCAAAGACACTATGGTTGGAGATGCTCAGATTGAGTTCTGGTGAGTTCCAAGCAGCATTATTTTCCATACTCTTTCATCCCTACATACCCAAGTTTAGACAATTGTGTGTCTTTCACATAAAATCAATATTGAGGGGTTAGAGAGATGGTACAGTGGTTACAAGTCCACATTGCACTTGCAGAGGATGCAAGTTCAGTTCCCAGGACCCACATTGGGAAGTTCACAACTACCTGTAACTCCAGTTCTAGGGGTTTCAATGCCCTCTTTAGGCCCCTGAAGGAACCAGCACTAATGCATACACCCCTACTATGGTCACACATGGAGACATAATTTAAAATAAAAGAATAAAGCCAGGCAGAGGTGGCACACACCTTTAATCCCAGCACTTGGGATGCAGAGAGAGGTGGATCTCTATGTGTTCAAGGCCAGCCTGGTCTACAAGCACTAGTTCCAGGACAGGCTCCAAAGCTACAGAGAAACCCTGTCTTAAAAAAACAAGAACAAAAATATAGTAATTAAATTTTTATTGTAAAGCAGTTGCAATAAAAAAACATTCTGCAGTGATATTTGCCAGGCCCAAAAATCTACTCCTCCCACTAAACGTCTGTGTATTTAGAATAGCCCATGGGAAGCTGCAGATTTTACACTTTTTGAATCAATTATATTTATATGGACTTATCCACCAAAATAATAAAAAATATCGACTACTAATAGCAAAGGAGTTAAGAATTTCTTATGTAAGACTTAGTGTATCAATGCTCTGCTTTGCACGAAAATATACCTCTGTTGAAATGGAATCTACATCTCTCTTGTACTCACTCATTTCTTATAGGCCCAGAGCCTTGTTCAGAGATGATCAGCAAATGATGAATAAAAAGTACTATCAAGGTCAGGAGCAAAAGAAATGCTAAAAACTTTAGAGTTGTATATATAATTCTTTCTATATATAGTTCCTTATGATACTTCTGTGAAATCTATCCTTTAAGGAATTTTATATTTGAAGCCTGAGATAAACTCACTTGAATATATTGCAATGAACCACAATTACACACCAACCCATAGTAATACTGGTATTAACATATTACCAGTTATTCAAATGCCTACTGTGAGCTTTGGAAGCACATCTTTGAAACTGATTTCTGTGACTGTCATGAATCATTCTAGTTTAGCTGGACTATACACAATAATACATGCACATGTAAAGAGAATTGGATGAATTTTCCAAAGCATATAATTTAATCAAAAGGAGGATTTATTTGTGAGGAATAACAGTTTTTTCATAAATTTCAGCTCAGGCTTCAGTTTGACTGCTCATCACATTTTGGGTGTAAATTCTGTAATTTACTTTGCTTTCTAAAGGGAGAACTAATTTGTGTATGAACGACATTTTTCCCAGTGGCCTATGATTTTGGATTCCCCTCTGTATGCTGTGAATACCATTGGTTAATAAAGAAACTGGCTTGGCCTGATAGGGTAGAACAGAGCTAGGCAGGGAAAACTAAACTGAATGCTGGGAGAAGGGAAGTGGAGTCAGAGAGAAGCCATGCAGCTGCCACCATAGACAGACATGCCGGAACCTTGCTGGTAGGCCATGAGCCTCATGGTAAAATATAAAATAGTGGAAATGGATTAAATTAAGATGTAAAAGTTAGACAACAAGTATTTAGAGCTAATAAGCAAGTAGTGATTTAAGTAATACAGTTTCTGTGTGGTTATTTTGGGAGTCTGGGCAGCCATGGAAATGAACAAGTGACCTACTACTATAAATTGGCACTCCAACATGGTCTGCTATATCCACTTAAAACCTGAGAGGGCTTGGAAAGGAATTTTAGACGCTAAGAAACAAAGTTTAGCCATACTTTTTTCTGAATGGGCTTTGCTTGCTGGCAGCATGCTGCAGCTCCTTTAAGAGAGGTCTTACTGATTCAGCAATATCAGAAAAAAAAGCCATGCCACTTAAAATGGTGGCGTCCTGGGTCATTCTTTCAGGACAAACTCTGACGAGGTCTGGCTTTGGAGCATTTAAATGGGTTTTGTGAGCAGAGTGCTGCAACTTGCTTAATGTCAACATAGACCCTCTGTGTGCCTGAAAACAGGGCAATGTGCATGGTTCTCAGAAGCAGCAAACATGTCTCCACCATGTTGGACTGCATGGAGCAAGCAGACAGGACTGTGGAGTCGGTCTTAGCCACACACACTTAGCATTAAAAAAAAGTGCTCCTGGTCAAAAGATAATTAAAGATACAGAATGAAGACAAATTCAGACATAAAAGACATCTAAATGGGTCACAGTGTCTTTAAAAAATGTATGTTGGCTTGAGAGAGAGAAGATAAAGAGTATAGAGAGTCATAAAAGGAAATGAGGAGTAAAGATAATAAAATAAATACTAAAAAGTATTAGAGTAAAAAATAATATGCCACATAAAAATGGAAAAGGCGCAGAGTCTGGATTATGAATATTATTATGTTTTCTTTGAATTTTTTGGCTGTAAATGAGCTAAGAACAGAAAGACATTTTATTATATGGGCCACTAAGCTAAACCAGTATAGATATTTTAAAGGTTTCTTGACTTCAAAATATCGGTCTAAATATATATTGCATTGGAAAAGAGGTTCTTCTTTTGTTTCCACAGAGATGAGAACCTGTGGAATCCTTCTAGACTAAAGTAGTTTGATGGATCAAGAGCCCCTGAAAGGTTACCTTGAACACCTCCAAAAGAAAATACTTTACCCAACAATAAGTAGGAAGCAGTTTGGAGAGCACTATGCCCATATTCTCAAATATTGTCTATAAATGTTGGTTTACATTTAAAGTGGGATACGCTATAGATATTTGCATTGGTATGGATTTTGGTTTATTGATACAAATTTAAGTTCAATTTTGTTGTATTTCTGCTCTTGATTAAGGTATTGTGTTTGTGCAGCTCACTTAAAAATGTAATGTATAATTAAGAAATATAGGTTAATAGATAATCATCTATTATAGTCAAGCTTATAGTCATGTTAGTTAGATTTTCTAGATATACAGAGATGTATTTCAGATGGATAGGTATTCTTCAAACTTTTCAAAGACTACAGAATATGGCATTTAAAATGTTTAAGAACTTAGGACTTTTATGACAGTGAGACACATCTGCTCCTGACAGCACCAATCTACTTCAAGAGGAAGGTGGGCATCAAAGAGGCTCCTTATGAAGTTCACTAGCCATTTGGCAGGAAACTGCTGTTGCCTGGACTGCTTGATAAACTGGACATGTAGAACCCACAGAGAAATGACTGCTGAACTTGCCTAAAGGTGAGACAATCCTTTAGGGTTCCTGCTTCATGAAAGAGTCTGACAGACATTCTGCAGGACACAAAAGAAAGTGACTGACAAACTGCCAATATAGGTGGAACTGTCTTTGAAATTTCCTGCTTTATTGTAGGCCCATATTTCTAGATGGTATGGCAGCCAGGCTCAAAAGCCATAGGCCACACCTGAAGTGGTCATGTAACCTTACAGACAGGCTGTCGTTAACCTAACAAAAGGTCAGGATATTGTCTTTTTCCTTTCTTTGTAATTTGGAGGATACCTGAATAGAGGTGCTAATTCAAACCTACATGACCAAGCTAGAATACTGACCAGGAAGATGTGATAGTAAGCATGTCAAAAACATTCTTATATATTGTCTACTTGAAGGAAGGGGGAGGGTTTTTGCTTTATTAATAACCTACTTTTGTACCAACTTGGTAAGCATAAAAAGGAGCCACACTGAATGACAACTCTGCCCCTTCCTTATTGTGCAATTATTTTTTTCCAGTATTTAGCTTCTCTATTTCAGTCCCTTTATTTGGACAGTGAAATACTATTGGTAGTATCCCAAAGTATTAATGTAACCAAACTCATATGTACTAGGGTCCCAAACCCTGATGGCTATGGTAAACATTTAACAAGTACGAGCCAACTGAATCATGATTACTAAGTTCTTCTGTATCCTCATGCCTAATTCATCATGCTCCTGGAACAGAGGCAGGGTCCTGGAAGGATGTGGAAATGTCTTCCTGGAGATCTAAATCATAAGGTGGGAGTGGAGTTTGCTCAGCGTAGATGTGAGGCACAACTGACTTTCAATCTTACTTGGAAGCCACAGAGGATAAATTCAGCTGGAAGACACCTTTCCCTTCCGTACATTGCAGTTATCTGTCTGTCTGTTTGAACAGGCTGTTTCTAATGGCTTTTCAGTTCTAAGGTTTATTATTCTTTTGTAACTGTAAATCTCCAAGTAATAAAAAATTTAAGAGAATGACTAAAAAGGTAATTTCCTTCTCAATTTTCAGTAAAGTCTTACTTCTAAAGTCTACTGTCATGAGATAGCTTCATTTTAATCCTCTTTTATATGATTAACATTTCCAAAAAAATCAGTAGAATCAGATGATGCCATCCTGATAAAGGGAAAGATAGTCAATGATTTATTCAGTTTTTCTATAAATTATGCGAGGAAGACCTGAAATTAAATAAGATCACATATTCTAGGTTTTATGTCACTTCGATGAGTAGGTTTAACCTTCATAAAATAGGTAATATCATAACCTTGTCCTTTTCAGGAAACATAATCCTGGTATTTTATATATGTGTATACATACATACATACATATATATACCTAAAGGTTCCAAGATACCAAGAACACTTTCTGGATTACAAAATCCTAGCACAATTTATGTCATATAAACTGCAAAATACATTCAAATCAGCTAGTAGTAAGACAAAATTGATTTCACACTAGACTCTATGAGGGCTCAAATGATAACAGTAAACATGACCATTGCAGGAGTCACTTACTTTACATATGGTGGTTACAGCCTCTGCTACTGTAATTCATCATTGTGTAGATAACCATTGAAAAGGCTAAGAACACTTGTCTTCAGATAAGAATGCAGATCTGTTTCTTTACTTTCTCCTTTTAAGCTCAATTGGCATTGAAGGAACAGATGTTTAAAAACAGCTGGCCAGCGCACAGATTTTAATAAATCCTTTATATAATCTCAGTGTTTATGAAATAGATGCATGCTGTGTTTTGACCATCTATACTACATTTTTACAACTGAAGGAAACCTTAGCCTTCAATCATTTATTTTCGGTCGTTAAAGAAGGAACAAGAAGAATAGATCAATTCTCATATATGAGATAAGAGCATCCTGGAAACTATACTTCATAATAATATGGTTCCTATTTCAAATTTGCTGAGACTGGATCTTCAGTAGCCTACTCACACACAAAAGTAACTTGGCTGTGGGTGGTAGTGAAGATATTCATTAGCTTAAATGGGGTAATCACAATGTATGCTTATCAAAATATAACACTGTACACCTTAAATACATAATTTTTCAATCATACCTCAATAAAGATAGAAAGGATTATATAGCATAGACTCTTTTAAACAATCAAGAAGAGTTATGTATAAATATGTGTCTTTTGAATTGACCTCATTTTTAATTTATGAGGATTACAGTGAAGAGGTGGATATCATCAATAATTAGTCTTCATGAGCACTACTGTCATGTATGGAAATGAAGGTATCGATCATAGTGAAGCTTATCATTACCATTTTCTAGTTTGGGGTTTGGTGACTGCCTTTTTACTACCAGGAGACAAAGCTTGATCCTCGACCTGCGTGTGTTCCTCCTGTGACAGAGATCGTAAATCACGGGTAACTTATAGAGCATGGTACTTGGCTTGATGACCACTCAGCCCCAGTGGAGTCTACAGATTATTTCTCTTTTGAAAAACCACATCAAACAAAAGAAACAAAATAAAAATCATTCTTTCCCATTCTTCAACCAGAAAGTATCAAAGGAACACTTCTTTCAGAAAAAAAATAATCAATAGGCATATGTATTCTGTAGTGCATGAATCACAAGACATTGGATTCAAACAGTTTTCTACCACCTCTCAATGCTCTGTAAGGGATATTTGTCACTGTCACAGTTGTTAGGCTCTTTTTAAAAAGCCACATCACAGGATCCTCTAAGAAAAAGAATTCAGTATCACTTTGGGCAATTTATGTATCCAGCACAGTGAGCCATCAGCTCACTGGAAGGTGCCAGTGGAAGGAGGCTTACTGGATGCTTTTACACCCTAACGTTTGGCTCTCAGTTTGTCTTACCTACCAATGGATAATCCCAACATCCTCTTCCCTTTCCATTTCACTCTCTCTTCCTCTGTTCTTGACTTAAATCTCACAGGTTCCTATTTCCTCTATATTTATTTTCTACCTTTCATGTCACTTCAAAAGACAAGAGAATATAATTTAAAAGTAATGAATGTAAACTGGCTCGGTGGTGGCGCACGCCTTTGATCCCAGCACTCAGGAGGCAGAGGCAGGCAGATGTCTGAGTTTGAGCCCAGCGTGGTCTACAGAGTGAGTTCCAGGAGAGCCAGGGCTACGTATAGAAACCCTGTCTGAAAATAAAAAGAAAGGGGGGGGAGGGAGAGAGAAAGTTTGTGTGTGTTTGTAATAAGCAGCATTCTTCCACGGTTCTGTCTTAAACTCAGGCCACGAGTTCCTGCCTCACTCCCTCAATGGTGGACCACAACAAGAAAGATGGGGTAAACTTTTTCATCCCTTAAGCTGTTTTGTCATGGTGTCCTCACAACTATCCATATTCATATGTTCTTAAAAAAAATAACTAACGACATCCAATCACTGCTACTCAGCTGCACAAGGCTGCAGGGCTTCCAGTGGAGTTTACCAGTGGTAACAAACACTCCGCCCCCCCAAGATTTATTCTACCTCCCTCAGAAGCTACTAACTACCAATAGCTCCTCAGGACTTCTCCAATCCACGCTGGTAGTTTGGCTGGCTTAATCTTCTGCAGATAGTCACAGCTGCTGTAAATTGTGAGTGTGATAGCCAATCTTACCTTCTTAGAAATCTATGTTATTAAAAGTTTGTAGGTTTTCAACATCCCTCTTTTACAAAACATAAATCCCGGCTCCAGAATCATTTCTGCAGCAACTACTACGGCTTGTGACAGACCAAACAAAATTTTCTAACTTAACAACTGCCACATCAAAGGCCAATATTAGGAGAAAAATTTATATAATCTATACCCACTAAAGCAATGAAGATGGTAGACAATGAATATCTATATTAATTAATCCCTGCTACTTACCAGTTATAAGCACTTCAATAGGTTTCTTAATCATGCCTTACTATATTTTTCTTATTTAAACAACTTGTGTAATTATAATTAACTCATTACAATTGCTGTGTGTTTAAAACCCAGAAATATATTTCACAATGAGCAAAGTGATGTTAGTGTTACCATCTTTATCAGTTCACCAGGGATTTATTTAACCGAAATGGCCAGTCGTTATCTCAAATGATAGGATACTTCAGATAGACACACTGTGCAGACAACTTGACACTTAAAGTTTTCTTTTTTACTGAAAATGATCATTGATATTGATATAAAAAAAACAACTAACTTCAAAAGAATTTGCAAACACCACTCCCCAGAGGAAAAGGTGTACAACCTAAGCGCCTATAATCTTTCTAGCCAAAGCAGAGATAGGAACACTACTGGGAATCCTGGGGACTTCAGAACCAAAGCTAAATCCGAATCTCCCTGCCTACTACATCCAGGAGTCATAGAAAGTCACCTTAAGAAGTTTGCTTTCTCCTTGCAAGGATCATCCCCTTATGTCTTTCTTGAAAACCCAGGGGACAACACCAGAGTTGGTGCCCAGAAGGACACTCGGCACATTCATTAGCTGTTTAATATTGCTTCCTTTTTTTTTTAACATTTTCCAATATAAACGTGTGTGAATCATCTTGCAAACTCATAAATACCACACTTCACAAGTGAGATAAAAATACACAGTGAAAATAACCTATTATGTCTGGGAATAGGCCTACTTAGCAAGAGATTCTTTGATAATTAGGGAGGAAATTAAAATTCCATATTTAGCAAAGAGGCATTAATGGAAAATAAAGTATTGAGCCACCCCTAGCAAGTGTTGTCTTCTTTTTATTTCCTACTCAAATTAATTACTACAGACAGCAGAGCTTTGTTGTTATTCTATGTTAGTGATAAGGAGCCCTACTGCAAATGATTAAATAGCCCAGATAAGTTTCTAAGAAAGTACCATTTCAAAATGACATATACCACCCCTGAGATGTAGAGGGCAAAGCAGCCATTCTACAGCTGTGCTGGGTTTTCATTATCTGGGGTAATCCTTCGCCCAAATGATGTAGTTTGTCCTCACATGTGAGGTAATAGCAGAATGTCTGACACCTCGGTATGAGACCAGTGTCCTCACCTAAACCCTATCAGGTCAGCTAAGGAAGTTGGATGGTAACTCAAAGCATATTTGGACTACAGCTTTTAATTTTGCTCTTATATTTTGGTGACTTCTAAAATATCGGAGTACCATAATTAGCATTGCATAAGATTATGTTAGGTCACCAAGCAAAGAAGCAACCAGTACTTTATTAGCATGGCCATGTACACTATATTTTCTTTCTCCCATTGTTGAGAGGAGAGGGTTTGATCTAAGTTCTCACAGGAGTCCCAGCTGGCCTAGAACTCACTCTGGAGCCAGGCTGGTCTCCAACTCATAGTAATCCTGCTGCTTGAGTTTTCTAAGTTGCTAGGATTACTGGGTTGTGCCACAAACACAGCTTTGTATTTCTAGGCACTGATGGTCATGGTGGCTGAGTCCATGCCTGACAATCAGCTGCGTCTATTAAAGTGACTGCAGGATGTCATCAGCGCTCCTTATATTGTTTGATTTTATGTGAAAAGACATCGCTATCCTAACAGGTCAAAAATGCTTAAATAAAGAAGTCAGAACTAGAAGCTGGATTTACACAAAACAAACATTATTGTAGAATCCTGAACACTCTAACGCACGTAACAGATTATACTAGGAACACATTATCCATGTCTTATCTAACATTCTCAAAGGAAGCTTCAGATTCCATCTTATATCTCACAGTCCAAGCTGATATGAAAAGACCAACAAATGTTTCTCCTATAAATCCCTACACTTTCATGATCCCTTTGGCTAGACAGGGAGAAAGGCAGTGTAGAAAATGAGGCTTGATGTGCAGTGATATTTCACACCTTTAATCCCCGCACTCGGGAGGCAGTGGAAGGAGGATCTCTGTAAGTTTGAGGCTAGCCTGGTCTACAGAGTGAGTTCCAGGACAGGCCCCAAAGCTACACAGAGAAACCCTGTCTTGAAACCCCCTCCCCAAAAGTGGCTTTACTTTACTAGTCAGATAAACAGGGAGTTTGTTCTGGATATGTCAGCAGAGCACAGAGAGCACAGATGCTCAAAAGAAAGGTTAAAAAAAATTAGAAACAAATCAAAAAGTTTAAAAATGAGAAAAGCTGTTCACATTTTTTATTAATTTTCGTGTATTTAGGGAATATGTGTGTGTGTGTGTGTGTGTGTGTGTGTGTGTGTTTTGGCATGATGGAGTCTGGGCATGCATATGGAAGTCAACAGAAAATTAGGCAGAGTAAAATTTGGAGATCAAACTTAGGTCAGACTTGGCTGCAGGTACCTCATCCCCTGAGTCATCCCACCAGCCACACAAAACCACTTTTAAATAAAAAATATTCTGTAGTTATTAGTAGGACATGGGATGAGGATCTCTGCTTTAAAGTTTTTTGGGTTTGCAGAAAGGAATTCTGTTCTGAAGGCACTCAGTTGTCCCTTGGTATCTACAAGGAGTTATTTCTGAGACTTATTTAGGTACAAAACTACATGAATGTATGTCTTATATGAAGTGGCAATATATTTGAATGCATCCTATACACATGACTCTATACCTGTGCTCTACTTAAGACATTTTTTATTATAATGACTAGTTCAATGTAAATACCATGTAAACAGTTGTCATACTGTCTTGTTTAGAGAATAGTGACAAAAAAGAAGGCTTGCCCATGTTTGTTACAGATGTAAGATGTTTCTCAGTATTTATGATCCATGGGTGGTTAAATTCAAAGCTGTGGAATCTTGCCAATGATTAAAGGGCATATGCTATTCATTTCTGAATACATCGTGCAATTGTTTCTCAGTGAGACACTGCAAGGAGAACCCTTCCCAAGCAGTGAAATGACCGAGACTCCATAGCTTTGAAACTCAGCTGTGAATCTACTGTACTTCACAAACAAGTTCACCATCCTTGTCTTTCCCCCACTTTCTAAAACCACTTCTAATATGACAGCTTTTTCTAGACCCACAGACAATTGTAAAATTTAAATATTGTGATGAATTTTAGAAAAAAGTCCCTGGGATTTGATATTACTTGCTGCCTTGTTTTGTTTTGTTTTATGATTCTTTATTGAGAATGGAACAAAAATATCAGATTATTGCATTTGGTTAGGACCCTGGAGGCTGAGCTCCTCTACTCTCCAGAAGACTAGAGCTAGGATATATTTACCCCTACATACACCTTTACTTTCTCAATTTTACTCTCAGGTCAATCTTGTCTATCAGAATAGTGGATGTTTTCACTGTTTTTTGTAGCCTCATATAAAATACAAATAAAACTTTACCTTCCTGTATTGAGTGGACTCCCATGGACCACTATTTATTCTTGGGATTGCATGGCAACACTAGTCCATCACTTTAACAAGGTTAATTAGAAAACACATATCCCAGTGCCAAAAGGAAGAAGAGCTATGATTCTCCTACCTGAGATGCAAATTACTGCCACAAATTTCAGCACAATGTCTTGAAAGCGGTAGTGTCTTCTTTGGTTCCATGTTGAGTCAGTAACAAGATTTTGACTTCCTTCTAGCAACTGTGTTATCAAGCATGCAGTGCCAATATAAACTTGATGTTCTATCGGTAGATGTTTGATGTTAATTTCATGCCTGACTATGTTAATTATCTTCTGCATCACAAATTACTCAAACATTAAGGCTTTAAAGCAACAAGCATTTATTGTCTCATAGTTTCTCTTTGGTTTCAGTCTTGCTGGTTACATCTAGTCGGAGTTCTTTCAAGGTCCCAATCACATGCTAATGTGAAGGATGAACAAAAAGAAAATCATCTTCCCAGCTCATGACTGTCATAGCTGAATGGCCTTGATATCTCAAAGGATGCTGGACTGAAGTCTCCTGTTTCTAACTGTTGGTCAGTCTTCCCCAATCCTCTGCCAGACAGACCTTTCTCTAGGGCAAACCATTATCAGGCATACTGAGGACGCAAATGGGAAAGCAAGCGAGTGAGCAGGAAGTCTTTTTTATAACTTGACTTGCAATGTCATTGTAGCACTTTTGGTATGTTCTATACATTGAAAGTAAGCTCCTGGACCTTCCTTATCTGAAACAGGAGGTCACTACTAAGGCATGTGTACTATGGTTATTAAAACCTACATTAGAGACTATCTTAACTTCCTTATGTGTTTTTCCTCTTTATCAGAGTTTTCTATTAGTTTTATTCTTTACCTTATACAAATGTGGAATGTAAAAATACTTAGCATGTGCATGCAAGTCCTATAACAGACACTGCGTATACAATGAAGATGTGTGTTAGTTTACTGATCTTTGACTTCATCAACTCTGTTAATTCACAGACTGTAGAATAGTACTTATTCGAGTACTGGAGATTTTTACAAGGAAAGGAGGGAGGGATGGGAGGGAAGGGAGGAGGAAGGAAGGAAGGAAAGGTGGAGGGATGAAGAAAGGAAGAAAGGAAAGAAAGGAGAGAGGGAGGGAGGGGAGGAAGGAAGGAGGGAGGGAAGGAGGAAGGAAAGAAGGAGTGAAGGAAGGTAAGAGGGAGGGAGAGAGGCAGGAGAGAATGTTCCATTCTCCATAGTGGATAAGGGAAGCTAACAGAGGTTGTTGGTACTGAGGAGCACCCATTATCCTTCAGAATTGACTTATTCCATATGTATAGCTTGTTAGAAACTCTCCTAACCACAGGTATTTTGAGGCTGAGACACTGACTAGCTCAAGGAGACTGGCATTCAGATTCCAAGTGAAAGTCAGAGATGAAAGGAATTTTTATTGCACACAGACAAAGATGGTATTTTTAGATGAATAAGTCGAAGCTGTGTTATGCTATTATTCAGTTAGTGGGAATTTCAATACATACTACCCCTTATAACAGTCAGCATCTAAATTGCCATGGCTCCCTACTGAGAACAGGCTCCTCCCAAAGTGCTGCCCCCTCCAAGGCTATGCCTTTCTGCTTCTGGTGGCCTGAGGATTATGATTGTGGGTTCCATTATTGGCATTGAATTTTGTTAGAAAATTGATGTTAAGCCATTATCAAAATCATAAAAGACTTTTTATTTGGTAAATTTATTAAACTACTACAAACACAAAACCAACTATAAATCGCAAATAAACCATTACATTTCTTTCACTTAGAGCATCAGAGTGTGCTCAACCTGTGTGTCATGACCTTTTTGAGTCCTCATGCCAGGTATTTACATTCCGATTCATAACAGTAACAAAATTGCAGTTATGAAGTAGCAACAAAATGATTTTATGACTGAGGTCATCGCAATATGAGAAATTGTATTAAAGGGTTACAGCATTAGGAAGGTTAAGAACCACTGGCTTACAGCAACTCAAAACTGAAAGGAGATTATATAAGAAACTCTTGCATTATTGCAAAAGAATGCAGAGAGGAAAAGTTTATTCACCTCATGAGTTCAATGGGTCTCATCCTTGGTGTGTGGCAGAAGAGGCAGGGCATTAGGAGTGTGCGGTGGAGGCTGCTCACACGGTACCAGACTAGGAAGCAGAAAGGGTGAACAGTCAGTGGCTGAGCTATATCCTTCAAAGTCCCCACTAGGAATCAAGTCCTCCTTTACACAACTTTCACAGTCTCCCTAATCAGACTCCCCAGATGATGAACACTCAAAATGTGAACCTATCAGGAATATTTTAGATTCAAACAAAAAAAGAATTGAACAATGATATGATCCAACTTTACTTAATAAGAAAGCTATGATACATTTACATCTAAAGGTCATTGATGTTATTAACAGCAGAATAAGGGCAAAATTCACCCCCTCATGACACCTGCCCAAGAGCCACATCCAACACATCATGTCAAACTGTTCCAAAGGGGGTTAAATGTGTGGATTGTACCTTGAGATACTATTGACATGCCATTGTTTTTATGTAGGAGTATTTAATACCAAGTAATTATGTAAGTACTTATTGTAATTGTTTAAGTTAGACAAATTAACGTGTGTGTGTGTGTGTGTGTGTGTGTGTGAGTGTGTGTGTGTGTGTGTGTGTGTGTGTGTGTGTGTGTGTGTGTGTGGTTTTTTGAGATAGGGTTTGTAACAGTCCTAGCTGCCTTGGAACTACCTTTGTAGAGCAGAATGGACTCTAACTCATGAAGATCTGCCTGCCTCTGCTTCCCGAGTGTTGGGATTAGAAGTGTGTACTACCATGCCTGGCACAAAATAACATCTTTGTTCACTTTTAAACTTTCTATAAAAACAGTGTGATTCACTATAACATTTCATATATGTCATTTTTCTCATATTCAAATCCTTCCCTCTCTTACCCCTACACCATTCCTGATACTTTATTTCCCTAAATAGTCCTGTTATATTTCAATGTATTTCTGTATATCAAGATTTCTCTGTGTGTTTATTTAGATAATATTCAGTATTGTTTTACTTTCTATTCAAAAAAGTTATTAGTATAAATTACATTTGATTTTTAATGTTAATTCACCTTGGGTGCCTGGAATAAGCTCAGTTGAGTCTTGGTGGATATTGAATTGGAATTGATAAGTTTTCTTTTGCTTTTCTTTCTTTCATTTTTTAAAATATTTGCATGGGTAGAAATGACTTGTGATTTTCTCTTTTGTAACTCTTTCTGCCTTTTTATGCTATAACCCTGATTCCTTTCAGAATGAGATGAATATTCCTTTTCTAATGGACAAAAGCTTGTGACAAAGCAAATGGGACTTGGCATTCTGAACACTTAGCTCCCTATAAAATGGTTTGACTCCACCACTTCATTTGAAGAAAGATTTGAGCTACTAATTGAATTTCTTACAGGGTTACAAGGCATTTTGAGGTTTTTGTTCCTCTTTAAACCATCCCCGACAGTTGTATTTTGCCAGAAACATAGTTGCTATGGTGTTGTTATTATCCTTTTAATCTTTATGTATGACACAGACCTTTTTACATATAAGACTACATGCTCCAGATCAAGACGGTCGGCGATTCACTTATTTTCTGAAATATTTACTCTTATGTGTTTTTACTGGGGGGGGTTGATTTTGGAGTCTTGAAATTAACTTCTGCCTCCCAACCAGGCATTTTTTTTTTATTTCAGGGACATTCTTCCCTCTAGATTGTGAGGTTTGGTATCCTGCATGTTCCTCAGCCCCTTATTCTTTCTGGACTTTGATCTCCTTTGTTTTCTTAGATGAACTATTTCACACTATTATAGTACTGTACCCTACATATAACTCCAATCTCCTCTTTCGTATAAAAGAATTGCATAGTGTATGTTTAAACAGAGCAAAATCTGTAGTTTATCCCATTCTTCTCTTAAGTCAACCTAGTCTCAGTTTGAAAATGTCCACACAGGATGGGAGAAATTGTAGGTCAGTCATGGGAGCTAATTGCTTATCTACTACTTAATTCACATGTACCTTAGTCCTTTCCATGCCTCAGGAGGTTAAGGTTAAGTGGTGAGATGTCACCACTGGTACTTGACTATAATAGTTTGTCTCAGTGTGCTTCAATGTTCCATTTGGTGAAAAAATGGTCACTGCTCAATAGACCTATTGAGATATTGGAACTTTTAAGAGGTGGAACTTTATTCCAAATCTCTTAGTCACATGATTACACATCATTGAAAGGGATCTTGAGTCTCCAGGGTCTCAGACTGCCATGGACTCCTGCTGTGATATACTACCTCAACACAGGCACAAAGTCATTAAAATCAACTGAACACAAACTGAAACCACCAAGTCTGTGAGCCACATTAAGCCTTTCTCCATTTTATATTGATTATCACAGGTATTTTGTTATAGCAACACAGTTAATTAGCAAACTGTACAACATTCAGAGCCTTCCATCTTCTTCCATTGTCTTTATTTACTCAACCAATATACAATACAGCCATGCCTGGCAGTGTCTGCCTAGAACATGATGCCCTCAGCTTCCTCTATTTTGCTTCCTCATATTTGAGACATCAAGAATTATAAGACACTGAGACAGGTAAATGACAGGTGAAAAAAAACAGGAAATAATCACTGCTGAGTGTAAATGGTAGGTAAGCATACCAACTAAATATAAAAGTCCCATGGTAAGAACAAGCCAGAGGCAGCAAACTCAACAGGAGCAGGACTGAGCCAGTGACCTAGGCCAGAGCAGGCCTGAGGCAGCAAACTCCATAGGAGCAGGACTGAGCCAGCACCCTGGGATGGAGCAGGCCTGGGACAGTGAACTCCATGGGAGCAGGTGTGGATCCAGACCAGGGACATTTGCAGAGGCAGGACTGAGCCAGCAACCTGGGTCAGAGAAGATCTGAGACAGCAAATTCCACAGGAACAGGTACAGGGGAGCAATTGCTGAGTGAGTGGGCCAGAGCCAGAGACCTCTGTGGGTCTGGGCATAAATCTGGGACCTTTGAAGGAGTAGACCTGAGACCCTTTCAGGTCCCAGTGTGAGTAAATTGGGATCATGGGGGACCATGGAAGAAGGTTGAAGGGCAGGGGAGAGGAAGGGAGAGGAGCAGAGAAAAATGTAGAACTCAATAAAGATCAAACAAAATAAATAAATTAAAATAGGAGGTTTGAAATTTTAAAAAGTCCCATGGTAAGGCTTTGGGATTAATCATAGTTTACTCCTAGTGTCAATTACTCTTTCAAAATATTAGTACCTATCTTATCTACCCAATGACAAGAGTGAATAATCTGGATACAAAACTGGTGTAGGTCTGCTAAACAATCATTTGAATGTTTCAAAATATGGAAAATAGTTTTCTTTGGCCTCAGGTTTTCTCTCTAATCTGTACCACATCACTTCCTCTCCCTTTAGGAATGTGCAATACCTCAGTGCACAGCTAGTGAGTGGATAATTGGTCCATGTTTCTGTTTGTCTTCGATTCTTCTGTGATTTTCTAAGACCAACATTTCATCATGCTACGGCTTGGTACCTGTGTAACAGCAAGCATCGGCTTATTTATTCCCTGGCCCTTGGCGCTATTTTGTCAAATGTTTGTAGCAGAGCTAAAAACAAAATAATAATTCATTCTAAAATTTCTTCATCTTTCTCCTTTCATTACTCAAGCAATACTCCCATCTTCCAGATCCTCAGAAAGATACTTCTCTAATTCTTTTAAGCTGGTTAGCGATGGCTCCATCACTTAAAACTACACACGGAGATCAATGCCAAAAAGGAGAAACAGACAGGAAACGGATACAAAATGAACCACAAAACATCATCTTTGGTTTGGTATCAATCATTTATCTAATTATCTCCATCTTCATTGCTCTTAGAAATTTTCTCACACAGTGCCACAATGTCAAAGAACACAACCGTTTTCCTTTTTGCCCTAAATTAAAGGCTTTTATGCACCCCCTCCCTGCCTCTCTCCCTCATTTGTTACATCTAACAATCTGAAAGTAAATGTGCTTAATGGCTTTGTCTGTGAAGAGCTGCACTTCTGTCCTGTGAAGGAAGCAGTAGCCTTGAATTGTCTCTCCATGCTCTCCACCTTTTCACAGCACTGAGCCCTTATTTATGAAAGACATTTAATTAATGCTCTTGGAGAAACTGTTAACCTTTGAAATGGTTTCCCGATGCATGGAGGCCCCTCTCTCACATGCCAGGAATTGATTTTGGAAATGGCCCTGCCTCCTCATGACTTATGATTCAGAGAGGATGAGACCGTGCAAAGTAGAGCATGCAGAAGGGGCTGTGGAGAGTGCTGATGAAGGGTTTGGATATGGGCTCCAGAGATATAGATCATGGAAAATGTGTGGAATTGACTTAAAAACGATAAAGATATTAGAAAGGCATTATGGTCCCATATTACTGAAACAGAGGCATAGCACTGAAAACAGTAGGTCATTTCCAAATCAACTAAGGCTAGGCTCTTAGACTCTAGTCAGGAGATACAGATGGATAGGAAAACTGGCCTAGAGGTTGGATGCACAGGAAAGAGAATAGAGATCCTTGGCTAGTAAGAACTTCATAGACATCCCAGCATGGCTTCAAAAGCCTTTCACAAAGAAATGATGTCAACACGCTGCTATTCACAGTGCTCGATCTTATTAATGCAAATGTTGTTCAGAGTAAAGTTGAGTACTCGACAGACGTTCTTTAATTAAATACAATTTTAGAAAAGTGATTTTTCTCAGGTTTGAATTTGCTTCTTCTAGTAACAGCTCTTGATAGAATTAAATTATTGTGGCCCCCAATCATTTCCCACATTACAATGGTCAATGGGACCCCCATCCCTTGTGTCCCTCAGAAGAAGATCATATTGGTGTGTTTGCACAGAATTTGCAGGAAATAGCACCTGCCATGAAGAAAAGCTATATTCTCAGTTGTATTGTTAATACTTTGCTTGTTATATATTTACTTAACATCACTTGTCTTTTGTATTAGGGGTATGTACATATTTATTAAATTAAGAAGTTATTAAATTAAGAAGAACCAGAGAATAAATAAATGGGGAGAATAAAAATATGGGAGCATACTGGACTATATAAAATAGTTTCACTCTTCTAAATCAAAATATAAGTGTTAAGCTACCTGTTGTCTACTGAAAAGTATCATGGCATTTCCCGCAGCATCCTTTGGATCTCTATCTGTGCTGTGGGCATGCCTGAGGCAATGTCATCTAACCTCCAGATTTTAGCCAACAAGACACAGTTGTTTCAAAACTAATCAGGAGTCACAGCAGACACATCCTGGTGGGCCGTTTCCCAAAGGAAAAGTTGCACCCTCTAATCCAACACACCTTCCTAGGTCAAGTCTATTCACATGAGTAGACCCAAAATGAGCATGTAGTTTTGGCAGAGCAAAAGAAAGAGAAAAAGACAAGTCCACTAGTCATGATATTCTCTAAAATGAGAAGGATAGAGTATGGTACAGGCACTAGACGTTCTGTGGGGTTGGGCAGCAGAGCGAACTTAGTTTCCGGGGGCATCTTTTCAGCTTAGGGTTCTTTATGTATTTAATTACTGTTGTTTGGAATTAGAATGTCAATGTAATCCAGTAGCAAATAGCCCTAAAAGAAATAGCAAAGTCTCATTAGGGGTCTGATTCTTGGGACCAGTGAGATGGCCTGTGTAAACAAGTCCGGTGGTCTGTGTTTGGTCCCTGAGTCTACCCAATAGAAGGAGGGCATTAACTCTCTCAAATTGTCCTCTGAGCTTTAAATGTATACTATGGTACATATGCACACTCCCTCAGCACATGCAGATACACCAAATAAAAAAGAAAGAAAGAAAATAAGAAAATGCTTAAAGGTTCTTCAAATTCCTGCTCTCCAGGTTTACAAAGGGAGATGTTACATCACTATATAACAAACATAAAAATCATAATTGTGCTTTTATTCAACTGATGATAGAAGACAGAGATGGTAAGGTTTGCCTCTACTTACGCCAAGCACTCAAGGAAAACTCAGTAAGAATCCCTGCTACTTCCAGCAGGAGATGGGTAGGAAGTAAGACAACGGATTCCTCGTCATTGAAAAACTTACCATATGTCTAGAATTAACTGCATGAGATTGAATTCAATACCTACTTTCATTCACTTTTCTGATTTTCTAGAAATGGATAAACATCACGTTCTATCACTTCTAAGGTTGCATTATACTCTGATCTTCTAGAACTATACCGAAGAATCAAATCAGTCACAGCCATTGGAAGACAAACGATAATTCCAGGCATCATAATCAAATAATATTTAAATACTTGGATAAACAACTAATGCATATTCTGCATACATTTGATCCAGCCTCCATGTTTTCTGATTTGTTTCCATGTACTGTACATAGATAGATGGATGGATGGATGGATAGATAGATAGATAGATAGATAGATAGATAGATAGATAGATAGATAGATAGATAGATAGATAGATATAGAAGACAGACAGACAGATAATAGATAGAGATAATAGGTATATACATATGTATCTACCTACATACACACACACATATATATATGCATATACATACTTTGAAAGCTTAAAATTATGTTTTCAGACTTAACTGATAACACTCTAGGCAGTAGTTATGGAATTTTACAAAGTATTAGACTGCTAATCTCTACCCCCAGAGTTTCTAGTTCAGTTGTCCCTCAAGGGTACTTTTCAAGGATATGCATAACCTACAACTTCAACTTCCCATTTGGTGTTGATGCTGTCAGTCATGAATTGCAGTTGGAGAAGAAGTAACCATATTAAAGAAACATAAGTCACAAGTTGTGGGAAAATATTAAAAATTAATTTTTAACATGTTCTATTAAATCAAACGGGTAGCACTATTCAAAGCAAAATGAGTATATATGGTTATAGTGTTAAAAATAGTTTATTCGTAAAATTTAAATACAGTATGATGAGAATATATTATGTATTTGCATATCTTAAAATACAGCATGCTTACGTATGATAAATGAACTAATAATAATCTCTATTGTGTGGGATCAGTACATTAATTTATGTTTATCTAAAAAATCATCAATTTCATACATCTTATACAAAGTTGAACCAAAAATATCACAATATTTGCTTCACTTTCTCTCTGTCTTATTTTTTACCATCATCAACACATATATTTCACTATTTTTTTAATTGTAGATGTTGTATGTTTTTATTATGATCCAAAAAGCAGTTTATATTATTTATACTTTTGGGGGGGTATTGAAGTGTCCTCGTGTTCCATTACATGGCAAAATTTTGTACTATTTCATATCTACTTAAAAGTCATGTAATTTATAAAATGTTGTACATATATCTTAGAAGTAATATGTTCATTGATTTGTTAAATCCTTATGTAATTACAAATTTTGTTTAATACAAAATGATAATCTGTAACACATTGAGAGCTATAGTAGACATTTCATTATAACCAAATGACAAATGATAAGTAAACAAATTATGGTCATTGTTAAAAATTATTCTTCCACGTTTCTCTGATGTCAAACTCATTTTAACGAAAATAATGAGATAGAAAATTTCTGAATACTTAAAAGCAGTGAGAAAAGAAAATAGCAGATGGGAAACTTGATAGCTTGGAGGACAGAACACAGATGAAGAATTGAGAAATAAATAAAGGAGACACATAATTACATCCTATTTACTTGGAATGTGAATAAAATGAACAGTGAGTCATAGTGCCTCATGGAACTCCAAAATCCCCAGAATCTGTGGAGCCTGGTCATGGCCAGAGGCAGCATTGCTGTACATGTCTTTATCAAAGGACTTTTTGGCTTGTCTGTGTTTATAGTGACCAACTCTTTTTATATCTACCAGCAATATCAGTAGCTTCCTCTAAGACATGCCTGCTTCTCCAGAGACTGCAGTCATGCCACTTAGAGAATAGAGAGAATGACAGAGACCTGTATGAGCAATGTCCAAAAGTAAGAAATTAACTGGAAGATTCTCATTTCCTTTCTCTTGTCTTAGATCAGAATGTTATCTGTCAAGGTGGGACTTCTTAGTGTCTTCCTTGGCATCCAGGCAGCAGAGCAGGAGACATTTAGGTGTAAGGAGGTCTCCACAACAAGGATAGACTGAGGCCAATCATGCTCTTAAAATTCTGCCAAATGACCAATGCCCTTGCCATAAGGAAACTCTTAAACAGTTTTTCATGCCTTTCTCTGATTTGGTATGCCCTTCTGTATATGTATTGCGTTTATTGGTTGATGAATAAAGCTGTTTTGGCTAATGGCTTATCAGAGTAAAGCCAGGCAGGAAATTTGAATAGAGGTAAGAGAGTAGGCAGAGTCAATCAGATGCATGTAACCACTGAAGGAGAAACATGCAAGAATATTACTGATAAACCATAGCCTTGTGTCGATAAATAGATTAATAGAAATGGGTTAACTTAAGATGTAAGAGCTAGTTAGAAATACACCTGAACCATTGGCCAAATGGTGTTGTAATTAATATCATTTCTGTGTGATTATTGAGGTATGAGCAGCTGAGACATGGAAGTGTAGCCTCAGACTACATTTCTCAAAGAAAATAGGTCTAAATCATGAGACAAGAAAAGAAGATGTGGTATATGAAAGAGAAAAGAAAATGAAACACAAAGGCAAAAATATCATATTTATGTATGTATATGTGTATATATGAATACACACACACATACAGACAAGAAATGAACCTCACAACCAATGGTTCAGTGGGTTTAGTGAAGATACTGCTTCTAACAATACAGAAGTACATAATTGGAGTTCAAGGAATAATACATAAAAATGAGGACATAAAAATTGACATGTAGAAGAGCTTATAAGAGTAAAAGGTACATAGTATCTTTCCAATAAAACACAAATAAGAATGCAAAGTAATTAAAAATCTGAAGAAAAGATGTAAAACTGAAAAAAGTTAACCTAAAAAGAGTCATCTTTGAGACGACAAAAAAAAACAGAATACAGAGGAAAATTATACATTAGAAAATACAAGGTTTTTCCTAAGACAAAGCAATCAGTTTTGGTGATGTCTCCAAAATTATGAAATAGTTACATTCATGTTGCATATAAAAGGATAAAAATGATGTTGCACATTAAAAGGCTAAGTAATGAAGTGATAATCCTATTATATGGTAATAATGAAGTTTAGCACAAAGAGAGCCAGCTGAAGAACATATTGTTTCTTTCTGTACAAAAATCCAAGACAGGGGAAGGAGCAGAGAGAAGGCAGACATTTCTGATTATGGGTAACCAGGGCTTATTATTGAAGTTTCTAGGATATAAAAGGATTACTTAAATGGAAATTAATTTACAAAGGAAAATAGGGGCCCAAGAGACAGTGGGTAAAGTACTTAATGTTAAAGTATGAAGATCAAAACTGGAGCTTTGGTCCCTAGACCCCAACAGAAATTTTGGTGAGCATTGGGGCAACCTGTAATTCCAGCCTTGGGTGACTGATAGGAATCCTCAGTGAAGCTGGCTAGCAGGTGAGGCAACTCAGAGAGCTCTGATTTTGACTGAGAAACCCTGAATCAATGAATATGACGAAACAATGATCAAGGATGATACCTCACACTCACGTTGACTCCTGTATGCATGTATGTGGGTGTGTGCACACACGCATCCACACATTCATGTTCACTGGGGAAATATTTTAGAATAAGGAGAAAAATAGTAAAAATTAACTTACATTTTTAAGAAATATGAAAAAGAACAGCTGCCAACATTTAAGAAGCTGTAATTAGAAAGTAATAACAGAACATTTTGACACCTGTATTTTTCCCACAGAACTGGTGGCTGATGGATGTGTCTTTCTACACTTAGTAAGTTATAGAGAATGCATTGATCACATTGATGATATCAAAAATCCAATCTATAAAACAATTTCAGCCCTAAAACTATAAATAGTTGTCTGAGAGGCATTTAGCAAATACTGAATCATATTACTTACCTAATGAAGATAGAACATTTTGGAGCTCATCACAACCAGGTTTGAATCATTGTTATCAGATGCCCTTGGCTGAACCTTGGGAATGTTTTTTCCATCATCCAAATATCCATGGTAACAAGACCCACATGACAGGGTTGTTGATCATTTTCCAAGAAAGAATACACGTGAATATTTAGTTTAGTCCTTGACTCTATGTAGAAAATAGCAATGTTGAAATCATGGCGTTAATAGTAATAACCACAGTTAATATTCATTATTATCAAAGAAAGCAGATGAGTTTTTTTAAAAGAGGAAAAAATAAGTAGGTTAGTAAGAATGAAGAACATGTATAAGTTAAATAGTACCCAAATCTAGCTCTTGCCTACTTAAAATCTATGAGTAATGATGAAGATTGATTTATTGTTAGTATCTTTATTTTGGAATATACATTCTCTCTTAGGTGGGAGATAAGAATAACAAAATGACCAGATTTCTTTTCTTTTTAAGAATCCATACAATGTATTTTGATGGCATTTCCGTTCCCCTGTTCTTCATATATCCTCTCCACATAGCTACCCAATAAAAATTATGTTTCTTTTTTCTCTTTCTTTAAAAGAAACAACCAAAAAAAGAAAAGAAAGCAAGAAACACACATAGAGACAGACAAAGCAGACCTCCACAAAAACAAAAATCAAAATAAACAAGCAAAGGATGACTAAGCCAAAAAAGAAACCTGTCAAAGCAAAATGAGACAAAAAGCCAGCAAATGTATCATTGAGTTCATAGGCATGGGTCCTGCCCTGAGGTATGGTTAATGTACCCAGCGAGACTCCACTGGAGAAAACTGATTTTTCCTTTGTCAGTGGGTATCAACTGCAGATATTTTCTTGGATAGTAGATGTAATTAATCAGGAGTCCATGCGTATCACATTCTGCACAGAGTAGCTAAGGAAAGCATGGTCTCCTGGCACGTGTAAACCATGAAGGCTACAGTGAAAAACAAAACAAAAAAAAACCTGTCTTCTCTGCTTTTGCTTTTAAATAGTCATGTTCTAGAAGGCAAACATTATGAATAAAATGTTTGACTCTGACAAAAGAAGATCTCATATTTATTTCTTAAACAGCCCCATGTTAAATCTTCACTAGAAATCAAACCATGGATGCTTTGATGGGTAAACTGAAACTAGGGATTTTATCAGTCCAGGCTAAGACGGCAAATCCAAGGCCTTCAGACCTGCAGGCAACAGTGTAAGGCAATGGAAAGGATAAAGCTGAAAGAACAGGAAACAGGGCTGTCCCACAGGCTCTCTGCCTGGGAAGGGAATTTTTCACTGTGCCTGTTCACTTAGTAGCCATGTAGGCTTCAGTATGAATAGGGTTCATTATGTAGGAATTGAAAATAGATGACTTTACAAGGCGCTGGGGCTACAACTATTATTATTTTTTAACTGACAAGTGAGACGAAGCAATGAAACATGGAGCACACCACACAAGGCACACAGTGAGGGATAGAAAGTTCATGAGTTCAGGTCCTGAGGTCCCTGCCAGCATTCTTCCTCACAGCTATAGTCCTGCTTCCTTGTTTGATCTCCACTATGCAGTTCATTTTTCTCTTCTGAGAAGGTATTTCTACCAAGACAAAAGAATCTGTGAGTCCTCAGGGGATATTCTCCTTCAAAAATCATAATTTAAAAATAAAAGAAGCTACCATGAAAGGTTAAAAGCAAATAAAAGACAATTCATTGAGCATGTAAATCAACCAAAGAAATGAATGAAGATGTTTTAATGGTAATTGAATGAAAGAAAAAAAAGAAATACAGAAAGGGAAGGACATAATTGCTTCTAGATATGATTGCAGGAGAAGTTTTATTATAGATTAAAAGGGAGAGCATATCCAGAGGTGGGGACATCTGGGAGAGTCCAGAGTGGCCATGACCAGACTGAACTGTGCCGTGTGAGGAGAGGGAGTAAGGGAGAGGAGAGCCTGGATCAAGACAGCCCTGGACCAAGACGGGCATCCTGGATCATGAGACTGGCCAAGAGAGTAGACCAAAAGACCAGGTAACGAAAATGGCTGGGTTATATAGGTACAAACAGACCAGCCCTTGGGCTGGAAAAGTTTAGGTTAGGGGACAGGATATGGCAACCAGAAGAGCCCTGTAACAGGTCTGGACTGAGGGATGCTAGGAGAACCTGGTGGCCAGCATTGGCTTTGGTATGTTAAATAGGCACCTCAGCTGCTGGTCCTAAATTTGAGACCTAACAGTGATAACCATCCAATCCGATTGGTGGATTTGTGAAACTTCTGCATTTCAGTCACAGAATTACAAACCAGCAAGAACAAACACTTGTGTGTATATGGGCACGCAGTTCTAAATGTGGTGATTTTTTAATTGTACTATAACAAATAAAGTTTGCTGAAGATCAAAGTGTGGAGCGAGCCGCTACTTTGCCATAGAGGTCAGGCAGTGGTAGCACACACCTTTAAATTTTTCCAGTCTCAAAGAGTTACAGAGCCAGGCGGCCATGGCTCATACCTCTAATTCCAGTTCTTGGAAGTCACATGCCTTTAATCCCAGCACTAGGGAGGTGGAAACAGGATGGTGTGTGGCTGGAAGAAAAGAGTAATAGAAGGCAGCAGGAGACAGGAGCTCACCACATCCAGTCTGAGGATTCACTAGAGGTAAGTACTAATGGCTGGCTGTTCTGTGTCTCTGATGTTTCAGCATTTACCCCAATATCTGACTACGGGTTTTTATTATTAAGGCTAATTAGAATTCATGCTACATCTAAATACATTAGTATATCTCTTAAAATTTTACCTAGCATCTTGTATTTTCAGGAGGTCAAAAATTATTTTAAAGAGCAACACAGACATGCAAATGAACAATTCTCTAAGAAAAATCATGTTTGTGTATCCCAGAGATCGCTCCAGATAGACTCATTAAAACATTTTCAGGTGTGTGTGTGTGTGTGTGTGTGTGTGTGTGTGTGTGTGTGTGTGTGTAATTAGTGGCAGAAAGGGATCTCTATGAAATTATTCATTTTAAATATAAATAAAGTGTATTTTTTAGAGACAGGAATCCATTTGAAAGATAGTCTACTTTTTATACATTTCAATAAAATTCTACTAGAGGAATTTGCCTGGAATACTAAACGTGCCAACATATTAAGATCCACAGTTTAACTCTATAGTAAATTCTACATTTGTATCATTTGGTTCATTGACTAAATATTGTGCAGAGTGAGGGACTGTAGGCAAATGGCTTAAAGAAGATATCTGATACCAGATGAGAAGAGGTACCGAATTGATGACACACATTGGGTAAACCTGTTAGGCTCTAACGTGGATTAAGATGTTGATTAACAAGCTATTAGGAAATAGCTCATAAAGAAGCTTCAGAAAGTACTGACAAAGAGAAACAAGAGGCATCGTGTTGTCTTCTGTCCCCAGGAGAATGAAACATTGGCAGAGATCCACAGACAAGTTAGAGGTGACCTAGAAACCTCTGAGCAAGGCTAGTGTTCTCTCTCTCTCTCTTTCCCCACCTCTCCCTTTCTTTCTCCCTCCCTCTCTCTTTTCCTCCTGCCTTCCTTCTCTCTTCTTCTCTCCCTCCCTCCCTCCATTTCTTTCTCCCTTTCCCTCCCTCTTTTGCTCTCAAACTATAGAGCATCCCCCAAACTACTGCTTTTCTACTTCAGATAGTTAAATTACAATCATTTTTAAAAGCCACAAAGCTCCCATAAATGAATTTAAAGAATAACCTTTAAGTGCAGAGTCTGAAGAGACAAGAATTCTACTTCCCTGTGCCTTATGCTGGGCTCCTACTTATTCTGTGACTCTTCTGCCTTCTTACATACCACTTCCTTCTCTGCACACACCCCATCTACCATCTCTCTCCCAAAGACTCAACATTCCCTCTTTGATTCCCTGATGCCATCTTATTAAAGGGATGAAGACAAAGTATAAGGGAAGAAAAGATATGGCAGGATATGGCAAAACAGCCATACCTAACCAAAGATGCTTACCTGTGTACACAAAGGACCCTTTCTATGTGATGTGAGCTGGTGTTCAGTGTGGCTAAGAAAACATTACGGTCCCCCAAAACCTGTAAGGAACAGAATTTCCAATTACTCTGAGTGCAACCAATCCACAACCTCCTAAACTTACTTATGAAACTAATAATATGGATGATTTGTAGGGAGAGCCTTGGTCTTTAAAATGGAATCAAGTTCCATTAATATTTTCTATTCTTAAATCTCCTGGTCCCATAACAAATAAGTTTCTATTTTCCTGAATTAATCTTTGCTTGTAGGAGTTTCCTTCTGTGCATAAATATCCTCTGTGGGGCAGAGAAGCAAACACTCTTCCTATAGAAGACATGCTTTATGTCTATGACCCCTGGGATTCTCACTGCAAGTGAGAATCAGAGGAAGTGTGCATGAACACACACTAAGAGATCAGCCTTTACTGTTGCACTGTCCCCCAGAATTGACTGCTGCATAACTGTTGAACTATAAAAGAAGGCAGGGGGCAGGGTGGTTTTCTGGAAGCAAAGATTTATTGTTTTATTTATTTTAGCTCTATATGTATCTTTAATGTGAAAATGGTATGATTTATGATTTCAAAAACTAACAAGTGGTAAATAATAGATTAGAGGCATTTGAGAAATTAAAAAGATTCAAGTAGATAATAATTCTTTGGGAGTTCAATTTAATGCCTCTAGAGCATTTATCGTTAGACTAAACAGACAGTTTTAATCGGTATTTTAAGATATGTTGTTTATTGCCACATATTTCTTGAGGATGAACGTCCATGCTTCAGAGTTTGCACATACGACATCAGCACTTACAATCCTCCTGATGCCACACGGTTATTTTTATGCTCAGCCCTCCCCTAGACCCTAGTCTCAGGTCACAGTGCTTGCTCTGTGACTAATCAAAGCTCAGCAGCGACTAGAAGCTAAGAGGAAATAGGTAAACCCCTACTTATACCTTCACTAAAGATCTTACTTGTTTTACTGAGATAGCAAGTTCACATACTAGGGAATGTAAAAGAGCAAAATGCAAACTTACATATATCATTCCTCAGAATATATGATTTCTTTATCATATACTCTTTAGCACACACACACACACACACACAAAAACAAACAAACAAATAGAAAACAAGTACTATGCCTGGCCCTGGAACATAGTAAGAAAGCATGAATATTCTTGCTGAACTTACATAAATTATAATCAATGGTTATTTATCAATATTCTTAAATATAAAAAGTTCAGTATATTGTAAGTATTGTTTAACCAAATTGAGTTTTAATAATAAATAAATTATATTAACTTAAACACTGATGAAATTATACCCATCAGAACTAAAATTTGAGGGACTGGGGCGCTATCTCTGTTGTTTAAGTGCTTGTCCCATAAGCATAAGTTCACATCCTCAGCATCTATATAAAATGCCAGGCAAAGAAAGAAGCACACGACAATATTTCCAACACTAAGACTCAAAGACCAAAGGTTTGCTGTTTGCGAGTACCTGGCCATCTAGTATTGCCAAACTGGTGAACTCCAGGTCTGGTAAAAAATAATGTCTCAAAAATTATGGTGGAAATTGATATTGGAGGACATTGAATATGGTCCTCTGATTACAACACATGTGTACCTGGACACACATGTATAAATACATACAAATATGTAAACTCACATAAAACATTCTAATACTTGAAATACATTTCAAATGATAGCCTAAATTATATCATTATAATCTTAAAAAAAAAACTTGAGGATTGAAACTTGGCTATGGTTGTAATGTTAAGAGTAGATGAGAAGGCATTTTTTGAACTATTACAATTTAAAATCATATATGTGGATAAATTTATTATCATTAGTATGTGCCATTCTGTCTACATAAGTCCTACTTGATCATGAAGTGCGTTTGGGTGTTGTTTGAGATTCTCTTTTCTGGATGCTATCAGCTGTAGTACTTTGCAATTGAACAGTGCCTCTCCTTGATTTCAATCTCAATTTAGTTTCTATGGAACTCATGTCACCAGCTTGTTCCCACAACGGTTCTTTTGCCTAAAGGAAAACTTACTGAGCAAGATTCATTTGAAAATGAGTAGTTATCGCTGGCTCCAGTGTTCATACATCCATTGGCTTGCACTGAGAGTATGCATTTTCTCTCATAACAGAGAACTCTTCTGCACAAGTCATTTAGCTTTCTCAAGCATAACTGTGGCACACATCCCTTGAGGCCCGTGCAAGCTTGCCAAGTCTTCCATGAAAGCATGTCAATAGCTCTGGGTGAAGAGGTCATGACTCCTTAAAAAGAATCTGGCTCTTAGTGCCCTGGACACAATGATAGTTTCTTTAAAAAAAAATAAAACTACTTTGCAATCCTGCTGCAATATTTTTACTTGCTTTTGGTCTTGGTGGAAGTACTTAGAAAGATAATCAAATATCACACCACCCATGGATGTCTGAAAAATCTACAAGGAATCATATTACTAACTATTCAGATACACACACACACACACACACACTCATAATGCACATGATTCTGTTTATAGAAATACATATATAGTTATGATGAACTTTTCTCACCTAGACTGATGGTGCTTTCTGCAAGAGCCAAAGACCACCCAACAAAAACCCTAATACTCTATTTAGACATGAGAAGTCTTCTTTTGAATTGTTAATCAGGGCTGTATAAGAGATTCATAAAGCATACAGACTATTGTTATTGCTCTTGTTTTCTTCACAGAGGCAGAAGGTAAGTTTCTACTGCTGAAAACACTGTGTACTTTAGAAACAGGGCCAGAGACATCTGAGTTGGAAGTGACCTGAATTCTCCCTTCCTGAGTCATGGTAACCAGAAGTCACCATGGAAACTTCCAAAGAGGAGAGGCAAACCCAGCTAAGAGGAACCACAATAATGACTAGGCACCATAACCTTACAGGTGCACCAGTGGCAAATATAACTTGGTAGTAACCAACAGCTCTCTAACTGGTCTTAAGACACACTGAGCAAAAGGAATACCATACATTGTCCTTAAAACCTAGTTACCTACTCAGTGCTAGTGAAATCATGGTTACTGGAGGAGAATCTGCAACCACTAATTTGCTAAACCAGCATCATACCTAACAACAATTAATAAGCATTTGCGCTCATACTCAGACACAAGCATAGCCCTTACCTCTCATCAAGGAAACTTTTATTTACAACAGATACCACTACAGAAAACCACAACCAAACAAAATACAGAGTAGAATTGTGGATCCCAATCCCAATGGATACATCTACAAAACACTCACCCACACAAAAGGAACATTGTGGAAGTGGAGCACAAAGATCACATGAGCTAGAGGATTGGGAACTTTGCTGTGACAGTGTGTCCTAGAAACATCAGAAACTATACCCATAAAATTCCACAATCATGACCACCCAAATATGAGCCAAACAAGGATGACACCAGTAAATGCATCAACCCGGAAGGAAAAAAGCCCACACGACCTCAATCCTAAACAATGAACTACAGAGTAAACCTGGGAGTGAGAGAAATGCTCCTCCCCAGGGAAAGGCACACCAATCGGTTGTCCAGTATTAAACAATCAGCCCTGAAAACATACGTACAGGGAACAACTCAACAGGTTGTATTTAACAATATATATGTATATACAAATCAATATATGCAAGCAATAACAATTGGTGTAAAAAGAGGCCATGGGTTTAGAAGAGAACAGAGAAGGGTATGTGGAAGGGCTTAAGGGAGAAAGAAGGCAATCTCAAAAACAAACAAAAAGATTAAAAAAAAAGTCATTTTACCCATTCCCAAGTAAAAAGATTATTTTATTGGTCTGTGCCAAGTTCTTTGATGTCTGTTATCAACTCTTTTTGGGTTATCAAAGCTATCTAGCTTTCTAAACAGTTATCTGTGCATGTAAATTCATCAGTAATATAACCCCAATGCCAGTTCTGAGTCGTTCACAGTGCCTGTGAACATGAACAAAGATACAAGGTTTCATATGACATTTCCTTGTTAATTAGTGATTCATGCCAAGAGAGCAGGAATAGCAGTTGGCTGCATTCCCCATGCTAAACAAGACCTATGAGGGCAGATTCTATGTTTGCTTTGTTCTGTAACCTAGTCAAGAAATAGTTAAACAAAATGGGTTAATATATGGGCAAGAGGAGTATGTATAAGTAAATGAGTCGCCACACACATATATAATTGAATTACACTTATATATCATCTAACTAGTTAAAATATTGTTTATTTCTCAGCATAGGATAATTATTTTAAACTAACTTTGCAAAAATCATATTTATAGGGATAATTTATAAAATGTGTAAGGCAATGCAATTCCTTGAGGGTTGTTGTTTATTGGTTCTGTTTTGTTTTTTGAGACATGACCTCACTAAGTAGCCCATGCTGTTTTCAGCCTCATGGTGATCCTGTTGCTTAAGCCTTCCAAATGGGGTAATTACAGAGTGAGCTGTCACACCAAGCTTCCCTGAAGTACTTCTACAATGCAAACTTGAAATCGAGCGCCGATTTCAACATTCCTTGCCAAAGACTTGCATAAACAAGGCTATTTCTAACCATGTTGTTATATAAAATACAACTTTAAACAAAGCAAATCTCAGTTTCTGTATATTTGAGAATATTAGTTAAATGATTAACAAAAGAAAAGGACATAGAGGGTTATGTATGTTAATAACTTTATGGCCCTGGGTCCATATTATTTGATAGTAATTTATAATTGCTCATCTTCCATTTTATGGCATTAAATTAATAACGGGAAAGATGATCGTATTGAGTAATTGATGATACATATCTGAAGATAACATTGAGAATGTTGTGTTCATGTAAGTGAACATAAGGCTTCATTGTAAGAAATGTAGTAGTATGAAAGATGAGTTTTAATAAACTTAATAAAAGCATCCATTGATCATTGCTTCAGGAGAAGCAGGACAAGTCTTACATGTATAGTATAAGGAAAGCTCAGAAAGTGCGTGCAGGGGAGAGCTCTGTAGAGCATAGTCAAGCATTTGGTCATGGAGAGAGACAAATAGAACTCAGAAGACATCTAGATATTTGATAATATTTTTAACATTTGAGCATTTAATTTCATGAGAACTTACTCCCATGAAGAATATTGAGGTTTCTAGATTATTATTATTATTATAGAAACAGAATGATATAATTAATTATCAATAAGGCAGTAAATGCTTGAAAATAGAAGTATGATATATTCGGCAATAGCCTTTTGGATAGAGACAGTGTGTCCAAAGAAGGCAACAATCAACTTTTCAATGGTTTTCTAAGCATAGACAGATACTTTTTATTTCCAATTAGCAACTGTTTGAGCTCAGGTAAAGCTACTTCATCCCTCTGAGTTTTGATTTTCAAATATACAATAAGAGTCTTAACTTTGATAATTACTAAAGAATTTTATGAAAGTAAATATTTTAAAGAAAAATGACTCACAAAGCCCCTTTGCAATACAATACATGTGCAGGAAAACGTGTGTGCTTGACTATACTGAATTATGCATACTTGTGCCCAGGCAAATGGAATGAAGTCTACCATCCACTAATGGCGAAATTCACCAATAACTGTAAACCCATGCATCATTCATAAGGCAAAGAGTTCAGGGGATTTGACTGACAGGACAAACCTGCCTATTACTGCCCTATGAGCTCTTCTTTCAGGAGTTTTTAGTATTATTTGTAGTATTTGTGTGCAAGAAAACAACTTCATTTTAATAATGAGAGTTGTACAATAACATTGAACTTGGCAGACATATACACTCAGTGATGCTAATTTTTTTCTGTGTGGCAAACTTTGCCACCATTGTATTTTTAGTACCAAGCAACGAATGTAAAGACATAAGTACAGTGTTCATGATGATTTTCAAGAAGGTGAATGCGACAGTTGGGGGTGGTCCATGAAATGTTCATGGGAAATATTTTTAAAGGTAACCTCTAAAGCCAGGAGAAGAAACTCGGTTGTCAATATGGATATTTCTTTAAAGCAAGCTAATCAGATGAAATAGGCATTCTCTACTTGGCTTTTCACTACTTAGGTATACAGGGAACGGTATCGAACAGGGCACAAATGGCAACACAGTGTCTACTCCTAGCGTCTAGGGTGCTCTGCTAATGATGTGCCAGACATTGGGTACTGAATGAAAAGTAGACAGATACCTCGATTCTTAAATCTTGCAATCTATCAGAATCTGGGTCCCGATGCTCAGTCTAGCCGCCATGATTCTTTATCTGAAAAGTTAGCCTAACCAAATACCTGGATAGATCCTGTCTGGAAATACACCCTAGGGCTATCAGAAGATAGAACTTACTTTGCTTTTCTCCTCCCCAAACCAGTATTCACACTCCTGTGGCAATTTAGAATGAGAGAAGAGCTCATCAAACTCCATCCTATTGACAGTTTTGTTCCCTTGTATTCCTGAGAGAACTCAATACTGATGCTGCTGGGGCTAGAGTCCTGCTCTGAAGTTTAGCCCATTTGGTTGTTCTCTGAACCCATAACATTCTCCAACTTTTCCTCCTTCAGTAGATGGACACAGCCCATTAGCTCTCAGATGACCTTCTGGGGTCTCCCTGATAGAAGCCCCTTTACTTCCCTGAAATTGATATGGCATGGTCCTCTAACAGCATTTCCACTCTACTGCCTTTCTACTTCAACATCCCAGTCAACAGCTTCCACCCTGTGATACCAACCCTGCCAGAAAATGCATCAAGGTCTCTGGGGAGACCACTGCTCCCTGGTTATTCTTCAAAATGCTAGCATACCCAAGTAGGGTGGTTAGTGTTCATTTTAATTCTAGATTCATTGACAGAATCTAGAATCACCTGGCATGCAGGATTCTGTGCACACCTGTAGTGGATGACCTTGATTGTTAATGGAGGTAAAACACACACACACACATGCATGCATGCACACACACATACTGTACATGTGTCATTCTTTCAGTGAGAGCCTGGGCTGCAAGCAGCCAACAGTGCTTAGTCTTGGCTTCCTGGCTCAGACACAATGTGACCAGCTCCCTCCAGCACCTAATACCTTAACTATCCAGCCACGCTGGGATTGTCAGTCAAGATAAGCTTTGGCTTCTTTACATTGCATTTGTCAAGGTGTTCCATCAGAGCTACAGAAAAGACTCTAAGACACCCTGTAAAGAGCCATCACTGCAGTGAATCCAATTCCTTCCACTCTATGGATCATTTCTTCCACTTCTTTAGGGCCCTAGCATGACTCGCAAGCAAAAAAATAAATCATTTCTGCAATCAAATAATTGGAAAGGAAAGTAAGCATATAATAAATAATCAATGAAATATAATTAAAGGTTAATCCATATGCTAAAAGCTTGTATGCTTTCCAATAGGATACCAAGAGGAATATAGTAAATATAAGTGAATAATTACATAACTCATTACTAATCTGTTCAAGGTTTTTGACTAAGATAGTGTACAATTATTTCTCCTTTTGGCACACAAAATAATACTACTTTAGATACAAAATTAGCTGCATTCCCATTTAAAAAATTCAAATTCTACAAAGTATTTACATTTTAATTCCTCCTCTCAAAATGCGAAATTCTTTCTATTAAGCCTCATGGTTAATATAGTAAATTTTATTTTAAGAAAATCCTAAAAGTAGCGTTATTTAGTTGTTTGTGAGACATACCTCTGTAAGGCTTATTTAACGTTTCTGCTGAGTGACTGAGACGAATGGATACAGAGAACCAAGTGAGCGGACAGATTTGAGGCTATTATTCCACTGAGTACCACTCCCAGAAGGCCAGATTAGCAGAGCACAGGCTGTTAGATTTTGCTTTGAAGGTTGAATCTTCCCAGTGAAAAGAAACAAACACCAAAGGAATTAAGAAGCAAGGCTGGTTCAGGCTAATACAGAAGCCTCAAGATTACTCTAGCTTTTTGCTAAAAATCCTTACTTTCCCAGTGCATCGTTTGCCAACTAATGCAACTTTTTATAAGGGCATCTTCCGTGGTCACAATTTTCTCTGGGAAAAAAAGAAAAAAGAAAAAAACCTTTGTCTAACTGATCATCCTTTGTGCTTCTCATGAATCTGGGAAGAAAATATTTATATTCTCCTAAACCCCAAATGGAAGGAGGACTTGGAGAAGCCTTGCCCAGCATTATCCATCTGACTTACTTTCCTAACGACAGTGACAAAATGCTTGACATAGTCAGCTTGAAGAAGGAAGGTACTTTGGCTCACAGTCTGAGACCATCTACCCATGGACTCCATCACCAACCCATCAAGACTGGAAAGGAAAGGGGCAGGAGCTTGAGATGGCTGGTCACATGACATCCACAGTAGGGAAGCAGAGAGAGAGGAACATTACCACTGAGGTTATTTTCTCCATTTTATCCAGTCTGGGGTTCCAGTCCATGAAATGGGGCTACCCTCATTCAGAGTGATCCTTCGCTCTTCTGTCAAACATTTCTGGAAACTTCAGAGGCACGTTTCTAAGGTGAATCTAAATGTCTGTCCCCGAGTTGATAATGAAAAGTGACGATGTATCATCCTTCTTGCTGTCAGGGGATTCGTCTTGTATTGTTTTAGTTTTTCGGGATGGGATGTCACTCTGCAGCAGCCTAGACTGGTCTTGAACTGATAACCTTCCTGTCTTAGCCCTTCTCAAATGCTGGGGCTACATGTGTGCACCACCATGGTGAGTTTATTCATTTCATTATAAAACATCATTCTAATGAATTGAGTCATTTTTTATTTTTTTAATGTATATGTAAATATAAAAATATTTTAATGTTCAATTTGCAGCAGAGATTGTATTGTTATAAAAGTCTTCAAATCAGTGGTTGGGCATGGCATCTATCACCAACTGTAGAAACAGCAAAAGACAGATCAGAGGAATTAATGATGTCAGGCTACACATGTAATCAGTTCAGCAAAGTTGCAATTTGACTTTTCACTTATAATTATATGCAAACATACTTGGGTTCTCTGAATACTTTATTTTGAATAAAAATTGAAAAATTAGGTGGGAAAAATAAGAATAACTTGCAAAACAAGATTATGAAAGGATATACAGAGGCAGTCATATAGAAAGGTATCTTTTTCATTGTTCTTTGGCAATTTCACATGTGTATATACTGAGTTTGAGGCATTTTCCCATTCTCTTCCATTATCCTATCTCATGCCATCTTCACTCTCGATGCAATGATCCTTCCGAACAATTCCTCTCCTACTTTTCTGTGTTTTCTTTCTTAGTGATTTTAAATTTTTCAGCATGAGCATGAGTAGGGGATTGTTAACTAGAACAACAGCTTATTCATGGCTATGCCTCTAAGGAAAACGGCAGCGCTTCCCCAAGCATCCTTTAACTGGTGACGAGTGGCGAGCCATGAGCTCCTCCACCATTCCTGATGAAATGGTGTCAGGTCCAGTCTTGTGAAGGCTTGTGCAGGTAACAAACATCCAATGAGTTCATGCAATGACTGTATCATAGCCAGAAGACACTGTTACATGCTTCCCCCATGACCTCTGATTCTTCCATTCTTTCTACTCCTCTTCCATAAGCATTGATCAGAGAGATATAAATGTTCTGTTCAGGGATAAGCACTCCATAATCTCTTGTTCTCAGCACTCTGAGCATCTGCCAATCTCTGTTCCCAGCTTATGCACATTGCAAGAGGAAGCATCTCTAGTTGAAGGCAGAAAGTATGGTTATTTTTTATCCTTTATCCCTGTTGTTTTCCTTGTGACTGACCCTGTAAGGATAGTCATTCAGTGCTTCAGAATAAGACCCTCCCTCTCCTCCTCCGGTTAGTGCTGGGAGAGGCTGATGAACTGGGCTTGGTCATTTGAAGGTGCGTGACTTGGGTCATTTTGTAGCATTTTTAACTTTTGTCCCAGATAGAGATGTTATTTTGAGCCTCAAACTTATAAAACTAGATAACACTGTATTTCATTGGACCTGTGTTTTATAATTATCTGCAATAAAATTGCTTTGTGTCTTTCATATAGTCTACTACCCCACAGCTCTTTTCAAATTGGAAAAGTTTCAAATCTCCAGAAAAATTATAAAAATCGAAACAAAATACCCATATACAACTTTTACCAAACATATCCCCCTCTCTCTTCTTCTCTCTCTTCCTTTCTCTCTTTCTATCTTTCAAACACACACACTTTCTGAATAATTTGAGAGTAAATTACGAGAACATGACCCCCAACCTTCTGCATATCTCCTAACAACAAAGATATCTTAAGTTGCCACAATGCCATGATTGTATTCAGTAAACTTTCCATTAACACAATGCTACCTTCCCAACAGGGTTCTTTCTGGAAGCATTTTCCCTGATTCAGAATCTTATCCAAAGCTTTGCATAATGTTCAGTTCTATCACAACAGTGGGGTAACTTTGTTTAGCTGGATTTATTTTTAGTCACTCCTCCTGTATTAGGCTCGATTATAAACTCTTGATGACACATGTGTCTTAACCAGCTATCTAAGTAATTAAAATCAGTGTTTTTGCTAAAAGTACAGTCTTGGCAGATCAAAGGGTCTCAGTAACTATTCCTTGAAAGACTAGTTGGAATTTATTGTGAGTTTTCTATAATTAACAAGTGCCAACCATGAATTTTGGCACAGTAATATTTATATTTTCTAACAGGGACTCGGGAAATACTGTGTTCTTTGCATTTGTACTGGTTAGATGAAGGAAGAGTGTGCCTACGGTCTACCTGGAAGGAGACCAGGTACCCCACTCTGAGCTTCATGCTCTCTGATGACTCAACTGGCTCTTTCAGCATCCTCACAACCTCCTTATCCATTCTACACATTTAAACTGCAGTTACCTTGCCAGCATCTTACTTTGGGCAACTTGAGCCATGAGAAGAACAACTAAGTTAAAATCTTGTCCTGTCCTTTCTTGGTTTGAGCCATTCACATCTAGAAAACATCAGGGCACACGGGGTCAAACTTTCCAAATTGAGGTGCTTTCACAACGCCTCACACAGCAAGCTGTTTTCCTTCCTCACGTGGTACATTGTGCAGTGTTTAACTGGACTGTCAGAACATGAATATCATAATCAATTTAACAATTAGCATTTTCCCAGACAATAGACACATTATTGGTAGGAACAGTGAACCATTGAGCCACTCTTGGGTGGCTCCCTTAGTACTTTTGTCTATGTAGGATTAATAAATAAGGATGACCAGTAAGAAAAAAATTAAGTAAAGTATTTTACTCAAATATCATGAATTTCCATATCTTTTCCAAAACAACCCAAAATGAGAACAATTGGGTTTTTTAAGATAAATTCCCCACAGCGATGTTCACTGTATACTTATAAATTCTCTACAATTAATATAAGTGTTATATTTTATAATATAAATGTGATAATTAATATAATTATGTTATATTAACTAATCATTTTATTAACTTATGAAAGCAATTTATGCCTTTAAGAGCTCAATTCATGTTGTATTTAATATCAATATAATTGCCTATTTCACCCGTAAATTGCTAAATAAGAATTTTCCCTGTAATGGAAAAAGGAAAACAGGGTTTCTTTGAGATTTAGTAATCAAAGCAATATACCTGCTTTATTCCTAGTCACTAGGCAGATAAAGTGTTTAGGGAACTGCTCAGTTGAATAAGGCATTTCCTTCCCCTGATAAAAATTTACAGCTATCAAATGAAAAGGGGCATATGTCACTTGGTCTATAAAAGAATCAAATAAGGAGAAAGAATGAGTTGGGGCCAGGGAGTAACACTTGATTAAGAGGCTAATTTAATTGTCACCATCAGAGGGGCAGAAGTTGAATACTAAACTGATGGCAAGCAATGGAGTGGAAGCTGGTTTTGGTTTTGTTGTTTGTGTTTTTTTTTTTCTGTTACTGTGAGTTGGACAATTCCTTGTTTCCCCAAAGGTCGTGAATGTAGAAAGTGCCTAAGAAATATTTGTAACTTGGAAGGAGATAAGAGGGGAAGACAGACAGGAGAGAGAGGAAAGAGAGGCGAGGTAGGTACCTGCTACACCAAGGAACCTCCTGAGGAAGTCCAGGAACCTGTCTCCTGCTGATTCATAAGTTTCTTCAAAATCTTTTTTTACACTCCTTTATCCCCTGCTTCACACCACATGGGATTTAGTGTGAAGCACAGACACCAGAAAGCTGTGTAAGTATTACCTGCCCTTCCCTAACCATGAAATATATTATTTCGATTGTGAGCTGAAACTTCATAATACTTGATATCAAAAGAATCTTTAGGAAGTTTATTCTGATTCTCTCAGTATGAGGTGGAGAAATAGGATACACTGTGCTTTGTAATCTTGAAATGATATGGCCATCCCATCTTAGTGTTGAGGGCCTGTGACCCCAACACTTACAGTACAGAAGCAGGAGGATTTGAGTTCAAATGAAATCTTATCTCAAGGAACAAACAAACAGAAATAACCAGATCACAGCACAAAACAAACAAAAGCTTTTCACATCCCCGGTGTTTTCTTTCTTTTTTCTTTTAAAAACAATTTCAAAATTTCAGAACCTGTTTTGCTCTTCCACACTTCATTATCTGCTTACATATTTCAGACTGTATTTTCTACAAATCATCAATACAATAATTAAAAATACTAAATACATAACACACATACATTTGTCCTCTAATACACACTTAACATTCCATTCAAGCTTCACTGTGAACATCCATTTGAGGCAAAAAGACATAAATAAGTCACTTTGGCATGTGTTGTTCAATATTTATTTGATGCTTTCGCAATTTTCACCATTAGCTCTTGATCAAGTTTGTGTCTATCAGGATCTGTTACTATAGTGTTTCTTGTGAGAACTATGGGCTGGCTCTTCTTTCTATTTTCTTTTCATCTTTTCTTTTCTTTCCTGATCCTCCTCCTTCCTTTCTCTTCCTTATTCCATATTCTATTATTGAGTATCAACTTCAGGTCATTGAACAAGTTAGACAAACTTTCCAGCCGTGAGATACATCCTCAAACACAGAATGGTGCTTTTCTTTTCTCTATTTTTTCCTTGACTGAATAATGCTAATGATAATAGTCATGGTAACTATTATTATTATCCCTTCAAATAACATTCCTAAGAAAATTCCATACAAAAGACTTACTACCATTTATGTTGATGTTAAAATTGTCCGTTGGCCATGTCGTGTTACACACTTTGAAATATTCCCATCTTCCATTGAGCATTTTTGTTTACTTTTTCATCATAATGTACCTAATTTTTATTTAAGAATAACCCCATCCCTTCCCTGGAGTCAGAAGTTCTGCCATTACATCATGGAGTTTAGCTAAGGACCATGGTGTGGACTTTGTATGGTTGTACCTGAATGTTGGTGGAATACTTGGCACCGGGGACCATTGCTCTCAAGCTTTCCCACCTGGTAGAGCTGGTAACGGTCTGCTAGGCCACACAGGTTCAACAAGTGTATGTGCACAATACATTATTAGCAATACTTATCTCGTACATATCAATCCATCTATAACACATATTTGAAAAACTTGTGTTTAAACCAATATCCATATTTCTAATCAAACACCATAGAGCCCATTGACATTTTCTCCCTTACCTTCTCCTGTCGTGACATTTCACTTGTATTTTAATATATAAGGCCTGCCTGAAGATCAGAGAGTAAAACAGTCACACTGGTCAGCCTTACAGACCAGGCAGTGGTAGCACACACCTTTAGCCCCAGTAGCCACACTAGTTCGGCTGGACGGCGATGGAGAACGTCTTTAACCCTAGCACTAGAGAGGAATATAAAATGGGAGGAGACAGGTCTCAGCTCAGTCTCTTTCTGAGGATTTCTGGAGGCAGGATCACCATTTCTGTCTGAGGTAGAGGTAAGATTCAGTGGCTGGCTGCTTTGCATTTCTGATGTTCAGGCTGAACCCAAAAATCTGTGATTTACAGAGCCTCTTGCAGAGGACCAAAATTCAGTTCTCAGCACAACTGCTAATAATTCAAGGTCCAAAGCCCTCGTCTAGCTTCTGTGGGCACAAACACTCACATGTGCCCTTATAGACACACACACACACACACACACACACACACACACACACAGTGCACAAACACACACCCTACAGATAAAAACTTTGTAGTAATATCTAGGACAGGCCACCTCCTTACTCACTGGGAGGTAAATACTCTTTTAAAATGGTACCAAGCACACAGGACATAATGATGTTTCTTCTGGGATAGTCGGCAGGTAGTAATTGATGGAAAACCTACGGAATTGCGTTGCCACATACATAGCAATTCAGTTGCAATTGAATTCCACATATAATCTTGGGACGGCTATATATTCTTTGTTGTGATTTATAACTAATGAATTGGGCACATATTAAGGGAGTAGGTGAATAAATTTAATCTAAGTATGTTCTAGCAATTATTCGCTCTACTTTTTTGTATTCTAGCCTTAAGCATGAAAGAAAATTCTTTCTCTTCATAATTTTTAATGAAAAATCCATACTGAATAATGTTTTCTTTTGAACTAAATCATTGCAATAGGCAAGAATGACACAACTGTGGCCGAAATCTATGCCTTCAAATTGACAATAAAATGTCTATTTTTTGTAAATGATTTGATTTGCAACAGCCATAATGTTCTATTATAACACTGGCCACTTAAAGTGACTCTCTCCTTATGCCTTGGCATTTGCAAAACTGAAAGAAAATCTATTTTTACAATAAGCTCCTATTGGAGGGATAAACATTTAAAAGAGCTAGTGTCAAAGAAGTCAGTAATGGCAGTACAGTTTTTATTTAATTTATAATTGAATGTCCCCTAAAAACCTTTGTAAGTTAACAGTGAAGTGTGTGGTATGTTCTGTTGGTTTGATGGATGTCTAAATATTATTAAAGTGCCATAAATAAATGCATGGCATATACACATTGCAAACGACAGAGACAAATTTCCTGTTTTACCAGTCAGCCCTTCAGGTGATTGGAAATTTTACAAACCAAGAAATGGCAGAGGCTGAACACTAATGGACAATCAATGGACAGTTTTCATCCGTATCAGGAGCTAAAAGTAATTCTGCCCTGAAACCAAGTCACTGAGCCCTGGGGAGGATGTATATGATCATTTAAAGACGTGGCTTGAATTGTATTGAATTTAATCAAGATTTCTCTCAATACATACTGATGTGTCTTTTGCTAAATATCTCAGACAACACTTTTGTTGTATCAGGAGAAAGAAACCCAGACAGATATTTTCTGATTTTTCTACTCTGCACACTGTGAGTTGGAAACTCCTGAACAGCTGGGACCCCGCTGGCTAAAGTCCTGCTCAGCTAGGAGAAACACTAAAGTTAGATTTAGATCCCTGCACTGTGGGTGGCCGTGCATTTTTAAATCCTCCCTCTTAGATGGCGTTTATCAATTTCGCCATGACCCTTAACTGGAAGCAATTTATCAAGCATAATCCCACCCCACCGCACCACCCCGTGAACAATCTGGCAGTCCAGCAGCAGCTGTGGGTGTGGGTCCTGTCTGTGGAATCCTCTGCTTTCGAACAGGTCCCTGTGGCTGTCTAGCCTTAGGCTGGTGATTCTGAATTATCAAGAAACCCTGAACAACGCATATTGTGATTCGAATCAGATTAACATACTTTAATCGCTATCTTTATTTCTGTGGCTTATTTCACTCTAATTAAAGCTAGTAAACTTTTCACTGATAATTTAATTAACAAAGCAACTCTTCCTTATTGGGCATCTCTTTCTTGCTTTCCTTCACAAATCTAAACAAAACCTGGTGCCTGAGGGTCAGTCACATAATGCGTCTGTCTGACCATGGGAAAACCCTTCACTTCCTCAGAAAGGTCTTTAGATGATGGCAGCCCCAACAACCATCTCTAAATGACTCGTTTCTCTTTCAGTCCCTGAATGATTTGGACTTCAGCACCTTACATTTGTCAGACTCAATTCTGTATATGTGCCCCCAATATAATATACCAAAATAGTAGTCACATTAATTAATAAACCTGTGAGATCTAGGGGGGAAAATTAAAAGTCCCATTTCACTGATTTTTAGTTAATTGCTTAGTTTAGCTAGGATGTTTGCTATAGTTTACACAGAAACCTAAATCCTAAAATAACTAAAAGGTCCAAATGGATTTATAAGTTCAAATGTTATTTCTTCCAATATATGTACCTGGAAGCTGGCTTTCCCCAGTTGTCTCAAAGAGCATATTTGACCCATGTATATTGGTCCTAAATTACTCCCTGAATTACTACATCTCAGAAGCAAGTCCACGCTTCTTCCAGGACTGAACCAGAACATATCTGGGTCCTCATTTAATTCCAAGATTACCCATTTTCTAAATTATTCATTTCGAGTTTTTTAAATTTTTTATTTTTTAGACAGGTTTTCATGTAGCCCAGGTTGTCCTCAAACTCATTATGTAGTCAAAATGACCTGGAGCTACTGATCATCCTGCCTCCATCTCTCAAGTGCTAAGATTACAGAGTTGCTCCATCACACGCTGTTATGTAAGGCTGGGGACCGAACCCAGGGTTCCAGGCAAACTAGGCAAGTGCTCTACAAACTTAGTCCCAGTCCCTGCCTCTCTGAGTGTTTTCGTAATATTTTTTTTTAAAAATGCTTGTGTAGTTAAATGATTCATATATGATGAATGTTTCTTAATGTCAGGATACCCTGGTGACCAGACTCAGTCATGTAAAAAGACTGTTAGTATGGCTAATGTACAACTTCTATGTTTGCTCTGGATGAACAGAACCCCCAAGAATACACTTTTAAAGGCTGACCATGTTCAGCTAGAAAGGGAATGAGTTAGGAGTTCTTTATGGTTTTTTAATTCTGAATATACTTCTTTTGATTTCTGAAGGAAAATGATGGACCATGGTTTTGTTTCCCCATCACTTTAGTGACTAGGACGTTCAGAGGATACATGGATGTCTATTAAGTTAGCCACCTCTGGCACACCAATCACCTAAAACTGTTGCTTTGAAATGGCTGAATTGTGAAAGTTTGGTTTGGCTCACACTCAACAACCATGCAGATTATGAGACACTGTAGTAGACTCATCCTAGCGATGACTTCCATTAGCTCCTATGTGTCTTCCCAAGCTGATGTTGATGCTCACCTTGTCATTTACAGTAAACAAGGGGACATCAACAAAGGAGATGCCAGCAGAGACTGGCAAAGCTCTCCCTCTTGCTGATCTTACCACCCTCTTGTCGTGGGAATGAGCTCAAGCTAGCCTGATAGATGACAAACACATGGCTCGGTTCTCTCCATCGCCCCCGCTGACACCCAGTCAAGCCCTGAAAGCAGAGCTGCCAGAGAGACTGACAGCTGACCATGCACACACGACTAAGGCCAAGAGAACAATTGCTCAGCTAAGCACATTCCAAATTGCTGACACACACAGTTGTCAAAGTGGCTGTTCTTTTACACTGTGAGTATTGTGTGGGTCGGGTCCCTAGGAAAGATTAGCCCATGTGAGAGACAATAAGACCTGCACATTCACAGAGGGATACAGGTAAAGATGAGCACCTTATTATAAACTTCATAATTAAACTCTGCCTACAGAGGAAGAAACCATGAGATAATGATTGAGCGCCTCTTAAGTGGGCGCAACAAGTAGGAGAACTCTCACAACCCAACTTCAAAACTTGCTAGATGGCAAAAGTAATGCAGGAACTAGTGCTGACACAAAGACGGACCTACAGAATGCTGGAAACGAATACAGAAATCCAGAACTCCACCAATTGATTTTTAGCAGTCAGAAGAATTCACTAGCGAACAGTTTTCCTCTTGTTGTTGTTGTTATTCAATAAATGGGACCATTACAATTACATAGTTATATGAAATAACGAAAATAATTATGAACTAGGCTCCTTATTCCACACCCTCTTACATGAAAAAAAATCAATTCAAGTGGGTCAGAGATCCAAATATGAGAGCTGAAGCAATAATTCTGGTGACAACACAAAATAAAATATTGTTGACACTGATGTAGGCAAAGATTTCTTAAATACGATCCTAAATTGGTGATTAATTAGAGAAAAATTGACATCTCAAGCTTCATCAAAGTTAAACTTTTCTCCTTTCCAAAAGACATTATTAATGTTAAAAGACAGACTACAAGTTGAAAACATTTTAAAATATATATTTATATCAAATGTATTAAGAACTTCATAACCCAATAAACAAAACAATCCAAGTCAAAAATGAGAAAAAAGTTATAAGGACCATTCTACATAGATGATAGGCAAGTAACCAATAAACGTGGGGTTGGGGGAAGATTCATGGCAGACTGGAGAGACAGTAAGGTGTTTGTGTTGCAAATGCAAGGACCCAAGTTCCATTCCCCCAAAACCCAAACTTGAAAAATAATAATAATAATAATATTAATAATAATAAAATGGTATGGTGGCAAATGTGCTGGAAAGATGGTTCAGTGGTTAAAAGCCTGTGTAGAGAGTGCAATCCTGTTCCCAGCACTTTGCCAGCTCATAATGGCCTGTAAGCCCAGTTCCCGGGAACCCAGTGCCTTGCTCTGGCCTCTACAGGCACCACACACAGAGACATATATACTCAAACAGAGAAATAAAAACAAATCTTTTTTAAAAAGCAAAAGAAAAGGTCTGTGGCAAGATCAATATCCCTTCATGAGCAATATCAATATCCCTTGACTAGAGCAATAAGATAAGAGAGAAATAAAGAGAGACAAATAAGAAAGGAAGAAGCTAAAGTATCCTTGTTTGAAGATGACCAGCTCCTGTACTTAAGAGACCTAAAGGACTTCAGCAGAAAACTTACAGAAGTGATAAACACTTCCAGCAAAAAAAAAAAAAAAAAAAAAAAAAAAAAAAAAAAAAAAAAAAAAAAAAAAAAAAAAAAAAAAAAAAAAAAAAAAAAAAAAAAAAAAAAAAAAAAAAAAAAAAAAAAAAAAAAAAAAAAAAAAAAAAAAAAAAAAAAAAAAAAAAAAAAAACAGGCTATAAAATTAACAAACAAAATCCAGCAGCTACTGAATAAACCAATAAGGAACTTGTCAAGAAAAAGAATTCTATTTATAATGGCTTAAACAAACAAAAATATATACAGGAATAAACTTAAGCAAGGGGGCAAAGGTCCTCTATAATAAAAAGTTTAAGATACTGAAGAAAGGAATTGTAGAAAACATTACAAGATGAAAGTGCTTCCCTTGCTCATGAGTTGGCAGAATAAGTGATGTAAAGATGACTGTATAACTGATAGCAATCTACAGATTCAATGCAATACCCAGCAAAATCCCAATGACATTCACAGAACCTGAAAGCAACCCTACAATATAAAAAACACAATACCATGGACAGTCAAAGCACTAAGTAGAAAGCAATGAGGAACCATCAGACTACCTGATATCAGACTATACTACAGAGTCACAGTAACAAAACAACATGATATTGTCACAAAAACACATAGAGAACAATGGGATAGAATAGAGGACCCGGAAATAGGCCTGCAATGCTACGGCACCTGATCTTTGATGAAAGAGTACAAAATATACATTGGAAAAAAAACCATTCAGGCAGTCAATGAATAAATGAGCTAATAAACTGAAAAGAGAATTCTGTTCAGAAAATTCTAAAGAAAAAAATACAAATTACTGATATTTGAATAAAATGCTCAACATCTTTAGCTATCAGGTCAACTAAATTTCATCTTATCCTAGGCAAAATGCCTGCCATTAAGTGGGGGGAGGGAATCAACAATGAATGCTGCCAAGAATATGGGGACTGTGGGGGAGCAGAGACATTTAGAAGAAGGAGCAATGAAGAAACAAGAGAAGGCAATAAAATATATAACATGAAATCATAGTGTGGTAGATTGTTTAGGGAAAGGATGGGACCCATCACAAAGTGTAGGGGGGGATAGAGGACGGCAGAGGTGGTCAGTATGGATACTGTTGTATGTAGGAGATCAGTATCACAATTAAACCCATTCTTTGTATGTTAGCCAAAACAAGAATAACAATGATGGAAATGTTTATATAGATGGTCATGTTGGACATGTTGGAAAGAGCAAAGACATGTAGGTAAGTGCGGGAGACATAGCTCAGTTCATACAGTACTTGTCTAAAATGCACAAAGCCCTGAGTTCAGTCCCAGCACCATGTGAAACCTGGTGGGTTGCAATAGGTTGCAATCCCAGCACTCTAGAGGTAGGGGAAGAAGGACTGAGGTTCAAGGTCATGCTCAGCTACAAAGGAAGTTTCAGACCAACCTGTGATGCAAGAGACCCTCTCTCAAAAACAAAACAGAGAGGGGGGAAGAAAGGAGGACAGAGGGAGGGAGGAGGGAGGGGGAGGGAGGGGGAGAGAGAGAGGTAGTGAAAGGGAAAAGGGAAAAGAGAGGAGAGGAGAGGAGAGGAGAGGAAAGGAGAGGAGAGGAGAAAAGAGAGGAGAGGAGAAGAATCCTTAGATGACTGTGAATTAAACCCAACATGAATAATCCTTTCCAGGACACAGATAATCCAAATTCATGAAATAATATTTGAAGGAAGGGAGAAATTGGAACATGCTGATCTTGTTGATGAAAACAAAATTATACGGTCCTTTCAGAAGATAATTTCTGTTTTGCATATGTGTGGCTCCACATTAGTTTTTGTTCTCAAATGAAAAGTTAAGCACAAATTTAAGGTGGACACCATAGTATAGACTAAAGAGAAATGGAAACCTATATTTACCAAAAATTTGCTAGTGAGAGCTCACAGGGCATACATGCTGCAAAAAACTAGACATAAGCCAGATGGTATTTAATGCAAAAGGACTGTTCTAAAGTGCATTGGAGCCATACTATAAAACATTATTTGCTAACAATAAGGCACAAGTTACTGACCATGCCACAATGGAGATGAACCTCAAAAATATCATGCTAAGTAAAAGACTCGTTTGAAAAAGTTCATGTGATTTTGAGTAATGTACGTTTATAGAGGAAAAGGGCAGTGGTTGCTGAGGACTGCAGATGGGGTGGAGATTGACTGCCGTGGACATAGGAGACCTAGAGTGACTCCAGTGATGGCGACACAATTTAGAAAAAAAAAAAACCTAAAAACATCAGCTGACACAAAATGGATGCATTTTCACACAAATAATGTCTCCATAAACCCTAACTACTAAAAATCAAACAAACTTTGGAGTCTTTCTTGGAGAAATGTGAATTTTAAAAGCCCAAGTAACTATGGTTTTTAATCTGACTTTAGCTGAAAATTGAGGGTACACACACACACACACACACACACACACACTCACACTGACCTACCTCAGCAAGGGTGAGAGCACAAGAGCCCATGTCCATGTAAGTTTGCGTGCCAAAGCAGTATGGTTAGAATGGTCAGTGATGAATGACCTTGGCTGCAGCATTTCTGTGTAAAATGGTGATGGAGAATAGACCGCGGGTAATCCTCTAACACGGGCTGTAGCTCCCTGTGGTGTGGGGAGACCAATGATGAGTGCCTGGCAGCTGATACAGGTTACAAATATACCTATGAAGTGGTTCTCCACCAGACCCCTTCCCATGACCACCCTGTCTTGGCCATCTGCCTTGGTGCCCAGCTCTAGGTTCACATCAGGAACACTGGGTGGTCCTGCTGCAGGACATGGTTCAGCTTTGCTGACTTAGTCCAGGTTTTTTTTTTTAAGACCCTGTTAAAATAGAGTACTATTATCCCATTTCAATACCTTTCCTAGAAATTTGAGGAAGAGACAATATCAGATGTATTCCTGGTTAGATTTTATATTGAGGGTGAGAAATTTAAGTGTTTTATTACTTTACAATGGACAAGAAGATTGCAACTGAGTTTTGGTTTGCTACATCCATAAAAACATTGTTGTGACAAATTAAATCTAGCAAGGAGAAAGAGAAATATTCCCATTTAAGTGATTGTGGGGCTTAAAGCCACAGCAATGGGTCAGCGAAACCATCTATATGCCCCAAACAGGCCATACTTGAGCTGCTCCCAGACAAGTAAACACGGATTCTGTTTTAACAATTTCCACAGAAGAGGATACAGGAGTTGTTTGCCCCTTAAGACATGTACTGCGTCTGTGAAATCCATTTTATATAGTAATGTGATAGAAATAATGGGAACAATATTGTCTGCTTTTTACCAGATCCAAGAAATTTTATTCTGAAATAGAAAAGACAAAGTGGAAGACAAAATTCATGCACTGCCAGGCATCCCTGACTAATGGATGATGCCCTCTGTTTCATAAGGATAAGCAAGCCTAGCCTAGAAGTTCAGTTTTTGCATTTTAATTTGGGGAATTTCAACAATAACAAAGGTGCTAAAACATAAAGAAGTTAAAGCCAAGAACTGTTTCCCCTGTAATCCTCTATCCTTTCCCCCGGCTGCCACACTGAATGTACTGTGGCTTAGCTAGTGGGAGATAGCCTCAGAAAAGTAAGGTATTTACAGAGTATTTTTCATTATTATTCTGAGATAGAGAACATCGCTCAGCAAAATGAAAAAGCCAGCTTCACATGTGGTTTAAAATGAGAAAGACCAAGCTAATACATACTTACATAAATACGTACACACACACACATATATTTACACATACGTAAATATATTTATACTCTAAAATATTTTTATTTTTCTCTAAAATAATTTTCTCTAATTATTTCTCTAAAATAATTTTAATCCCTCAAATTCCCATCATCCTGAGAAATCAGATCTCATTGCTCCTTTCTTCTAATTGAACACGATCATTAGCTCAAACTACCTTCCTCTCAGTGGGTAATGGGCACAAACTGACTTTACGAACAGAACTCACTTAATAAAAATGAATATTTCTCTCCACTTTAGTTTGTAATTAAAAAAAATCTTTAAAGTAAAATTGAAAGAGTTGGGTAGAAATGGAGCTTGCTTGAATTCCCTCAGGCAGTGGGAGATAAACATTAGTCTTTGAATATCTAAGGAGTTCAATTCAAGGCTCCCAAGCTGCCCAGCTTGGCCCCCAACCCAGATTTTGAGATTTCATAAGAATGGCTCTCTTGGTTCTTGGTGCCACCCCCTCCTTCTTGCCTTTCCTCCCACCTTTGCCTGGAAACAAAGGAACTAAATGTATGAAACAGGCAAAACCGAGGTCAGAGCTAAATATTTATGCTTCATCTCCCCACATTTGCCACTCGAAAGATATTAGCATAAATATTGCTTATTTTACTTCTTTACATGACGCATACTGTACCTTTAAACCGGAGCATGCTGGGAATGGGATACACCAGCTTGTCTACAATGCCAATGTATCTGGGGCACCAAGGAGATGCCATTGTCTGTTGTTTCCTGGCAACTCTAAAGCAGGAAGCAACCCAGACCAAAGAACCCAGAGGAAATTTTCTTTGAAGGCAAGGTGGAGGCAACTTGGGAATGTGGTCCTAAAGGGGAAAGAGGTCACTGACCACAGTTAACCCATAATCAAGAGCAGAGAGAACAAATTGCTGCACCCTCGTGTAAAACGTGCGGGCCTTTATCATCTGCAGGTGACCTGGGGAGAGGCTGAGCGGACATGACCATCTTGAGGCTTGGCACAAGTAGGGCGTCTTGAACAGGCACAGAACGTTATGTCTTGATGTAGGACTGTATCCCTCTGACCGTAGCAGATCTGCTCTGATATCTGAAGCTAAGCAGAGTTGGGCTTCCCTTGGACAGTAGAAGCAAAATTCTGTGGATAGTCTTAGGGTGTTACAAAAATAAAATGGCAGAGCTCTGAGAAAATTGATGGGAAAAATAAACCTAACTTGGATATCCTTGGTCACCTTCCATCTGCACAACAGGCAGGGTAGGGACAGAGAGAGACAAGGGTTGGCTTTGGTACAGTTGGAATGCTGCGTTCTTCCAGAATTTCTATGTAGGGAGTTGAACTCGAAGTTGATAGGACTAAAAGGTAGGGCACCTGGGAGGTTAAGTAGGTCAAGAGATTATGATCTGCACAGATGGGATTAATGTCCACACAAAAGGCCTCAACGGAAGGGAGTTGATCTTTCTGCCTTCCAACACAAACAGCTGCCCACCTTACCACCTCATGAGGCCTTTTCTTGAAAATAGATGGCAGCCCTCAGCAGACACCAAATCCGTTGGCACCTTAATCTCGGTCTTCTCTGCCTGTCATTGCATTTCTGTTGTTTGTTATTTGCAACTTAGTGTGTGGCAATTTGTTACAGCCTGTGGTGGTTTGAATAGGAATGGCCCCCATAGACTCAACGTGTTTGAGTGGTTGGCCCCTAGGAAGTGGTACTATTAGGAGATCTGGCCTAGCTTGAGGAAGGATGTCACTGTAGGGGCTGTCCTGGAGGTCTCATATGCTCAAGCTACACCCAGTGTGGCACACAGTCTCCTTCTGCAGCCTGAGGAACAAGACATAGAACTATTAGCTTCTTCTCCAGCACCATATTAGCCTGCATGCCATCTAGTCGAGATAAAATGTCCAGTGAATTATACAAGTACATGGCAAAGGGACAGAAACTGTGTTGGGAAATTTGAGGTACACTGAACAAAAATATTTTCTGTAGTAACAACTGTTTAAATGTAGTTACTTTGGGGTAGGAATTGTTCAATGTATCTCATAAGATCATTTAACTAAGATTAATTTACGAAGTTATTCCTCACTAATGAAGTCTTGTCTCCTGAAAACAATGGTATAGGGCCTGCATGTATCTTATGTGAACCCTCCTGCATGCTTTTCATTTTGTGTGTGGTAGTACACAGAAGACACAGCACGTGTGTAGAGGTCAGAGCACAACTTTGGGTAGTCAGTTCTCCCCTTCCTCTACGTGGGTTTCAGAGATAGAATTCAGGTCATCGGGCTTGGTGACAAGTGTCCCCACCCTGTAAGCCATCTCACCAAGCACTTCCCACATACTGCAAATCGTCTTTCACTTTCTCATAAGCTTTGGCGGGGTCACTGAGGGTGTGAAATATAGGGTACCTGTGTGTCCTGCACAAGTCTCTTGTACTCAGGTGCCACCACCCTCTGCATTTTTCTTCCTAACTTAAATAATTTGGCCACGGTGTTTAATATAAAGCAGGAAGTTCAAAAATGGTGTAAATTATTTCGAGAGTACTTACATTCTCTAGTACAACATTAATGTTATGCTAGCTGTTTGCCATGTTGTTTAGGATACACACAGAAGAATAATGCTTGTATGTGTTCAATACAGACAAAATGGTTGGTTTGTGTCTTGTTTTATTGAGATAGCATCTTGCTATGTTACCCACGCTCATCTCAAACTTACAATCATTCCTCCTCAGTCCCTGGAGTGTTTAGGATTACAGGGGCACATTACGATAGCCTTCTTACAATTTTTAAAAGATATTTTTAATCAATAGCAACTGGAAGCTATTTGCAGATGTAGAGGGATGTTTTTATACTCTTAATTTTAAAATCCTTTGTGCTCTTATGTCATTGTGTTATACAATTCACATAAATTTTCTATTATAAACATCATAAGAGTTATTAAACTCTTATAGTTAAATAAGAGCTGGATTCATTTAAGCCATAATTATAAAGCGAATGACTTAGTATCATTAACTTTATAATTTCAAAAGCAAGTTTAAAGTCCCATTTCTTTAAAGTTTTTGGGGTTTTGGTTTTTGGGTTCTGTTTTTTTCTTCTTGGATTCCTGAAATCTGGATTTCTACAAAGGTTTTACAGACATCAGTGGAGGAAGTTCCCTGTGGTCATGACTAGATGATTTTGCCCTATAGAAAGCTTAAGCTACAGCTGATATCAGAGTTCTGTTTTTCAAAGCTTGAAGACTCTGGACCCCCAACCAAGCAAATACAGCAGACATAATGGCCTAGGGTCTCAAAAGTACTGCCTTCGTTCCCTTTCTTCTTCCACTAAATCCATTTTGAATTCCAGGTGTCCAAGAAGATTCGCGTTGCTACCAGCTTGCGGCGAGTTTCTCTGAGAAACAGATCTAAGAGAGATTTGCTCAAGGAATTATATTGGGAAGCTCATTCCTGAAGAACTGATGGAAGATACTGGATGCATGGAATGAGCGAACTGTGACATAGCCACAGCATAGACTTAGTAACAACAATTTGCCTCCCAACAATCCTTCCAGAAGCTGTCAGAATAAGTGCCTCCTTCCTCAAGAGTAGCTAGCGCTACCTCACAGATTCCAGAACACTCTGCCTTCTTTGGATTTGCTTAAACCACCTTGACCCAGCCAAGTAGAGATGGGCTCACAGAGTGAACTGGAGACTCTCTGGGTAGCCATCTTACCACCAGCAGCTGATGGTAATCTTTACTTTATTTGACTCACATCTTCAAGAAGCAATGGCCCACCCATGAAACAGCATTGCTTAAAGATGCTGAGTTGGAAGCAAGAACTACATGGAGTACCTCTAAATGTCTGCACTGCATACATCAGGGACGTGGTGGGCTTGATGATCCATGCTCAAACAAGTGCTCCACAGAGTGGAGCAGAATGTCTAGCCCTCTCTGCAACCATACGCTTACCACAGGGCCTCAAAGAACATCTATAAAGGAGAAGAGGGGCAGGGAGGGGGAATTCTAGTTGATTCAACGCCTGGTTCTTCCAGGTCACCACACTCAGACAAGCACTGCTAGGGTTACTTGCTTTTATTGAAATGAAGTGGTAGTCTGAGTTCAATCCACACTGACGCTTCACGTTAGCTCACTCAACACTACACTGCTGAGGAATGTTGGTTACTACACATCATGGTTTCACTGTTTCCCAAAAGATCCAATGTTAAATCTTATTAAGCTACAAGTTTTTGTCTCCTAAGTGATTGTCATGGCTGGGATATCTCTTACCCATTCATTCACACACGCATAGTGAAATAACATTGCTTAAAGATGCTGAGTTGGAAACAAGAACTACATAAATATGTGTGTGTATGTGTGTGTGTGTGTGTGTGTGTGTGTGTGTGTGTGTGTGTATTCAACATATTTCTAGTCATTGGGGACAGAAAATTTTGCTGAAATAGTGTTTCCTGTTATCAAAAGTTATTTGTATTGAATACATATAAACAGCTAGTTATAGCCCAATCTGATGAGTTCTGCAATAGCGATATGTAGAAATTGCCATGAGAGCTCAAAGGAAGAAGTAATCAGAGGGGCAAGCCAATAACACAATTCAAAATAAAGGCAGGTGTGGAATTGAACACAGGGAGAAATCTGAACTCTGAAGACTCTATAGTCCAGCAGTGCTGTCTGCTTATTCATTTAAGCTAACATCAGCACTGTTTCTGCTGCCATGCTCACAGGGACTCACGCGGAACTCTGGGGTATTGGCAAGAGAAGAAACAGAGAGAAAGACATATTCCAGTAAGGCAGGTCTTCTGAAATGATTTATCCCCAAACCCAAACAGAACTTGACATTTTCCTTCAAAGAATGCAGATGAAAAACAGAACATGAGCACAATTAAAGCAGCCAGGCCTCACATCTTTCCCCAGCCTCTCTGACTCACATACATCTTGTCATCAAAGATCACTCACCTTGATTTCAAAAGCCACAATCAAAAGGTTCCCCAAGCTATCTCCTCAATATGCACAACCCCAAAACCCAATTCCTTTTGAAAAAGAATTGCTTCTTGTTTAGGCTTTCCTTCTGTACCCGTGGACCCACTTGTGTGTGTGTGTGTGTGTGTGTGTGTGTGTGTGTGTGTGTGTGTGTGTGTGTGTGTGTCAGGGGTGTTCTCATGGCTGCACACGTGAAGGTCAGATGACAGCCTCTAGTGTCTGCCCTCTGGTGCTTTTCAACAATTGTCTGAGATAGGGCTTCTCACTAGCCTAGAATCGTGACAGATAGACAGATAGAGCAGGCTAGCTCACCCACGAACTTTCAGGAATTCATGTCTCTGCCTTCCACCTCATAGCACAGTGAGGTGATTGTAGGCATACACTAGACCATCTGACATAGTTATCCTAGGCAGCAACATCAACACGCAGGCAGACACCGCCCTACTTTCAGAGGTGAACCCTCTCTTTCTTGCTGACTGCTATTTTAAAAAACCCATCCAAGAAGTGGGGTGATGGCCCAGTTAATAAAACATTTGCCTAGTAAGTGTAAGGACTTCAGTTCAGATCCTCTGAGCCCACACAGAAAGTCTAGTGTCTGTTGCTCACACCTCCCCACCTCCGTCCCACTCTTTGGCAAAACATTCCTTTCCAGAGGAAAGAAGTTGAAGAAGGAGTCTGATGTCTGAGGTTAGCTATAGTGAAACCTTTCCTCTTTTCCATGCAGACCTCCTTATCAGCAGCAGCTTAGAAGCAGGAGTGTGCCGTCACCCATTTCCTCTTGGGAGAAGGACAAATCTAGGGGGCATTACATAAAAAAATCTCTGAGACAGTGACATCACAGAGAAAAGAGTAGGTGGGGATGTGGAACTGTAAATACTAATCTAATACTATGCCTGGGGTTTGAATTGTGATAGCACCTAACAGCTGAAGACAACATTCTACAAAAGCTCTAAGTGAATTGTTAGGGTCAGAATCCTAAGAGTGACAATTATATAAGAAAACATTATTTTTATCCTGTGCTGTTGCATTATTTGATTCTTATAAAACAAGTTGTCAGATAGTGAAAATCTGCCAAGAGAATGATTAATAGAAATATATGAAAATACCCTCATATGGAGTAGCCTTCACGCAGAGGAACATCTGTCCTGAGCTACCTGTCCCGCAGCACTTATGCCCCGTGTTTTCAATCACTATTGGACAGCCCTCCTGCCATCCTGAAGCCACAGTGGTCTTGGCTACAGCATGAAGGCAAAAAATAGGGCAAACCATGAACAGAAACGAAATTGGAGGAAACAGAATTCCAGAGCTATTGGAAAGGGGCAGAAAAAAATGTCTCACTGTCCTGTCTGCCACAACATGGCACTATTCCTATCTGTCTCCCACTGACCAAACCACCCACAAGGCTGTCTTAATTATGGGCACGCATTGCAGTACCTTGGCCACAATCCAAAAATGAACAGTCCTTTTCATGCAAGTGGATAGGGCCAAAGAGAAAATAACTGTTGGTAAACATACTGAGTAGAATCCTGTAAAAAATAATAATAATCTTGACATTCTTTTTGCTGGCTGGGATTCTAAAACATGCAAAACACTATCAGTAAAATAGGAAACCCTCTTCTTAGAAAACTGGTTGGTGAGAAGTCGGATTAGTGATTTTACTTATTGATCTAGCAAAACACCTGATGAAAGCAACTTAAGACAGAAAGGTTTGCCTTGCTTGATGATTTAATGGATATGGTCCATCATGGTAGGGGAAAGGGTAGCAGCAGGAACATGAGTCAGATGGCTAGATTTCATTAGCAGTCGGAAAGCAGAGAGAGAGAAATGTTGATAACTTGTTTTCCTCCTTGTTCCTTTTTCTCCAGTTTGAGCTCTCAGTCCACAGTACTTTGGCAGTTACGTTCATGGTAGCTCTTTTCTCTTCCATTAAACCTCTGCAGAAATGCCATCACAGGCTTTTATGTAGATTTCGGTCCTAGAGTTAATTCCAAATCCAATCAAGTTGGCAATGAAGAACTGAACATCACAGAGGTCAAATGACTGCTTCACGCTTACATAACTACCACAATCTAGAAATTATGTGTCAGTCTGATGCATCTAAGTTGTCTCAAATTGCTGTTGATCCTGTAAATATTAATTCTCAGGCATTATTTATTAAAGACATTTATATATATACATATATATCTTCATATTAGTTAATGCTGTTTCCACTTCACAAATTCCATGGGAAGGCAAAGCCCTTGCTAGCCAAGGTAAGGTCTTTGAGTAGTTCTCAGTACCTGTGTTTCAACAGGCATGTTAGCTACCAATCATGTTCAGGACGCACATGAGATATCTCAACGGTTCTACCAGGTCCTCTAGAAATTTTAACTAGCGCTGGCTTCCTTATGCATTTTATATAGTGATATGGCTCAAGAACACTATTTTTTACCCACAGGAAATAAAACTACATTCAATTCATAAGGATTGAGAATTATTCAAATGCAGTCATCCAAGGCAGGGATGAAATCCATGCATGGCTATTAATTAACATCTACCCACTTCTGGGGATACCATGTCAGTTTTTCTAACCTGCCATCTGATAAGACTAATGTTCCTCATTATAGAAACCAAATAAAACTATGTCCAGAAAACACTTAGAATGCTGTCTCCCATCTAATCGCTTGCCGTTGTTATTTTCATAGGGCAAGTAATGATTTTATAGCTTGTACCAATTGGAACTCTCTGTTGTGAAAGCCCAGAGCAGTCACGATGGAACATTTGTAGTGTTTTCTACAGCTTCAATAAGGATATCCATCACTTCAAATGGTTCAAATCATTTTCAAAATGATTTCCATTCTCAAACTCACCACTAAGGTCATCTGTATCTCCAGCCAGGACCTTGGGCATCGAGAACCTACAGGACAAGGAGATGTGCATCTCTTATTACTGGGCTAGCTTCTCTTTAAGACACCTGTCCAAAAAGGCTTATGCAGTGGTCTGCTTCCATCTTATCAATCATGTCTTAGTTGTGTTACCACAGTAGGCCAAGTGAGAAAATTGAAAAGCATGCTTTTTTGCTCTAGGAAAAAAATATGTCCAGCTAAAAACATCAAGATTTATTTGTACGGAGGATTGAGGGGCAGATGGGTATTGGAAAGGGCAAGTGGTATTCCTGCCATGCCGAGTAAGAGTAATGTCTTCCTGACCACAGCTTGTCGGGGCTGATAGAGCACAAGTGATCGTTTATTCCCATCATTTCATTTTGAAAGGTATTAAATGGTCATCCAGGGAGGCAGTTGGATGCACGCACTGGGACGTGTGAGTCAACAGCAGTGCCTGAGCAGACCTCAGACCATCTGACTTCCAAGTGTTCTGATGCACACTTCCATCAACACTGCCTCTTTAATAAGTGATATTAATAAATAAAAATAAACTCCCTTTTGTGATAATAAGGAGGTACTTCTTATAAGACCTTCATTTCTTGTTTTGCACACACTAGTTACCAGCCGAGCACTATCTAATACAGAATGCATTTGCCATCCTATTCACTAATAGCTATGTTACCAAAGGCAGGGCAGGCAATTCTGTCTGTGTTGTGCAGGAACTATTTCCTAGGCCTTTCATTATCTCAGAACCCAACGAAGTCCTTATGCTCTTTCAGCTTAAAATCCATTCTATAAAGAGGTAGTTTTCCCTTCCTGGGTCTAGACACAGACACATTACAGTCTTTAATGTGTAAGCTTATGTGTTTCTTAAAGAAATCTAATTCATATGATTCTATCGCATTTAAATCCAACTATTCCAGATACTGGAGTATAATTTACTGCCTTTGTGCTTCTTGGGAGCTTTTAAAATAGGATTAGAAAGTGCCCTTCATTTTTAGAATTAGGAAAAATCAGTGTGGTGAAAGACTTTCTGATACATAGACAAAACAGTGAGGGGTTAGAATTGTAAGATGGTGAAGGCAATGAAGTTTGTAGCTACTAATTAAAGAGGTTTGATCTTAGTTGGTGAAGATAAAGTATAGTCCATGTAAGATAAGAAAGAATTTATATGACTCAGATGGAATGAAGCTCTTTGGAGAAAGCCCATGCAGTCAGATTAATTCACCACACCTTCAAGCCACAGACTTGAAGACTGTGGAGACTGCTCTCTTTCTGTTCTCTACAAATCAGAATTTGAAATCACATATTTCTTTAAAACTTCAGATAATGAATGGTGAATCTATGAAGCCTGTTTTTCTCTTTTGTCCATGTCAACTAAATGTATAATATTTTTCTAAAACAGAAAATAGAAATTTATATTTTGATTTTTAACCATGTCTGTATGATAAACTAGCTTTCAGAGAAACAAAATAGTCTAATTTCTAGCTGTAAGTTTTCATAAATGAACCAAATACATCCAATGTTAATTTTATGTTGCATGTATAGGAAATTTTATACTTGGAGAAGCTGTGACTCCATTTATCAAAAAAAATGACCCTTCTAAGACAGGAGACCTTTTATATTTCTACTCTTAAAGATTTTCAAAGAAAAATTATTTTTCCTAGGAATTCCACATGTTCCATTACTTTTGCTATAGCATACTTGGGAGTCAATGTAAAACAGAAAAGCAAAATTTCTATATGCATATGTTAGCATTTCAAATGAATTCATACTCTGTAAAATTGGGGAAAGTAGTACGGATGCGTGACACAGCATTCTTTAAATCTACAAACAGTGACAGTGCTCATGATGTGTTGATTAACCACTGCTGAGGATTCCAAACCCTCAGGGATCAAGATCCATATGTTGGGTACATCTGGGGTGCTTGACATCATTCAGGCTACACCCTGACTTATTTGTACTTTAGCTAATACAAAAGAACATTTCCCAGAAGCCAGTTGTGATCTTCATCCCCTTTCTCACATACTTTCTCTTACCTGACCACTCTCCTGTCAAGGAGCAGAAGGCAGTGGCAAGAGATAAAACTCCAAAGAGTGTGTGTGTGTGTGGGGGGGTGTCTTAAGCAGTACATATCAAAGAGAATGTTCTCCTTGTGGTTCAACGTCTTTCTCCAAGATAGTTTGTTGGAACTTACACTACTCCTGAGCTGCTTTCGTCACAGATTAAACCTAGCATCCACAGCAGGCAAATCTTACTGAATTTTCACACATTCCTATGTGATACCATGCATGTAGAAGGCATCTGTATTGCTCATGATTGTGCTGTCTGCATTCATTTCTGGATCTCATACATTTATCATCAAAGCTGATGAGTAAAGACCAGATCCCTATGCAATTCCATATCCATTGTGTTATGAATCTTGGAAAATAATTCATCTTTCTAGGGTTTAAATAAACACTTGGCTTCTAGTATGTGGAATGAAGGCCAATGTGACCAGCAGTAAGCAAATTTTGATCCAGAGATAAAGGCCCTATACTTGAAACATAAATTTTGTGTTATAAAGACCAATTTATTGAGTTATAAGCCTCCATAAAAGAAATGAGAGTTAATGGCTCTGCCACTGATACTATTGCACCTATTCATGACCATCCAGTTTTCCACTGAGCAGCTGGTCCGTGGTCAACATTCTCCCATCAGGCTGGACTTTCGAAAGAACAAAGGCTGCCTCGAAATATAAATCAAGCATAGTTTTCTAAATTTCAAATGTTAGCCTTTCTGTTCTCTTTACTGTGTTGTCCAGCATGGTATGGACCTGGAAACTCAACTGGAGCAACAAGAGATTGAAGGAAGAACAAACACACAGACATGCATATGAAAAGGCTGCGCTCAAGTGGGCTCTGCTTGCTCTGATGGAACGCCACCAACGATACAACCACTTGCCGCAAGAAGGAGAGGTTAGCTAGTCTCAGTAGGAAGTCTATAGGGGAGCTATATTAGGTTGCACTCATCTGGGAGAAAGAAGAGGCAGTTGCTAATTTCTTTTTTCTCACAAACCAGAGAAAGGTTTTGCCAGTTTTCTGAGCCTCCCTCAAGGTAGGGCTTTGCCAATTCCCGGCAGTCCGTGTCAATAACATGCATTCACTCAGGATTTCGTCCACTCTACAGATTTTTCAAGGCTTCCTTTGCACCCCAAGCTTTACTTCTTGTCAAGAAAATGGATCTGAAGAACTCATTCTTAAATAATGATCCCATACAACCCTAGGAAAGTTATGAGATCTACCGTCATTGACATCTATATCCTGTAACAAAATGATTTCAGGAATTTCTCTAATTTGTAGATATTTCACTCAAGAATATAGTTTGCGTTCTTGAATTAACTATGCACCTTCTTGCACCTACCCATTTATCAGAGAGCATAGGGAGTCCAGGTGTCACAAACTGGTGTGGGAAGTCGTTCTGTATATGTGTTGCTTTTATTGGTTAATAAATAGAAAAAAAAAAACACCTTGGCCCGTGATAGGGTAGAGTAGAGCTCAGCAGGGAAAAAATTCAACTAAATGCTGGGAGAAAGAAGGCAGACTCAGGGAGAAGCCATGTAGCCCCAGCAGAGACAGATGCCTGTCAGGAGCTTGCCGGTAAGTCACAGCCACATGGTAATACACAGATTAATAGAAATGGGCTAAATTAAGATGTAACAGCTAGCCAATAAGTAGCTAGACCTAATAGGCCAAGCAGTGATTTAATTAATACAGTTTCTGTGTGGTTATTTTGGGGCTGTGCAGCCGGGTACAAACAAGTGGGCTCCTACAACAACAAGCCAACCTACGTAATCCTGCCAGGTGTGGGACATGGACCACTGTAATCAGAGAGGTATGACCTTTCTGATTCACAGACACAACCCATTTTCATGCCTTTCCAACTTCTAATGACCACATACACTCAAAGTATAACATCGCTCTGCCATCACATTATCTTTGAATTCTCTAGTCAGATATCTTCCTTCTGTTTCCTATGGACACATGTAATTAGATTTAGTGGCCACCTGAAGAGTTAAGGTGCTGTGGTTTGGGTCCTAAATTTTCTTTAGGGCTCATATCCACAGATTCGGTGTTGAACATGTCAAGTTATTAGAAGGTGTAAAATCTTTAGTGAGTGCAGCCTGACAAAAGAAAGTAGGGTGTTGAAGGAATGCTGTGAAAGAGAACACTGGGGACCCTGACTCTTCCTCTCAATATTTTGCAGCCACTACTGTCAATTAAACAGTTCTCCAACAATATGCTTCTGCTGTAATGTACTATCTTGCTACAGAGTCAAGGCAACAAGCTGACCAACTATGGAATAAAAACTCTTAAGCCACATACTAGATTAAATATTTCTCCTGTTTTAAGTTGAATTTTCACAGGTATTTTGTCACATTACCAAAAAGTAAAGTCACGCACCAGATGATGTCACCATCCTAAGATCCCTAACTTTAAGATTCCTGAAAATCCCTGCTGCCATGTAAAGAACATTCACACATTCTTAGGATGGTAATGCAGACATATCTGGGGAGGCCATTATTCAGCCCAGCACAACCATAAAATAATTATGTCTTTGGTGGAAAACATTGCATATTCTGTAGACATTCCATATTCTTTAAGTACACATAGTATGATTCTCAAACTGCAAAAAAGGCAAAACTACCATTAAACAGTTGTGGATAGAAAATAGAAAAATCCTTTAATTCTCACGTAAATTTCCATGTGAATCACAGTGTCTATGCAAACAAATAATACTGTGGAATGTAATTTCAAACATTTAAAGTATTACAGAGGAACCAAATGAATCCTATACGCCCACCTTTTACTGGTCTGCCATGAAAGGTAGATCTGCTCAACTCTACCTTCAGCATATTAGTTCTGAATTATTAAAATCCAAATGAACCCATGCCCATTGACTTGGGCTATGCAAAAATCTATAATTCATGAGGCACCTGCTTCTGTAGTGGAAGGGTGACTGTAGTCATTAGACATACAAAGCTCAACAGACAAGTAAAAGCATCAAGGAATGAGGAACACACCACCCAAATCAGCTTTGTTGGTTAAAATATGATAATAAAGAGATGAAAAACTCTTTGTCATTGGAGACTATAATGCAATAGCATAGACCCTACCTAACCATCATTTACATAATTGGGAGGTTTTATTGCATTCTAAAAACCAAAGTGTATTAGCATTTTAAAAATTGATAAAGGCCTTACAATTATGACAACCCTTAAAGCCAAACTTATGATAACTATTATTTGTAGTGAACCCTATATATTAAAAAAATTACAAGAGTGGAATGTAGTAAAGGCATGTATATATATACATATATATGTACTAACTATACATATTTTGTTTATTAAGGTGACTAAAATTTTAAGTTTTCTCAAATCTTTTTTAAGTGTGTTTCTGCCCATCTGTCTGTATGTATGTATGTATATGTGTATTTATGTGTGTGTGTATGTATGAATGTATATATGCTCATATAAGAAGGCCAGAAGAATGCATTTGGTCTCTCGGAGCTGGAAGTACAGTTGATCCATTTCTCCAATTTTAGCTTTTAGAGTTCTTAAAGCCATGAAGAAAAATAACCACAGAGAACATCTCTGAAATTGCCACGTTGCTGGGGCTACTGTCAGCACTTCATCTTCTGAAGAAACACCAGCTTTTGCAAATAGCATTAGATTCTGGAACAAAACGACTTGATGCCCAAATGGACAAGACAAAACACAGCTAACTGAAGGATTTCCTGTACTAGAAAGTGCTTTTTGATGAAGCTATGTTCATGTTTATATAATGGAGAAGTCAAATGCCAATGAAAGCTAAGAACTAGCAATTTAGATGATCAAATCCTATCATATTGCTTTCCCATCATGGGTTTCGCCCCACTCTTTCCCATCAATAGGACTTTGTTCAATTGATAATAGTTGATTTTCCACTTACAAATAATACATTATGAATAGATTAGGTAGAGATAGGTAAGACTGGTAAAATATTATATATAAATACAATCTTATCTCTAATCATGCTTTAATATTTAGTCTAAGTAATGTTTATGTTTAATAATAATGTAATAGATTAAAAGCAGAATCAGGGAAAAGGTGATGTTTACTCAAGCTTGTTAGAAATCTAGTAAGGGGTTGTAGTAAGTTTAAAGAAATACCCTTGCCTGGATTAGTGACACACATCTTTAACCCTAGCACTTAGGAGGGAGAAGCATGTAGATCTGTGCATTTAAAGTCATCTTAGTCTACATAGCTAATTTCAGTCCAGCCAGCGCAACCTAACAAGACCTTGTCTGAAAAAAAGGTAAATATTCTTAACAAAATGAAAGATATTTTTAGTCCTAGAAAGAAAATCCTAATCTAGAAATTGACTTGAAGGAATGGCATATATAAGCATTTATTTACCACCTACTTTGTGATGGGTATTTTTCCATTAATTATAAATATATGTGTCCAAAGATACTTTTATATTCCAATATAGTCTAATTAGGTACCAGCTAATTAATCATCCACCAGCTATGGTAGCATATAACTAAAATCCTAGCAATAGGGATCCCAAGGAGCCATAATCGGACCCTAAATCAATCAATCTATCAATCAATTAGTATATCCTGGGAAAACGACTCAGTGGCTGAAATGTTTATGACAAAACCCTGAGGAGCAGAGTCTGGGCCTCCTCACCCACATACAACCTGCCGCCTGAGACTCAGCGCATATGAGGGAGAGATAAAGGGTCCCTGGAGCAAGGAAGCTGGCTAGACAAGTCAGAACCAGCAGCCTCTAGGTTCAGCAAGAGACTCAACCTGAAAAATATAAAAAGATATAAAAACTAAATAAAAATATAAAAAAATATTACCTGAGGAAGATATCCAATGTCAATCTCAGGCTCAATCTCTCTCCCTCCCTACCCCTCTCCCACCCTGCCCTCTCTCCTCTCTCTTTTACTCACACACATGCACTAATGTGTACTCATATACATGTGAACACTTGACCATACATATAGCACAGGGTTATACACACAAACACACAAATAACCTAGAAGACACATATAACATAGAGTTCACATATATATGAACTGAAACACAACTTTAAAGAACCCAGAGAAGGGGTAGCTAACCCACCTTACAAAGGACAAGAATAGATGCCTGGTTCAAGGATGAAATTGGGCTCAAGAGAGGGAAAGAGAACCAGGCAAGCTGGGAACTATTGAAAGTCACATGGAAACTGAAATAAGGGCAAATTCAAGAGCCAGAAAACAGTAAGTAGAAGACAGTGTATTTAAGAGAAAACTCAGATTACAAAGCTAAAAAGGAAGAGAGCGCATTCTTGATTCTTCCTGACCACAGTGCTCTGAACACTCTAAATACAAACACAACCTTGGGAGTCTGGTTAAAAAAAGATATACACATCATATCACTAGAAAATAGGTTTCACTCATAGAAGTACATAGGTTTTTAAATGATGGATTGCTAGAATATATAGTTATTGAGGTGAGGGAAACAGCAGTCTGAACTGATCTTGTGAGTCAACACTGGGACAAAGTTTGGGAGAACCACTTGAACGCTTCCCCATGGGAGTATTTCCCATCTCTTGTCTTCATATGAAAAATCCACTTCTAGAAACTAGACATGATATAATCATATTTGGGTATGGTAAATTGTCTTTTAAGACAAAGGGTTTAATATGATTCTAATACATGAATGTTCATCAAAGAACCACTACAAAAAGAAAAAAGAAACTACCTAAATATTCTATCATAGAGAACTAGATCAATAATTGATGATACTTACATAAAATTCAGACTTACATTAAACATATGACAGAAAATAGTAGATAATAGAACATACTATTTAATTTTAGGCTTTATAAATAAACATACTTAGTTAAGTATATAAATATAAATAAATAAGACATACATGCATATATTTTACCTACTTGTATTTGTACCTATATTTACCTATTTGTTTTGGTATTTGTAGCAAAACAGTAGCAAATTTTCAAAACTGAAAATTATTTTCAATTTTGCCTTTATTTCTTCTTTCATCATTTTAGCTTTTGCAACAAAAATTTGCTAATTTCATAAACGGAAAGACCTTCTCTAAAATTGAAATAGAGACCATCATAAATAAATAAATATTTAGTATACTAAAAACAAATCCCACCTCACATTCTCTGTTAGTCAATGCTTTTACTGCAGACAGGGTTCTGAAGATTGCACAAGGTCATTACCCACATGCCATTCATCAACATGAATGTTTGAAATATCTTTCTATTTAATATAGTCTCAAAGGAATTTGGCAAAATGCCTGCTTGAATGCATTATTAAGTATATTCAAAGGGAAGCTCTTTTGATTTTTGTAAGTCAACTTCAGAAGACAATGAAAATGGATACCACAGCATTCTGAAGTAATTTATAACCAGTTTGCTTCTAGTCAATGGTAACTTGATGGCCCTTACATAAACCATGCCAAGACAGTCACTCCCGAGGGGCTACATCCTTAGAACTTGGCTCATGGGAAGAACATTGTCTAAATATTTTCAATTCATATGACCACTTTATTTGTTTAGATAAGAGATCTTTCAACCCCCGAGGAGAGAGTTCTGACCATCAAGGGTAATCAATGACCACAAGTATTTTTATCACCGCTTGAGATGGTTTAACTAATTAGAAAAGGAATCACTGGGCTAGCTTCAGGCTGGTGATACCTGGAGAAAAATAAACTGTAACTACACATTGGGCGGTACAAAATTCAGGCAATTTATTAGGCACACTTCCTCCCTGAGATGAACTCACATGTAAATATTTATGTCAGGCCCAGGGGGGCTTAGATGCAACAGCTGGCTCTTAGGAAGGGTAAAGAGTTAGAGGTTCCTTGGAGAGCCATGAAGATTCAAAGCAGATTTAATGGAACAACAGGGGGAAAGGCCATCAACTGACTAGGAAATGAAACTGAACATCCTGATAGAATTTTCAAAAACTCAAATATTGTTTCACATTATCCATGGAGATATAAAGTAAACTTTTGTATCTTTGATTCATTCTTTTTTGGCCTTTCAATGTATTTTTTTTTTCAGTTTTCAACCAATTTTATCAGTGCTCTAGGAATCCTAGTATTTTAAGAACTGCTCCATCTACCTAATCTTATTTTATTGCAAAATATTCCCTTGTGGTGAAGGTATTTTTGTTGAATTCTTTATTAAAATGTGAATTACGTTTTAGGATGTTTCAATAATTTCATGACTAGAATCTAAAATGCACCTGGGATTGTTGCATATCCAGGATAAAAGTGGACCCAGATTCACCAGCGTGATGGTGAAATGAAATAGATGTGCTGCCCTGATAAAGTGTCTTTGGAAGCCACAGCAACTTATTTGATTATATGTTTTCATTTTATAGAAGAATATTGCGAGCCTCTAAATTGGGTATAGGATGACAAATTGTTCCATGACTACTTTTATCTACAAGACCAGGGAGTTGAACAAAATTATTTCTAAATTCCCTTCCATTTTTAAAATACTCTGATTCCACCCTTCTCGGCACAACATGACATTAATGGTCACCCTAAGCTATAACAATATCTCCAGAATTCTTTTTAATGACCATCGATTACCAACTATTATTTTCCATGTCACTGGCCTAGAAAAAAAAACGTTGTTTATAGAAAAGTGAGGTGTATGAAGCACCAACTGAAGGGATATTCATCTGTGTTTCAGAGTTGAACTCTTATTTAATAACATTTCTTAATAGAGATTCAATATTTTGACCAAACCATACCATATCTTTGCAAACAGAAGTGAATGATTGGAGCAGGGATAATCAATTTTTTCCTGCCAACTTTCAGAAAGTAAAATACATCTCAAAATATTCCTAAATGCTTCTCCTGCCTGGGCCAAGAGTAGGAATGCACCAGGTGAATAATTCTCTCCTCTTATGGAAGGTATCCAATTGCCCTAGAAAGAAGTGGGACTGCTGGGGAATAAGAAAGAGTAAATTTTTTTAATAATACAAAAATTGAAAGGGGTTGGAATTATGGGCCATCAGTTAAGAGTATTTAATGCCATTCTAAAGGTCTAGAGTTTAATTCCTAGTGCCCACATTAGCTGGCTGAACACCCTCTTCTGACTTCCATGGGCACCCGTACAAACATAGAGAAACACAAAAATAAAAATGTTTTTTTATGGAAGAGAGTTGGACAGAATCTGTATGCTGCATCTCCAGGACTCAGTAAGTACATAGACATATGAAGTTGAGCAACAGGGGCCCTGTGCTGAGTTCTAGGGAGTCACACGGTCACACTGCTTCTCCCCTAGATACAGCAGAAACACCTCAGAGCAGCAGCTGATAGCTCAGCCAAGTAGATCCCCTAGAAGAACCTGGAATAAAGAACAATCTAGTTGTGAGCTATGTCTTTAGTGATATTTTGTTTGTGAACTAACAAATAAAGCTTGCCTAAAGATCAGAATGCAGAACTAAGACACCAGTAAGCCATAGAGGTCAGGCAGTGGTGGCTCACACCTTTAATCCTAACATTCAGGAGACAGAGGCAGATGGATATCAATGAGTTCAAGACCTCCCTGGGCTGTACTAGATTAATACAGTCTAAAAGAAAAACAGAGCCTGGCAGTGATGGCTCACACCTTTAATCCCAGTACTTGGGAGTCGCTTGTTTTTAATCCCAGCACTAAGGAGGGGAAAACAGAAAGGGATATGGCTGGACAGAGAGAGGAACATAAGGTGGGAGGAGACAGGAGTTCAATGCATTCAGTCTAAGGATTCATAGGGACAGGATCGCTCGTTTGGTCTGAGGAATCGGTAGAGGTAAAAGATTTCTCTAGTGACTAGCTCCTTTACTTCTCTGATGTTTCAGCATTTACCCACATATCTGACTTTGGTTTTCATTATTAAAACCAATTACAATTCACACTACATATGTCCCAAGTCATGACCACGCTGTAGAATCCTGAGAACATTTGGAAAAGAAACCATCCGATTTTCCTCCTGGAGCATCAACGGGAGATCTGTATGTCATTGACTAAGATTACACTGCTGTTGATGTAATGGTCCGGCTTGTTACATGAGCAGACAAGAAATTTGAAAAGCAACTTGGGTTAACCCAGAATGATGCTATCAATGAAGTTCTCCATAACAAATAAAGATTAAATCTGTAGCCAAATTAAAACTTTATTTCAGTGCAAATTAAATTTCAATGTGAAATTTTGAAATAGATCTGTACCAAGATTGTCACTTAGGTGCTAATTAACTATTATAATTTGAAATAGTACCCACGGAACCCCCAATGACAAAGAGGCAGCACCCTCTTCCACAAACCATGCCATGCCACAACAGTGACCACCATACCCACCGGCCCCACCTGCACCTAAAGGGACAGTAAGCACCGGAGCCACAGCCCCAGATGCACCCAGAGAAAGAGGCCCCAATTGCAACTGATGGAAGAGTGACCACCAGAGCTACAGACCTACCTGTATAGACTGGAGTGTAAGAATACATTTAACAACATAAAGAGGAATATGGCAGCATCAGAACCTAGTGGTTCTACAACCCCAAGACCTGAACATCCCAACACAAATGAAATAGAAGAAAACGGCCTTAAAAACAACTTTATGAAGATGTTAGAGGCCCTTAAGGACTAAATAAAAATTTTCCTTAAAGAAATGGAGGAAAACACAAGCAAAGAATGGAAGAAATCAATAAATTCCTTAAAGAAAGCCAAGAAAACCAAGAAAAAAAAACAATCAAACAAGTGAAAGAAACAGCCCAAGACTTGAAAATTCAAATAGAGTCAATAAAGAAAACATAAACCAAGAGAATTCTAAAAATGGGAAATCTGGGTAAACAAACAGGATCTACAGATGCAAGCATAACCAACAGAATGCAAGAGATGGAAGAGAGAATCTCAGGCACTGAAAATACAATAGAGGAAATACATCCATTGGTCAAAGAAAATGTTAAATCCAACAAATTCTTAACACAAAACATCCAGGAAATCTGGGACACCATGAAAAGACCAAACCTAAGAATAATAGGTTTAGAAGAAGAAGAATTTCAGATCAAAGGCACATTAAACTATATTCAACAAAATCATAGAAGAAAACTTTCCTGACATAAAGAAAGATATGCTTATGAAAGGACAAAAAGTCTACAGAACACCAAATAGACTAGGCCCCCCAAAAATTTCTCTCACCAAATAATAGTCAAAACAGACATACTACTAAACATACAGAATAAAGAAAGAATACTAAAATCTGCAAAGGAAAAAGGCCAAGTAATATATAAAGGTAATCCTATGAGAATTACACCCAACTTCTCAACAGAAACTCTGAAAGCCAAAAGGTCATGGACAGATGTTCTACAAACACTAAGAGACCATGGATGCCAGCCCAGACTACTATACCCAGCAAAGCTCTCAACCAACATAGACAGAGAAAACAAGATTTCTATGACAAAACAAGACTGAAGCAATACCTATCCACAAATGTAGCTGTACAGAAAGAGTTTAGATGAAAAACTCCAACCCAAGGAAATTAGCTGCACCCACAAAAACACAGGCAACAGACAATCTCATAACAGCAAACTCCAAAGAAAGGAAACACACAAACACTACCACCACCACCAACAAAACCAAACAGAAATTAACAATCACTGATCATTAATATCTCTTAATATCAATGGTCTCAATCCACCTATAAAAAAACACAGGCTATCAAAATGGATATGAAAACTGGACCCATCCATTTGCTGCATACAAGAAACACACCTCAATCTCAAAGATAGACATTACCTCTGAGTAAAGGGTTGGAAGGGATTTTCCAAGCTAATGCACCTGAGAAATAAGCAGGTGTAGCTATCCTAATAGCTAACAAAATAGACTTCAAACTAAAATTAATTCAAAGAGAGGGAAAAGGGCATTTCATATTCATCACAGGGAACTCCATCAAGATGAAGTCTCAATTATAAACATCTCTGCCCCAAATACAAGGGCACCCAAGTTTGTAAAAGAAATATTTCTAAGGCCTAAATGACATATTGAACCCTACACACTAATACTGGGAGACTTCAACACCCCACTCTCACCACTGGAGAGGTCTACCTGACAGAAATAAGGAAATTAACACACATCATGACTCAAAAGGATTTAACAGGCATCTATAGAACATTCCACCCAAACATAAAAGAACACACCTTCTTAGCACAACAGGGAAACTTCTCTAAAATTAACTCTAAAATACTCAGTAACAAAGGGAACCTCAACAGATACAAAAATAAAATAAAAATGGAATAACCCCCTGTACATTATCAGATAACCAGGGTTTAAAGTTAGAATCCAACAACACTATTTGTAGAAAGCCTACAAACTCATGGAAATTGAATAATGCTTAACTGAATCATCACTGAGTCAAGGAATAAAGAAAGAAAGAAATTGAAGACTTACTAGAATTAATGAAAATGAAAATATAACATATCCAAACTTATGGGATGCTATGAAAACAGTGCTAAGAAGAAAGTTCATAGTGCTAAGTGCTTGCATAAAGATAGTAGAGAATTCTCACACTAGCAACTTAACAGAGCACCTGGAAGCACTAGAATAAAAAGAAGCAAACTTGCCCAGAAGGACTAGACAACAGGAAATAATCAAATTATGGGCTGAAATCAGTAAAATAGAAACAAAGAGAACAATACAAAGAATCAATGAGACAACAAGTTGGTTCTTTGAGAAAAACAACAAAATAGATAAACTTTTATCCAAACTAACTAAAAGTCAGAGAGATAATACCCAAATTAACAAAATCAGAAATGAAAAGGGGGTCATAACAACAGACACTGGGGAAATCCAGAGAATCATAAGGTCATACTTTGAAAACCCATACTCCACAAAATTGGAAAACTTAAAAGAAATGAACAGTTTTCTGAATAGTTACCACATACCATCATTAAATCAAGATCAGAAAAATTATTTAAATAAACCTATTACCCCAAAGGAAATAGAAGCTGTCATAAAAAGTCTACCAAACAAACAAACAAACAAAAAGCCTAGGGCCACATGGTTTCAGTGAAGAATTCTACTAGAATTCCAAAGAATAGATAACACCAATAATCCTCAAGTTGTTTCACATAATAGAAACATTGTCAAACTCTTTTTTTATAAGGCTACAGTTACCCAGATACCCAAACCACACAACGATACAGCTAAGAAAAAGAATTATAGGCCAATATCCCTCATTAACATTGACACAAAAGTACTCAACAAATACTGGCAAACCAAACAAAGAACGTGTTAAAAAAAAAAAAACATATACACCATGATTAAGTAGGCTTCATCCCAGAAATACAGGGATGGTTCAACATACAAAAATCTGTCAATGTAATCCACCATATGAACAAACTGAAAGAAAAAAAAACACATGATCATCTCATTAGATGCTGAAAAAACTGTTGACAAAGTCCAGCACCCCTTCGTCATAAAGGTCTTCAAGAGATCGGGGTTACAAGGAACATACCTACCCATAGTAAAGGCAATATACATCAAGCCAACAGCCAACATCAAGCTAAATGGAGAGAAACTCAAAGTGGTTGCACTAAAATCAGGAACAGGACAAGGCTGTCCACTCTTTCCATATCTACTAAATATAGAAATAGAAGTCCTAAATTGAGCAATAAGACAACAAAAGGAGATCATGGAGATGATTGCAAGGGAAGAAGTCAAACTTTTATTATTTGCAGACGGTATGATAGTATAAATTCTACCAAGGAACTCCCACACCTGACAAATGCCTTTATAATGTGGTAGGATACAAGACTAACTCAAAAACATTAGTAACTCTCCTGTATACAAATGATACATCGACTGAGAAAGAAATCAGAGAAATACCACCATTTATAATAACTACAAATAACATAAAAAACATCTTGGGGTAATTCTAACAAAACAAGTGAATGACCTGTATGACAAGAGCTTTAAGTCTCTGAAGAAAGAAATTGAAGAAGAAATCAGAAAATAGAAAGATCTCCCATGTTCTTGGATAGATGGGATTAACATAGTAAAAAGGGCAATCTTACTAAAAGCAAGGTACAGATTCAATGCAATCTCCACCAAAATCCCAACACAATTCTTCACAAACCTTGAATGAACAATACTCAACTTTGGAAAAACAAAAACCCCAGGATAGCCAAAACTATCCTGTACAATAAAGGAACTTCCAGAGGCATCACCATCCCTGATTTCATGCTCTACAACAGAGCTATAGTAATGAAACCAACTTAGTTTTGGCATAAAAACAGACAATGGGTCAATGGAATTTACTTGAAGACCCTGATACTAATCCACACACCTATAAACACCTGGTTTTTGACAAATAAGCCAAAATTTTACAATCCAAAAAAGAAAATATTTTCAACAATAGTGCTGACATAACTGGATGCCAACATGTGGAAGAATGCAAATAGATCCATATCTATCCCCATGCACAAAACTCACGTCCAAGTGGATCCAAGATCTCAACATGAATTCAGTTACACTGAACCTGATAGAAGAGAAAGTGGGAAGTAGCCTTGAATGCATTGACACAGGAGACCACTTCCTAAATATAACACCTATAACAGTAGATTCTGAGAGTAACAATCAATAAAAAGGGACCCCTTGAAACTGAGAAGCTTCTGTAAAGCAAAGGATACACTGAATAAAACCAAACAACAGCCTACAAAATGGGAAAAGGTCTTCACCAATCCCACATCTGACAGGGAGCTGATCTCCACTATATGTAAAGAACTCAATAAACTAGACACCAAAATACAAAAAAAGAAAAATCCAATTTAAAAAATGGGGTGCCTATCTAAACAGAGAATTCTCAACAGAAGAAACTCAAATGACTAAAAGACATTTAAGGAATTGCTCAACATCCTTAGCCATAGGGAACCACAAATCAAAACAACTCGATAATATCTTAACACCTATCAGAATGGCTAAGATCAAAAAGACTAATCAAAGCCTGTGCTGAAGAGGATGCGGAGTAAGGGGAACACTCCTCCATTGCTGGTGGGAGTGCAAATTTGTACAACTACTTTGGAAATCATTATGACAGTTTCTCAGAAAATTGGGAATCAATCTATCTCAAGACCCAGCAATATACCCAAAGGATGCACAAGGACATTTGTTCAACTATGTTCACAGCAGCATTATTTGTAATAGCCACACCTGGAAAGAACCTTGATGCCCCCAACTGAAGAATGGATAAGGAAAATGTGGTACATTTACACAATGGAGTAATACTCAGTGAAAAAATAAAAAACAAAAAAAGACAATGACATCTTCAAATTTGCAGGCAACAAATTTGCAGGCCAGCCTGGTCCACTAGAGCTAGTTCCAGGACAGGGTACAAAGCTACACAGAGAAACCCTGTATTGAAAAACGAAAAATAAATAAAACCTAAAACACAAAATCCTTAGCTATAGGCATTTTAGTAGTTTAAATTAATCTTCTAATTTTAGTCTTAAATTTTAATTATTTCTTCTACATATACCTGTAAAAATATGAGATTTTTTTTGAGACAGGGTCTCACTATATGGTCCTGGCTGGCTGTGAACATATCCCAGGATGGTCTCGAACTTGCAGTTATCCATCCTTTTTCTGGCTCGCAAGTGCTGATATTACAGTCATGAACTATACCTTGCTACAAGAACACTTCTTTAACCTAGTAAAAGAACTTTCTGATTTTAATCTATAATAATTCTTTTGGCATCCTTAGTACCATCATCCAAATTAAGATGAAACAAAGGTTTCACTTTCTCTATATAATCTGCCTGCCAGTTAAAAGAAAAAAGGAATCCAAACATAGGCTTCCTCCAGGTGTGGCCAGTTTCTGAGTGAACATAGATGGTCTTTTTCCCCCTATTTGGTTACTGATTTGATACAATCTGCAATCACTGCAATGGAGTTATTGTTTCCAGCCTTGGCCTGCTTACTCAAGTAACAATCAAGCATACTGTGTAGCGCTGAAAATGAGATCTTCATTTGTTTCACTAATGGAGCTTGGTGTATTTCTTTTGAGCTCTGGCTTTGATTATTTCCCTGTGACAAGGGAAAGCGGCCATAAAGCATTTTTACTGATGGTACCTCAGTAATATTTGTCACACCTGCTATGAAGTAATTAGTTATTCAACTATAATCGCTTCTTATTAAAATGAAATGCAATAAATATCATAAAAATCTGTAAGTCAATTTAGCTACTTAGGAAAGTTATGGCCCGTTAAGCTACATGAGCAAAGAACTATGTTTGTGATCTCTCTGGCTACTTTTTTTAATGCACTGTGATACCCAACCCCCAGGTCAGTTGTTAGCAAGCTGGTGTCTTCATTATACATAAAGCATAAACAGTCTCAAACAATTCCCCTGACATCAGAGAAACAAAACCTTCAATTCTTCACAGAGGATCACCCCTTCCTAGAGATGTTCTCTCCACTCGAGACTGCATGGAGAAAGCTTTTTTGCTGTGTTTGAAATGTGCATGGAGAACAGACCGTACTTTGGAGACATCCATAAGCATGAAAGCAGATTGTGTCCAAACAAATAATTCCAAGGCTCACATGAGAAACACTCTCCGACTGCCTCTGCCAATGGAGGTCAGTGACCAGGGAAGGGATGACGGCAGTGTTCCCGCCAGCTCAAGCTAAGAGCACCACAGATCTTAGTAATCAAATGGTAGAAAAGACAGTTTATCTCTGTAGCTTCTAAAGGGAAAAGAAAAAAGTTACTTACGGACTCTCTTGGGCCATTTTAAAGACAACTCTATAATCATAAAAGAAAGTATGGAAGGGCTTCGAGAAAGCTGAGATTTATGACCTCCAACTTTTGGAACTCCAACTATCTGGCTCTCCCTTTGGTCCCATAGTTTCCAGTTACTTTCTACTTATAATGGTAATTTTGCCTCACAAGGTGACAAGCTTGACTAGAACCTTAAGACTTTGATGAAAGACCTTGATGACCTTGAGGGAAAAAAATACACACATACACATTATCTTACTGCTTGATAATTCATCATTTTAGTTTACCACTTACCAGTATTCCAACAAAAATCTACGCATTTGTAGATGACCAGCTGTTGATACATAGAAAGCTCGTTAGATGCAGATATTATAGTCCACTTCTTCCTCAGTAAACAATCTGAGGATGGTTCTTACAACTTGTGTGTACAGAAAATGTTACATGGAAACAGCTATGTAATGAGGCTCTGGGAATTCCTGTCTGGAATTCCTTATGAAAATGCCCATGGATAGACTCTTTAGGTTTCATTTTTATTTTGTGGGACTTTTGTTTTATTTCCTTTGTTAATGAAACCTTCTTACTACATTCTCTGGAATGAGACCAATTTGAAGGACCTAACTTGACTCAGTTTGTCCAGGGATCAGAGATTTGCTCTGTTCATCACTTGAAAGCTCACAAAAACAGAAGATCCTTTAAGGTATATAATGGCAATGAATATAATTATTCTGACTAAAATGATATATTTTAATCATATTATTCCCTCCCCCAACTCCTCCAAGATCCTTTTAAAATGGCTAAAAATACATAAGTTCACAACTTTTCCCTTTATGTTGCTATCATGGGGAATTGAAGATTTTGACCCTGATATTTTAACAATTAACTGCCCTCCCTTAACTAGCTTTTGCAGGTGTTCCCCAACTCCTGTGTCTCTGATTGAGAGGAGGAGGAAGAACCCTAAGGGAATAAAGCTGGCTCATCAAACACTGAAATGGGAGGAGGCTTATTTTCCCACTTTTATAGGCATAGCGATTCTAATCCATAAATGGCAAAACCACTCCTAGTGTTCTTGTGTAGGAAAAGACTTTACTAGAACATAGGGTAGCCTACTGAACTACAGGGTAGCTTCCTGTAAAGCTCCAGATTTATGTACTTACCAGTTGTAAAACTGTGAGAATCTAGGAATCCAAAACATTAGCAAAGAGCAAAGGTGCTGCTCAAAGCAGCCTCTCTATACAAGCAGACAGAGCATGCCGCCATCACTGGAAACACAGCTGTTGCTGGCCTGCCATACCAATGTTGACCTCACCAGAACAGTGACAAGTTCTTTCTTTTGCCACACAAAGGTAGCTCTCGATTCAAAACTCCCAGGACTAAGTAGGATGGTTGGACTGGTCAAGCATAGGTTGCTCAACAGAAGACAATGAACAGCTTAATCTGAGGGTGGGGGACATGTACTGTGCATGATATATTAGAGAGGGGTACATGCCATAGCATGCGTGCATGAGTCAGATGACAGCTTTGTGGATTCTGTCCTTCATTATGTGTGTTCCAAGGGTGTGAACTCAGGTTACAGGCTAGCACACCGCAAGTTCTTTTATCCACTGAGCAATCTTTAAGAAAAAATATCTATATGTACACTTATATAATTAATAAAATAATAACTTCATATGCATCCTTTTAAAGAAAAAAGATAACTCCCATATTTTTGGTCATATTCTTACCAGTGTTGTTTGCCTGGCAGGATAAGAACTGTTATTATACAGAATTACAGATCTTTACCTCTAGAAGGAACCTGAACAACAGACTCAGGTCATACACTCTCTCTGCTCAGAAAAATCAATACAAGGACTGGAGCAGAAAGATGTAGAAAGCTGATGCTTGTTTCTTCTTAAAGCTTCCTAATGTCACTTCTGGGCTTCCTGATGAAGAAAAAGTAGTAATACAGAAGTATCTTCATCATGTTCACACACATGTGTGTGTACACACATGCACACACACAAACGGCTTCTAATATCAATTGTGGGTGTGATGATTTAGCTCAGTGGTGGAGTGATGGTGTAGCATAAACAACATGTGGGTCTGAATGCTGGGCCCCACAAAGGAAATTTAAAAACTAAAATAGATCAAATCTGTTGCTGTTTCTTGTCTACAAATGCCTTCCTCTTAGAACCTCCTTTTGAGGGAGGAGATGATGAACTATAAGGGTTTTGTGAATACTCGTACTCGCTAGAGGGATTATACCCCCAACCAGTCTGGATGACCTTTGCCTTTTTAACTTATGTGTATATGTGTAAGCCTCTGTGAGTTTATGTGCACCAGGTGCACGCATGTTCCCCTGAAACCAGTATAGAGGTGATTGTAAGTCACCATGTGAGTGATGGCAACCAAACCGGGCCTTCTGCAAAACCAGGAAGTCCTTTAAAGTGCTAAGTCATCCCTCCAGCCTTCTCCTGGCTTTTGTACAAACACAGATAACACTCTAACACTAACTGTATCACTCACAAGCAATGTTGAAGAAAACAATTGTCTCCAGGGCACAGATGGCTCTACTATGGGGTATTCTATTTTAAACGTCAGGTTTGAGTTATTAACTAGTTACCAATAAAATTTATTAACATGTTCTTGCTTCCTCTTCCTTTCTATGGATTTAACCCAAGGCCCTGGGCATGCAGGCAGATTCCTGATCAGTAACTTGATAGAACTTCTTTCCTTTGCTTTTCTTCCTCTTTCTTTCCTTTTTACTTCTTCATTTAATGAATTTGATTTTCCCCTTGGGTCTTGGTTTGAAGTGGCTTTGGAGTGAGGTAGCAGGCTAGAAGTCAGAATACAGGTATGGCATAGAGGTAGAGATTGCAGGAGAAACTGAGTCTTTGAAGAAGACAGAGTTTCTTGCAATCGGCAGCCTTGTAGTGGGAAGGAGGCAGAGCTATAAGCTCCAAAGGTCTAGAATTTCTTTAGTCTTTCAGTAGTGTTGCAACATCAGAGAAAACCAGTCAGCAGGTTTTCTTCCAGAACTGGTTTAATGATCACAACAGAAGATTAAGGAATAATGGAGCCATTGCTGTTGGTGAGAATTATACTAAGCACTATGGAGGCAAAACCTGGAACAAAAGCCTTAAATAACCTGGTAAGCTGAAAGCAATAGAAAAGAACAAGATGCTTGAAGAGACAGAGTGTCCACACAGGCAGGGTGGACACAGGAGGGTTTGGCTAGATGTCAGCTGTTGATGGCTCAGATGCTGAACTGGCTGAAATCACCAAATGTTATTGCAGCTACATGCACATTGTCCCAGGGCCCTGTGATCCTCCAGCAATATCTCTGAGCTCTATGGAAAACAACAATGCCCAGCCATTTGCTGTGACCTCCTTTGCACTCTGGAAGACCAGGAACCGATTATCAACCAACTCTGAAAGCTGCTCTCCCCAAGGCTGGGTCACTGACCCAGTACACTACAAACGCCAGAAGTACGTACACTACAAACGCCAGAGAGTCCAAAGCTTCAAATGCCTTCCAACCAAAGGTTTAGCCTCCAAGGGTATAAGGTTAACTGAAAGCCAGCTTTGCAAAATCATAAAAGAGAGGGAATAAAATAAAGTGAGAAGCATGAACATAGCATTTGCTAGAAAAGGAGATTGTGCTCACAATCATCCGAATATAGAACAGAAAGACTTGACCCCTCCAGCCCCCACTTTTAAGAAGAGTTTTCCCCATATTATTTCAAATGCATAGCATGCTTTATCTTAAAGAGCACCACCAGATAATCCATGGGAAGGAAATTCTAAATTTAGTCAGGCGTTTCCTCTTATATTTTATTGGTGACTGAAATGCTAGTAAAAGGCATGAGGAAAATATAAGCTTGCTTTGAAGCAAGTGTATTAAAAAAAAACCCTAGGATTTTAGTGTCATAAGGTTCTGGTCCTGGTTCTGAGTGTTGAAATCTTGTAAATAAACAGATTTCAGTAAGGCTGTATGGAAAGTGACGGAGGGACATGAAACAGCATTTTAATACCATCCTTAAGTCCCATCTGTAAGTGATGATGATGAATTTTTGGAAGAAAGGAGAGAAAAGAGAAGGAGTGGGGGAAGAAGAGAGGGGAAGAGAAGAGTTAGGGAGGGAGCAGGAGGGGGAAGAGAAGAGTTAGGGAGGGAGCAGAAGAAGGAAGACAAGAGAAGGGGAAGGGAGGGAGAGGTTTGGAGAGGGAAGGAGTTCAATTCACCAAGGATCGATTTGGAGTTCTCTGCAACAGTCCCTTGAAATAGCATTAAGGAGAAGTAAAGCTTTGTACCAAGGCGCAGTCAAGCGCTACTGAGACCAATACCCAAGCCTGTTCAATTAACTTAATATTTCTTTTCATTGCACCAACACTATTAGAAGAGATCCATTTTATGGCCTGTGGCAATGATAAAAAGGATTATTATTTTGCCCATATCTGTAATGTTGACTGAGGAACCGTGGCGCTTAAGAACCTCACACACGCAGTTCGCAAACTGAAGAATAAGCTCTATCCTCTTCCCCCGTCGGGCTGACCCTCAAGTTTTCACCCAGCAAGAACTTACACAGAAGAGAAATCAGCGCCGGCAAGGAAGGCTGGATGAACTCTGGAAGACTCTTCGGAGGTGGACACCTGTGAAGGTGTGCATCCAGCGTCAGCAGCACAGATCTAAGTTTAGCTGCTTCAGCAACCATGTAGTAGACTCATGCTTTTTCTTCCTGAGTAAGCATATACATCCACACATATATGCATTGGTGCACACGCATGTACACATGAACACAGTTCTTTCTTTGCTTTTCTTTCCAATATATAAAGGCAGAAGGTTCAGATGTGAACTTGGGGAGAAATCTGGGAGAACATACACATGAGCTTAAAAGAGAAAAAGCCAAAAAGCTGGCTAAGAACTGTGGGGTTTAATGGAAAACAGCATTGATTCTACAGGAGGAAGAAAGTTGTATGGTAGTCGGTTTTGTTGTGGGTTTTGTTTGATTTGCTTTTCTCCTTAACTCACTTAACAACTATTTACTGATCCTTAATGAACATTGATTTGTCTGTGACTATCGCCACAAACATAATCCATTCCCACACCACTTTGCATTCTAGAATAGACTTCTACTTCATTAGAATTTCTGTGTTCTTATTGTCAAAGTTGTTTTCAGGGGCTGGGGTAATGGCTCCCTCCTCTGAAGTTCTGCAACACCCACATAAAACACAGGTGTAATGGCATGTGTGTTAACCCAGTGCTAGTGAAGCAGAGACAGGGATCCCTGAGGACTGCTGGTCAGCTGCTATAACCGAATCGGTGAGCTCCAGGGTCATCAAGAAACCCTGTGTCAAAATAGCAGACTAGAGAGCAACTGAGGATGGCATCCAATATCTGCCTCTAACCTCCACAGCATGTGCACAGATGTAAACCTCCCCTCACACAGACACACACATGCACACTCAAAACTTATTCATACAAGCCCCCTCCTCAAACAAGTAATAGCTGGAGGGTGCTGAATAGGCCAACACTAATGGCTGCTAATTAGTTTCCAAGAATCCTGCTAATGATGAAAGACAAGGTTCAGTCCGGTTAGTGGAGCTAGAATGGGAACTAGATAATAACAAACTGCACCATGACACAAGTCACTACAGAAGTTTGCAGCACATATAATGCCAAAGGCACGATTCTGTGGGCAGGAACATCAAGCCATCCATGTCAGACATGCTGGAACTGGCTATGTGATAGGAAAGAGTGCTAGGGATTCCACACTAGGCAAGATGACTCCTTTTGCACTGGAGCATAAGGAGCCCACATCCAATATATACTAAGGATGATTACATGAAGGTGGGCAAGCCTCAAGGGACGCATAAGGAACTATAGGCACCGTAGCAAAGCATTAGTATTTTAGCACTAGACAGAATATCAGTTTCCATCTTGACACAAAGCAGAAGAACAACATTTTCTTTCTATTCCTTAAAAATAAAATGCACCTGAAATTGATCCAAAAGGGAGGATAGAGGAATTTAAATTCCCATTTGCTGACTAAGAAACAATATTGATATAGATACAGAGGCAGGTGGATGAATTGGCTTTCATCAGTAATCTACAAAGTATAAGGACAACTAGACTAAGATACGTTCTTATCCATTTGAAGGAATATATATATATGTATATATATATATGATCCATATCTTCAGTATTTATATGTTCTTATCGTTAATTATCATTTAAAGATCTCAGAGGTCTTTCGTGTGTAATCTGGAAAGAGCAAACCTCAACTGAGAACATGCTTCCTTAAGATTGGCCTATAGACAAGCCTATGGGGCATTTTTCTCCATTAATAACGGATTTGGGCCCTGGTACCCCTGGGCAGATGGGCTGTATAAGAAAGTGAGCTGAACACAACATAAAGAGCAAGCCAGTATGCAGTCAGCTATATTTCTCCATGGCTTCTGGTTCATTACCTGCCACCAGGTTCTTGGTCTACTTGAATTTCTGCCTTGTCTTCACAAAGTGGGCTGTGCCCTGTGGGATGTAAACCAAATAAGCTCTTTCCTCCTTGAGCTGCTTTGTGTCATGATGTCTCAGTCACTGCTCTATTGCTGCAAAGAGACCCAACGAGAAATGCAACTTATAAAACCAATAAACAAAAACAACAAGAAACACTTAACTGAAAACTTGCTGGCAGATTCGGAGGGTTGGTTTGTTTTCAGCATGGAGGGAAGCATGGCATCAGGCAAGCAGGCATGGTGTTGAAGAAGTAGGTGAGCATTTACATTTGATCCAGAAGCATGAGGTGGAGACAGAAGAAGATTGAAACATCAAAGCCCACCCCCAGTGCCACACCTTCTCCAATAAGGCCATGCCTCTGAATTCTTCCCAAAACAGTTCCACCGACTAGAGGCCAAGCATTCAAACATGTAAATCGATTTTGAGCATTCTCATTTAAACCGCCACACATAGTTTTTATCACAGCAGTAAAAATAAAACTAGAACATCAAGTATAATTCAGTATATACTTGATGTGGGATTCCCCTCTTTATGCTGTGAATACCATTGGTGAATAAGAATCTGTCTTAGGCCTGTGATAGGGTAGAGTAGAGCTAGGCAGGGACAACTAAACTGAATGTTGGAAGAAAGGAGGCAGAGTCAGGGAGAAGACATGGAGCTGCCACAGGAGGCAGACATGCTGGAACCTTGCATGTAGGCCATGAGTCTCGTGGTAAAATATAAAATAATGGAGATGGGTTAATTCTAGATGTAAGAGATAACTAGCAATATGCTTAAGTAATTGACCAAGTAGTGATTTAATTATTACAGTTTCTGTGTGGCTATTTCGGTAGTCTGGGCGGCTGGGAAATGAACAGGTAGCCTCATACTACATATACTATTATTTTCAAAGTAGTCAAAGGACTTCAAAATTCTGGAAATATGTCTTAGATGTTTAACTATAGCCTTCCTCTTCAATTTTTAACAGACCAGTGAATAAGTGAATACTCATCTATGATAATACATAAATATATATATATATTTACATTTGGGGGAGATATTAATTTCTTCAGAGTGATCCACCAGCCTCTTTAATTGAAGCTGTTTTCTCTTATAACTATTGAAATTTCCTCAACTCAACTGAACTATGAAATATAGAATATAATTGAGGCATTTTAAAAATTGTTAGTAAACAGTACACCCAACCTTATGTGACTATTATTTCTCTGGGAAATCCTAACTTAGTTTACAAAACCCTGACTAAATCACGCTCTTGCACAGTAAGTGTTTGTTTCTCTTCCCCTTGCCCACAGAGGGGCTGATTACCTAGCAAGGCATTGCAGCAGTGGCTCAAAGTTCAAGGATGCATAACAAATTACATCCACTCCTTGGCCAAATAACAGGGGTTGTCTGATTAAAGACGTTATCAAAATACACAGTGGGCAAATGATAAAGTAGAGGGACCATTCACAAAGAAAAGGTGGGGTTTTAGGAAACTGGGGCGAACAGAGCAGTATTTTGGAGGTGAGAATAGTAGGTTCAATCAGCATTTCTGCACTCATCAGGATGCAGATAGGAGGGTGCAGTCACCAGAGTGAGGAGAGCAATCAGATGGGGAGGACATACACTGCATGCAGACATGCATCCAGAGCAGACATGCATCCAGATTAATTATTTTCTGAGCCTCCCAGTGGTTCCCTCTACTGGTTGGACCATGCAAAAAGCCTAAAGACAAGAGACATATTGGTAAGGAACCGCCTGATTAATCCCAGAGCATAGAATAAGAAAGAGAAGGTAAGGTTTGTCCTGGAGAAAGAAAAGGAAGGTTCCCTTTGTGACTGTAGAGATGCAAGTTAGGACTCGGAGTTTTAGCCTTACACTGAATACACCAGTCATTAGTGGACTTTGAGCTTCAAATTTTCACACTGATATCTGGTCTGATCCTGTGTTAGTCCTCTTCTAGTGTTCATTCATATGATTTAAAAACAATGTTCTATGAATGTAGATAAATGGTAAGGAAAATAAGCCTGGTACAGTTAATCAAACACATAGTGAAGAGAACATGGTTCTAGGATTATATACTTCCATGTTCTGCTCTTTCAGAAAACATGTGAAATTCATTACCCAAGCAAAGTACCTCCCATCTGGTCTGTAATCCTAGCACTAGAGAGGCTAAAAAAGGAGAGTCAAAAGCCCAAGGGCAGTTAGAACTACAAACTGAGTTCAAAGCTAGCCTAGACCTACAGAATAAGACCCTGCCTCCAGCATCTTCCCCCAAAACAGCATCACCACCATCACCATCCTCATTGTGCACACTCTTCTTAGTCACTAACCTGTCATTGCCGAAGTTTCTGAAGATGCTGAGCTTAAACACAGGAAGTATTGATGTGCTTGTGAACTTAGTTTGAACATTTGAATTCACAGGCATAGTTAATGCATTGGATTCCTCGCAGCTCTTTGCGCTTTTGTTGAATCTTGAAAAATGTCTTAATTAGAATTACTTTCGCTTTTGTAGTTCTGTGCCCCCTCATTTACATGTACCATAAGCTAATTTGTAACATCATTAGCTACCTGTATTTATCTCTACCTCTTCTAAGTGTGTTTTTGTATTCTCCAGTAGTCCTGCATGCAGCCTTGCATCTCGCAGCAACTCATGAAATTACTTTGTCAATTCAATCTGCATCTTTAGCATGATTATTTGACTATAGTTATCTCTCATTTTCTAAAGTGCCTGTAATCTTAAAAATTATTTCTAAAGTATTTCTATGAAATAGCACTTTTCTGCATTGCAAAAGTCAAATCTTTCTCTGAGATAAGATCTAAAATTGATTTTGATAAAAATTTTCAGACATATCAACCCATGGCATCCGGAGTGTATATTCCAAATATTTCTCCAAAGACAGTTTAAAGATATGTGGCAAGAACAGTGCTATATCATCTAAAGGAAGCTTTTCCCTGTTCACTTTTCTCTAAAAACTTCCATCATATAAAATAAGAAGGCTGGCATAATAATTTAGAAGATTGTTTTATGCTTAACTATGTTTCAATGTCCATGTAGCTATTTTTCTGGCTGTGAAATAATAGCTTTCTATGGAAGTGCTAATATTCTAGAGCAGTGTTTCTCAAGTCTCCTAATGCTGCGACCCTTTAATACCGTTCCTCATGTTGTGGTGACCCCAACCAAAACAATTATTTTTATTGCTAGTTCATTACTGTAATTTTGCTACTGTTACAAATCATATTGTAAATATCTGTGTTTTCCAATAATCTTAGAAGACCCCCGTGAAAGGGTAAGGCAGCCCCCTCAAAGGGGTCTTGACCCACAGGTTGAGAACCAGTGTTTTAGAGTTTTTCATGAATTGTATCCATATCAAGATAAATTCTAAGTAAATGAAACATTGGTCATTACTTTCTACATGATATATTGGTACCATCAAGATGGTCTTTTCTGCTTTTGTCTACACCAAAAATAAATATTAAAGATCCATATTTGAATAGTGAGTGCTGCTGCTAGAATCAGTGAATCCCTGATCTTCAGTGTCTCCATCCAGTAAGAGATGCAGCTTCAACTCACTTAATGATGCGTGCCAAGTACCCTTGTTGCCTGCAGGCCTGTGTTGAGCAAGGTTGTAAAGCTACCCCAAAACTCAGTAGGAAAACTACCCGAATCAATTTGAAACATCTGCCGAGAGAGGCAGGCCTATAGAGAGGGGGATGGTCCAGCTTGGGTCATTCACAGCATGGGCAGGAGACCCCTGCGCACCATGGCAGGGACTACCTACAGCATCTGGTGCACAACGCAGACATTTTCAAGTACTGCAGCATCTGATCAGGAATCTCACAGATTTTTAAGTCCAAAGACAGAGTCAGACATAGAGGAAAATCCCTCTGGGTTTGAAACAGTCAAATTTTTAATTTTAGGCAAATGAAACCATGGTCTTAATTTGATCCTTTTAAATATATGAGTGTCAAGTACATGTGTAAAACACATGAAGAGGCAAATTTTCTCAACACTGAAATTGAAAAGCTGCTAAAAGGTGAATCAGGATTTTCTAAGGAGTTTTTTTTTGTTTGGGGGGGGTGTTCCTTTTTTTGGTTTCCTTTCTTTTTCTCTTTGCTATGATGAGTTAGATGCATCAAAAAACTTTGTAATGAAATGGTTAGATAGCCAATATAATGAACTAATTCCATGCTACTGGAACTCTCCAAATTATAATATCAAAATTATAATGTCCACATTAGAAGATACATTGAAAAATTAATTGGACATCTTGCACATGTATAATTAATATTTATAATCTTTAAATTTAGAAATATTCTCTTGACACAACTGCGTCCTTTTTAACCACACACACTTTACTGATAATAGGGTGCTTTGGACTTGAAAGAAACTAAGCAAGTTAGTTTAATATAACATTATCAAAATAATACAAGACACATTTCTATTTTCTTCTGAATTGGTGGGGCATCAACTCAGTAATTAAAAAAACAACATACTATTTAGATAAAGATAAATCTTTGCCAGAGTGGACTCAGTTTCTACACTGAACATGTTCTCTCATGACAGAAGTGGAGTTGATTTTTCTGTGTGTTCCCTTCTCCCAGTTGCTAATATTTGTAGTTTGGACCTTTCAGTTCTTACCAGGATAGCAAGGGCAAGGTTATAAGAAAGGAGGTCTGCGGTTCTCAAACACAAGAGATGCCCTGGAGAAGCAGAAAGAAAATGATCTTGAGTGGTACTCATCTGTTTTGTCTCTTATGAAAGCATCAAACCTGATGCTCTAAGACATGTGCAAAGAAATGACTCGATTTCTCAACACCCAGAAAACACCTTCCTCTACTGATGTTCCCCACTAGGAGACAGAAGTTCTCTTTATTAGACAGGGCATACATTCGTTCACAAGAATAACATTTGTCTACATCACAGGTGATATTTTCTCATTTTTGTGCAAAGCAGACTTCCCAGTGAGATATTTGGTTTACCTCAAGTCAGAGAATCAAGTTCACCAACTACTGAGTCTGATAGATACACTAACTTAAGAATACCCTGATATCTAGTTTGGTGAGGTCAAGCTCAAAGGAGCGAATCATGACTAAAGTATGTGTTTTGTATGCAGCCGTGATCTTTATGTTAATGTTTTATTTCAGTGTCTAGTGACTACTGTTCTGTGAGCTCTACTGGTAGATGATAAAAATGAAATTAAAAATAATAATAAATAGTTGTTTTATTGAATTGAAAATCTAAAACTCTACATTTGTTTATTTTTGTATTCATTATATTTCTAAATTTGATTTTTACCAATAGGTATTCTTTTTGTAATAATAAAATCATAAAAACATCATTTAAAAAAACTTAAGATATGCTAGCTTTGTATTCTCCAAGCAAGGAATGGAGAGAGTGCACTGGGAATCTCAAAAGAGAAAATAGTTCTAAGAATAATGACGCTGAGGATCTTAAAAGAACAATGTTCAGACATCCCTGAACTGTTCATGTTCCCCACAAAAATGACGCTGTGAAGACCCCCACCATCACCCTCTGGTATCCAAGGAACAAGAGTTCCCTACAAATATCTAAATCCAGGCTTGCCAAGTATCTTAGAAAGCCTTGCATAAACCCAGGCGCATCCTTCTTTATACATTCTGGTTTCAACAGTTTTATGATTTCATATTGTTGTTATTTTCTTAGTTTTAGTTATTACTCATTTCCCTAATGGAATTGAGCATCAACATTTCTGTTACCTTTTTTCCACCCTTGCCTCTTTTTTCCTTGTCCCAATATAAAGACATATAAAACTGATTTTAGTTAGACTATTATCAGTATCCGCAACTCTCTATATTAGAACAATACAAACACTATTGCTCACTGACCCATATAACATACATACTTTCCTAACCCCATTCATGGACTTAATCCTTGTGACCTAATACCTCTCAAAGGACACACTCCTTATTCCCATCACACTACGGATTGGGATTTCAGCATAGAAATTTGGGAAGGTGGTCATATTTAGCCCATAATACGAAGCTGCTTTGATTTTGGTGACAGAAGGACTGAGATAAGATTTTTCTTTGTAAGGCAGTCTGCCAGAGTTCCCATGAATACAGACAAAGGTAGCGGCGCATAATTTACACGAACCGCACTAATCCCAAACAGCCTTTCCTCATCTCCTGGAAGCTCTGAGATGACTTCCAACCAGTCCCACTGTGCCTCCCCACCTTGGCTCCCAACCTCCAATATACTCAAATTGCTCAAAGCGTGACCCAGACATAAGCCTGCCCAGAAAAAGAAATAGCAAAATACATATGGCTATCTAAATCTAGATTATAGATATGTACAGATTCTCTCTAGGAAAAAGAACCTATGGGGCAAGTCTTTAGCAAGAAGAAGCAAAGTACTGTGGCTCTGCATAATAGAGTTTGAAAATATCCATTCAAGAACAGAATTTCAGGACATAAAATGTGATGAAATAACTTTGAAGAACAAAAGGACAATATTTCCCGAGAATAGATTTCTCCTCATGAGAAATACTCACACACAGGTATACTGTTAATCATATTTTATTACACACACACACACACACACACACACACATACACACACCTCATTGGTTCTGCTTCTATTGAATATTCTAACATGATCTTCATAACAAAACAAAAAAATCTATTGTAATTTTATTTTACATTTTTCCACTGTCTTTCTACAATTTGGGTTGAAATAGTTGCTGAAACAAAATAATTTCTGAGTTCAGACCAAACCAAGGTTATTTTTTCATATTTGACTAAAGAGCTGACAATGACAGATAACGTTTCAATAAGTAATCATGTTTTGAAACCTCAGATTGGAAAGCATAAACTTATTCATTAAAAGGTTTGGAGATAAAGAAAAAGAATGGGTAAAGAAAAGTCATTATAGAATCCTTGTGAGTGGTTTCAGTCGTCTGCTTGAAGCCTCCCACAGAGAAAATAGCTGTATTTTCATACTGATCCTTTATCAAAATGCCTGTGTACTAAATAAAGAGTGATGCTGAACAAATAATATGGTGGATAATATTTGATAAGTATTTGCTTCATAGCAATTTCTCATTGTGAAATGAGACTGAAATGCACAAGAAAGGGATTAATAGCCCAATTTGAAATGTGGCATCTTGAGAAATGGCTGATGACCATACAAAGTGTGACTGTTTTTCTTTATATGCCACTTCCCATAGACAACACTTGAAGTTCATTATCATCTATGATAACTTAATGGCACTTATAGTGGTATGTTATTTGTATTTTGATAAATAAATCTTGCCTGAAGACCAGAGGCAAAGCTAAAGCCACTAGAGGTCAGACAATGGTGGGACACACCTTTAATCCCAAGATTTGGGAGTCAGAATCAAATGGATCTCTGTGAGTTCAAGGTCACCATCAGCAACACAAAATCAATACAGAAACAGATCCAGGTGATAGTGGCTCACACCTTTAATCCCAGACCTAGGAAGTCACACACCTTTAATTCCAGCACTAGATGGAATATAAAATGGGAGGAAAGGCTTAGTCTGCAGTGACCCTGCCTTGGTGCAGGCAAGACTTCTCTAGTGACTTGACAGCTTTGCTTTTCTGGTTTTCAGGTTGAACCCCAATTTCTGTCTCTGTGTTTTTGTTATTGGTGCTACAGGCTATAGGCACTCATTTCTTTTCCTGTTTTTGCCTTTGATGTCATTAATATCTTGTTATCAAACATTATATATTATAGGAACTACTTAGGAATCTCATGTGGGAGCAATTCTATGATGTCAAATGTAACTACAAAACATTTATGAGCCCACTCTTTCTCAAAGGTACCCAGGTAATAAACTAAGTAGTTTTACTAGACTGGTGTAAATGATTACTCCTTAGTTCACAGTCCTTAAGGGCCTAGTTTTCCTTGGTCTGTGAAAATATATCACAGGACAGTAGTGAAAGCAAAATTGGCATGTGCTATGAGCTTGGCAAAGACTATCTGTGATTATAATTACCTGCTCAGCAAAGGGCTCTGTCCGTGATAATAACTGAAGGACCTTGCACTCTGTTCAGTGTGGGAAAGATCACTCCTGTCCTCGACATTAGGTTTACATTTAGTTCCGCGAATGCCCATTTGTCTGTGCTGGTGTCAGATATATGTTTGATCGTCCTACTTAGCTCAATTTAACTCTCACTCATCTATGTTCCAACAACCATCACCTTCCGACTAAGAACCAAACATTCTCACATTTTTCCCTTCCATTAGCATTCACAGCATGGTCACAAGATACTCAAATGAATATCCTACATCTTCAATATTTTCCAGCCAAGTCTGCTCTGCCTTTGCACCCAAATGAATGCTGCTGCCTCTGCCATGAAGTCCCTGTCTTTACTTTTGCACTCCATCCTCTTTTAAATCTTTGCAAGATGATTTTGTCTCAACTTGCTCGTTACCTTTCTTTGTTAAAAGGTAGTACTGTCACAGTTCGAAAACTCCTTGGAGAAAAGAATTTTGTTTCACAGATCTCATATTCTCCTCTATCGTGTCATGATAATTTGTGCCAAGTACACAAATACTGGTTGAATCAAAAGGCAAACTCCAGAAGTGAAACAATATTGTAATATGTTCTGTACCAGTGCTGATACTGTTTGCATTATCCTCTTAGACTCTAACTGCAGCATTTGGTACACATTGATGATTCTTAGTGTTAAGTGAGAATAAAAACTATCTCTAAGCCAGGCTTCTCCTTACCCAGAAGGCTGGTAACTGTTCTTGAAATATTTTATATAGGACCTTACAATCTTTATATTTTTTTCTCCTTAACGAAATTTGTTTGTTTTAAGCTATATATTTTAAAGCCAAATTTTTACAGTGTTGTCTCTACACTTTGACTATGTTAAATCACACTCAGTTGCCATTTACTTTACATTTAACGAATGCCCTTTGCCATGCTCATAAAATTAATTGATTTTTATCATTGGAAAATTCGGAAGAGTGGCAGGAGAAGGGCTGAAAGAGCTTGAACACTACAGCCTCATGTTTGACTCAGCTTTAGCGAAGGATTTCACTGTAATTATCACCCTTAATAGTGGAAAATCAGACTCTAGAAGGTCCAAAATTTCATGCAGCCTGAGTCATTTAGCTCACAAACTTCTGTCTCTTCAAGTTGAGCATTTGGCAGAACAATGGTGATAATAGTCACAGCATTTCTTCCGATTGCTCTATAGAGGAGCAGTGCATTCTTTCCAAGGGTATATTTATAAAAAGATGATCGGCCCAGAGTTTTCCCCATTTATTCCTTCATTATTCTTCCCATTGTTTCTGAATTCTCTGAAAATCCACCTCACTTTCATATGCGGGCCTTTTCAACGAACTCACTAACATGAGCTAAGGTTTGACTCACAAGAGCAGAATTTTAAGGAAAAGAGTCTACACACAAAGAATTCACTAGGGCTGCTTTATTTTTACTGGACATACTTTATAATTACAATATGTCACAGTCACAATTAAGTTGCTGTGAAGAAACACCACGACCACGTCACTCTTATAAAAGAAAGCATTTAACTGGGGCTTGCTTATAGTTCAGACATTTTGCTCATGATCATCATGGTGGAAACATGGTTGCATGTAGGCGGACTGCTATAGCTGAGAGTTTTACATCCAGATCCACAGACAGCAGGAAGAGAGAGACAATGGGCTTGACTTGGGCTTTTGAAACCTCAAAACCCATTCCCAATGACACACTTCCTCCAACAAGGCCACATTTCCTGATCCCTCTCAAGTAGCACTTTCTGATGATTAAGCATTAAAACATGTGAACCTACAGGGGCCGTACACATTCAAACCACCACACCGTCTATGTGTGATGATGAGTTTTCCCAAAAATACCTGATTAAGTAAAAACATGGATATAATTCACTGTGTCTATAAAAATAATGAGGCTGCAAGAGAACAGTCTAGAACTGTCTTTCTCAACTTGTGGGTCATGAAAACATGGGAGGTCGAATGACCCTTTCACAGGGGTCACCTAAGATCATCAGAAAACACAAATATTAACATTAGGATTCATAAAGGTAGCAAATTTACAGTTATGAGACAACAATGGAAATAATTTTATGGTTGGAGGTCACCACAACATGAGAATTATATTAAAGGGTCACAGCATTAAGAAGGTTGAGAACCAGTGTTCTAGAGACTGCTCTACATGTCTCTTGGAGAAAGCTTAGAAAGGAGAGGTAAAATCATAGAATGGATTCAGAAAACAGTAAATATTCTCTTTAAAATACTCCTTTATATATACATATCCTCTCTTTCTCTTTATACTTTCTGTCGATTCTTTGTGGATTTCAGATCATGTATCTCAATCCCATTCATCTACCTGTTGCTTCATATTTTCCCTCTGCCCTTGCAACCTGCCCCCCCCAAAAATAATATAAATAAAATTTCAAACAAAACCAAAAAACAAAGCAATAGGAAACAAAATCTCAGTGTGGAAGCTGTAGTGTGGCCAGTGAGTCACACAGTATACCTTTTAGTCCATACACCTTTACTTGTAAGTGTTCGTTGTAATGAGTAATAAATAGGTCTGGTTCAAGACCTCTGGCTTACACTACATTCTCAGTACTGGACCCTCACTGGGACTCCTCTTGAATACCCTGTTGTTAGTGTTAGGGAGATCCTGTAGCTTTACATCTTCCAATCTGGACACTTCACAAGCCCCAGGAGATCATAGATGAGGTGCATTTTAGGGTGTGCTAACACGTAACCCTGGTTCAGGGCATGAGTGGTAGCTGGGTTGGTCAGCCTACCAGCCTTCTGTCACCATCACCAACAGGGCGAGCTCTCCAGCACTGCCCCAGCTAGCCCATGCATTGTAGCAGGCAGCAAGGAGCCGGGCCAGTTTCCTGCTCTCATGCCGCAGGACCAACTCACCTGCACTCGCACCACCAAGGCCAGTTCTACTGTTTTGCCCAGAAGAGAGGCAGGGCCTGCTCTCCTGAGTGCTGCATCTGGTGAGGGGCCGGGCCAGCTCACTTGCTCTCATGCCACTGAGGATAGCTCTCCCCCCTGCCACCGCTGGCAAATGGCAGGGTGAGGTCATCTTTCTGTCACCCATGCCACCGCATGGCATGGGGGCAGAGTCATCTCTCCTGCTCTCATGCCCTCAGGGCTAGCTGTCCCACATACCACAGGCAGCAAGGGGTGTGGGAAGGGAGGGCATTTCCCTTCATCCACTCCACCATATGGTAGATGAAGGGAGGGGCCAGATCTCCCACTCATGTTTGCAGGACCCCATCACCTGCCCACAAGGTCAGTTCTACTACACTGCCCAGGCAAGGTGCAGAGCCTTCTCTCCCGAGTGCCACAGTTGGAGAGGGACAAGATCAGAGCTTCCACTCTTACAAATAGCTTTCTTGCCTGCAGTAGGTGGCAGCAGCAGGGCTGGGGGGGGGGGAGTGTTGAGAGGCAAGAGGGCATGTCTCCATTGCCGATACCACCACATGACAGACAGATAGCAGGGCTAGCTCTCTTACCCTCACACCTTCAGAGCCAGGTCATGCACAAGCCTGCCAACAGGTCAACTCTATTGTGCTGCTCAGGCAAGGGGCAGGGCTTTCTCTCCCACGTGCTGCCGCCAATGAGGGGCAGGACCAACTCTGTGCAGCCCTATCCTTACTGCCTTAGGTGGGAACAGGAGCCAAGGACATCAACACGGATCGTAGCTGCAGAAGGACCCCCAGACCCAGGCATGGCCCTTGGCAGTAGCCCAGGCTAGGATATATCACCATGGCCCGGGTGGCAGCACAGGCCATGCAGATGTGCATGGTCCCAGCAGTGGCATGACCTTGTTGACACTAATAGGTGGTAGCCCAGATCCCTCAATCTTGTGGCCCTTGATGGCAACACAGAAAATGGATATCAACACAGACCCTGGCGGTCATTTGCCTATGGTCTCAGACATGGTCCTTGGAAGCAGCCTGGGCCCGGATGTCACCATGACCTCAGTTGACAGTGAATATCACTCAGATTGGTCTGGACCTAGTGGCTGCATGGCCCTTGAATACCAATATAGTACCAGCACCAACATAGATACTGAACATCTGCATGCTCCTCAATGGCAACAGGAATCATGGGCATCAACACAGATCCTGGCTGCAGTAGAGCCATGCACCCAGATGTGGCCCTCAACTAGAGTTCAAGTCCAAATGTCACCATAGCCCTGGGTGGCAGCACAGGCCTCCCAGATCTGTATGGGCCCAGTGGCAGTTTGACCCTTAAACACCATCATGGTCTAAGGTGTCAGCTCAGACGACAGTCTTCTGCACAGTCCTCAGTGGCAACAGGAGCCACAGACATCAGCACAGAGCCCAGCTGCAACAGGACCACAGACCAAAACACAGCCCTTAGCAGCAATCCAGCCTGGATGACACTATGGTCCCAGGTGGCAGTGTAGGCCTTGTAGAGTGGCATGGCCCCTGTGAGGGTACATCGTTTGGATACCGACATAGTCACAGGTGGTAGCCCAGGCCCTGGGCATCTGCAGGGCCCTTGGTGGTAACAAGGAGCCACAGACATCAATGGACACAGGCCACCAGGACTGCATCAGGGCCACAGATCCAGGCATGGCCTTTGGCCGCAGCCTAGGTCAGGACATCATCAAGACCCCAGGTGGCAAGCATGCTACTCAAGCCATCCCGTTCCTCACCACACTCTCCTCTTCAGACTGGCCTGTTTCACCAGCACATGATCCCTTCTGCCTCTCTCTCTTCCTTTACCCACCCCATACTCATTCATCATGATTATGCCTTACCGCAGGGAGCAAGGTGGCCTGGGACCTGGCTGTCCTCTGTCCAGGCCTAATATCGCTGGGCCTGGAGCTCTATATCTCATTCCTGTCAAGTCAATCTTTTCGCAGCAAGGAAATTATAAAACACTGTCTAATTTGCCAAAATTTCTCATGTTAGGTCCATTTTTTCCTTTCTATGCACTAGATTATGACATCCTTCAGAGCAGAGACCATGTCTTAGAAGTAGAAAACGTCTGAGACTGCGTTTTCAGGTACTGCCTGACTCCTGTGACATTTATAATTATCCAGAAAAGAAAATCACAGGCACACATACACACATACACATATGCACACACAGAGACATACACACACACGCACACACACACACACACACACACACTCCCCAAATGCTAGTGCTCCACTCAGTAATTACTTCCTTTAAAGCACGATATAAGAGACTAGGAGCAGAGTTGTGGGAAAGATACACTCCATGTGATCTTGAACCCTGTCAGGTCACTTAGAGGCTGGAAGGCAATTAGTAGATACACGGACCAGCCAGTGAGAAAACGGACATGTATGTAAGTGACAGTGGTAGCTCTCGGTGTTATGATTTCTCGAATGGTTTTAAACTTTTGAACACAGAAAGGAACATAATTCCCATTTTAATCCATTTCGTTACTGAAGGATTATTTATTAGATAAAAACTTACTGAACACCTGTACATGTGCTGGAAATTCAAATCAATTATATGAATTCTGCCTATAAGCCACTTGAAGTCTAAGGAGTAATGTATGTTATTGCTAGGTAACTGAGGAACGAATACTCAGAAGACCTTTAGAATTGTTTTAATAACAGACAGTCATAGGGAGCATCAAGTGAGTCAAGCCTTTTGCTACAAATGCCTTATCTGGAAAAAGCTCATATGATTCACCCAGAAGCTATGTATAAACATCTTCTGAAAGGTCTGCCAGTAACTCAAGTACCATGCAAATGCAGGGTGCTTGTGGCCTACATTTCCAAGCAGACAAAAAAAGTACAAAATAAAAGTACACAACCTTTTTGTGTGGTGTACTTGTTTCAAGAGTTAATAAAATTACCAACTCTCTGCCTCTGAAGGTTGGTCTGTGATGATCTGTCTCTTTAATGCTGACAGGATCCATCTAAACATTAGCATCATTTTCTCTAAAAATGAATGAATATTCAATTCAGGATTCTCAAAGCTCTTCATCACAATCACTCAACAACTTATCAGACATTGATTTTAATCTGTCTTCCTGAACACACTTTCTGATCTACACCTTCTGGAACTAATAATATATTCATGATGCTGATGGTAATATTTGTATATAGGAGATATTTATTGTGAGCCATGAAGCATGGCTTTCTATTTTTAAGTCTAGTTTGATGAATATCTGAACTATCAATACCCTCCCTCCCCTGTGTGTGTATTGTGTGTGTGTGTGCGTGCAAGGGTGTGCTAGAGGAAATCTTAACTAAATATAATTTCTGAAAAGTTGATTACTTTTTAACAATGACTTGATAAAAGTTGTGAGTCTGATAAAAAATAAAACTATAATATGATTTGAAAACAATCTTTTCTTCCTAATTAAAATTTCCCGTTAAGATTAACTAAGATTGTGTCAATGAAAAGAAATAAATAGCTAAGGCATAGAACATAGAAAACCAACAAATAGCTCAATTAAGTTTCTATTAATTTAGATAATTTCCTCAATTTCTCTACACATTTTAAATGTATACAGTATGCTTGATATGAGTTTTTCATGTATCTTGAAACAATCAAAGAAAATGCCCTTATTCCCCTCCCTCATATTTCTGAATAAGCAACTTTGAAAGTGTCACTAGTCGCTGGGTAGGATCCATTTTACACATTTTACACATTTTCATTATTATTGAATTCATGAGAACTGCACCTGGATTTTGTGACTTTAAGTTTCCTTCCAGTAAATTATATTACTTAATAATATTTAAAAATAAAATTCCAAGGATGTCTTCACTGGTAATACTCTGAAACATTTAAAGACAAGTTAACACTTTGTCAAACTTCTTCCACACAAATAGAGAAAGCTACCTCTGAAATCATTGTATGTTGTCAGAATTAGGCAGATGTCAAAGCCCAACAAAATGCCTCACACACAAAGAAAAAAAAACTACAGAGGAATGTTCCCATCTGAAGATGCCAAGTAGCCACAACAAAATAATACATGAAATCACTAATATATTAGCAAAATTATTTAACATGCTCAAATGGTAATTATCCTAGGAATACAAAGGAGGCTTGATGAACAACAATTAACTGATGTACTACAACCCATTATTATAACAAAGAGGAACACAGGTTTGACTCAACTCATACAAAAACAGCATTTGAAGGAAAGCAAAGCTTTCTTGTGATTGAAAACACAGAATGAACTAGGAAACAGCAGAAAGGTTTCTGGACATAACAAAGAACGAGTATGAAGAAAACCTAGAGCCAATGCCATAGCCAATGGCAAAAGACGCAAAGATTTGCTCAAAGGATCAGCAGGCTAAGGATGCTGCTTTCAGGACTGCATTCAGCTTGCATTGCAAACTCTGACTCACATGAGAAAATGAACTAGCAGGCATGCAAATCAGAAAGGAAGTCATGCAAGTCATCACTGTTTGCATATGACAACAATATATATGTCAAAAAACATTAAAGAATCCACACAAAAACCTGTGAATTTTAACAACAAATTTAGTAAGGTTGTAGAATTGAAGATCAAAAGAGAAATCAGTTGTATTTCCACAAACTAGCAATTAATGAACACAACTAAAATTAAGCAGGCATTACCATTTGTAGGAGCATGAAGAAAAAGCAATAAAATATAAGGGACAAATTTAAGCAAGCAGGGATATATTCTGGTTCAAAATACAGGAAATTAGCAAAAGAAATCAAAGACAGAAAGAAATTGAGGTATAATCTGTGTTCATGGATTGGAAAACGTAACATCAAGATGGCAATGATTTAAAAAAGATCTATACATTCAATACAACCTCTGTAAAACTCATGATGATCTTTTTGGGAGAACTAGAAAAGCTGATTTGTAATTGGAGCTTTCTCTCCTGCCCATCAGTTCCTGAATAACCACTTCGTGGTTTAGTAGTGCTTATAAATGTTTGGTCAAAAGCTCAGGCTTATTACTAGCTAGCTCTTATGTCTTAAATTAACCCATTTCTATTAATCTGTGTATTGCCATGTGTGCGGCTGAGTGGTGCTCTGGCATCTTGCTCCTTGGTGGCTACTGGAGTCTCTCTAGCCTACACCCTTCTAATCCTGTATCTCTGTGCTTGGATTTCCCACCTGAATGTATCCTACCTTGCCATAAGCCAAAGCATCCTTATTTATCAACAAATGAGAGCAATGTATTCACAGCATACAGAAAGACATCCTATGGAACTGTGAAATTTCTAGGGACTCTAAGTAATCAAAGCAATATTACAAAACCAGGGCAACATGATTGATCTCAGACATGCTGATTACAAAGTACACAGATCTGGAGTACTCAACCCAATATGGTTCTGGCATAAGGATAGGAACACAGAACAATAGAATAAAATAAAGATCCAATAGATAAACCCCTGTATATACAGTGAAATGATTCTGACAAGGACATTGAAATTCTTCAATGAGAAGGCATAACTCTGTAAAAAGTGGTACAAAGGCAGTACAACATACATCTACAAACTAATGATATTAGAGCTTAACTTTATGACAGATGCAAAAAACTAAGTCATTGTGTATCAAAGACCTAAGCATAAAAGTTAAAAATCTAAATCACTTTGAATAATATATGGGAATAAATATTGATGACATTAGATTTGACCACAGAATTTAAAGATTAGTATTAAAGAAAAGAACAACAACACAGGGAGAAGAAAGCAAAAAGACAGCACATGGAATAAGAGAATGCACCTGCAAATTATGTACTTGAGGAGGTCTAATATTCACTACAGATATAATTTTTTAAAAATCAAGTCACAACGCAACAACAAAAAGATAATCCAGCATAAGAAAAAGAACTGGGGTGGACATTATTTTTCCAAAAAAAAGCACACAAATGCTCAACAAGCACAATAAAATACCCCAAATTATGAGTTAGTGGGGAACTACAAATGTAAAAAGCACCATGAAATGCCATGCTATACCTACAGCATTGCTGTAACAACAAATGAAAGCTAAATATGGTGAAGTTGCCTATAAGAAGACGGAGAAGTGAAGAGAGAGTTCTGTGAATTCCAAACCAAGATTCTTATTCAAAAATCAAACAAAATATCTTCGTCTTGAAATACCAGAGAATGTGTTGAGAAATTGGTATATATATATACTCTTTGTATATTGTTTATGCAAAATGGTATAGCCATCATAGAAAATACTTGATTTTATATATTTAATATAATTTAATATAGAATTAGCATATTATCTGTAGTCTCATTCTCATTTTATACCCACTCCCCAATTTATTTTTTAATGGTCTGTTTAAAAATTCAATTCAATTCAATTACATGACCAAAAAGTTTAAATTGGTAAGCATATCTGACAGCAGAGAGAATGAAGAGAAAGAACTTGCCCTCACTGTTTGCATACAGTTCTTTTTCCTCTTTTTATTTAACTATTGAAATGCAATGGGAAGGGAATGAAGCCAGCTCAAACTCAGATCAAAGCACAAACTCCACTGACAATTACTCATCAAATAATTCTCATTTTACCTGTTAAGCCTGACTTTATGTCAATAAAAGCTCAGAATCCATTACTTCTCAACTTCTTTTACCCTAAGCTGGAAATAGAGTAAGTATTGTTAAAAACCATCTTTGATTGATAACATCATTTTCCTCTATTTTGAACATAACTTCAATGGGGATCTTTTACCTCAATGGAAATGACTTTGAATATTGAAGTGTTGTTCAGAAAGCTCAGTAAAATAGGTACGTCTGTGTCATGTGAGTTGGCCAGAATTCTTTCCCAAACAATGGAAATATATTAGGTCACTTCTTATGCGTGGTATTTTAAAAGGAAAATTGCTGACATGGATATATAAAAAAAAAATCCCACTCTTCCAGAAGCTCCAGAAATCACTTAGGCAAAACTAGAGGAAGGTATCAGGCAATCAGTGCCTTTATTCACACACACACACACACACACACACCCTTCTTAATTCTTCAGCGAGTCTTTGAAACACTAACCTTGACAGTTTTTGAAATGTTGCCTTGTTTCAACAACAACAAAAAAAAACTATGAGAACACCCAGACTGCTGCAGCTACCTTTCAAAAGAAGGAATGCAGGGGAATTTTTTTTCCTGTTTAAACAAATGCTATTGTTTTATTGCCAGTTTTTCTCTTAAAAGTACCATTAATGAATCCAGCAACCTTATTAGGGATTTTAAATCAGTTAACTATGCTGTCAGAACTTGCTCTAAATTCTCATGCAGCATATGAAAGTGCCCTCTTCTCTAGTCCTCATTGAACATGTAACTACACAGTTGGCTATTTACTTCCAAAATGTTGCTTTTACGTTGCCCACATCATTAAATTATGATAGGATTTCCTTAAAACTCCATGGGATGGGAGAGGGGAGTTTCTTCAACTTCATTTCACAAAGTTGATGGCTAATTCATACTGTATTAGCTCAGTCTTTTCTCAACCTCTAGTCTGTGTACTTGTACTGTGTACATGCTACGTGGCACCCTAAGCTGTAACTAGAATCGTCAGCAATTGTCTCCTCCAGCCTGCACAGAATAGTCTTCTGCGAACACGTAGTACCACATGTCTATAATCCCAGCACTCAGGAAGTACGGGAAGTAGGATCATGAGTTCTAGGCCAGCCTAGGCAACATAGCTAAATCTTTTGCTAGTTGATATTGTTGTCGTCATTGTCATTTCTTTATTTTAAAAAAGTTCAGAGACTGACCCACAGGGAGGAAGAAAAGGAAGCCGGGAGGGAAAGTATCTTAGTCAGGGTTCTTTTGCTGTGAAGAGATACCATGACCATGACAGCTCTTATAAAGGAAAGCATTTAACTGGGGCTTGCTTGCAGGTTCAGAGGTTTAGTCCATTGTCATCGTGGTGAGGAGTGTGGCGGTATACAGGCAGACATCATGGGCCTGGAGAAGTTGAGAGTTCTACGTACAGATCTGCAGGCAGCAGAAAGAGAGATAGACTGGGTTTGACTTAAACTTTGAATCCCCAAAGCTTAGCCCCAGTGACACACTTCCTCTAAGAAGGCCATACTTATCCCAACAAGGCCACACCCCCTTTCCCTCTCAAGCAATGCCATTTCCTAATGACCAAGCATTCCAATATATGAGCCTATGGGGACCATTCCTATTCAAACCAGCATCACAGAGGGAGGCTGGGATATAAATATAAATATAGAAATTGTTTGTAAAGTATGTTATGCAAGAGTTTTTTTATATTTTTAATACTCCATTAATTTGATACTATAAAAATCATAAAACTATACCATGACTCAAATGTCAACCACAATGAAATTCAAAATCACTGTGTGTGAAGAGTGGGGTTTAGAGAAATGACATTCACCTATACACTCCCCAACAATAGTCTGTGCCTCCACGTCTCTGGACGTGTTTTCTAGTTTTCTCAGCTTTTATTTTCAACCTTCTAAATATCAAAATTGTATAAAGTTAAATTCAACAGTTTAAGAACAATTTTGAAGTGAGATTCTGGAAATTTTACTTCTTCAAAAGTTGGAAAGTGAGATTGACAAATTGAAATTTCAGTTAATGGCTACAATTTAGTTGTTTGTAGGCCTGCTACCATGCAATCCACACTATTTTGGCTTTTCTAGGGAATATAAATGAAATTGAAACTGCGTTCTCTTCCAGTACAGTAAAAACATCACCCTTTAGAAGAGTGGTTCTCAACCTTCCTAATTCTGTGACCCTAAAATACAGTTCCTCATGTTGTGGTAACCACCAGCCATAAAATTATTTTTGTTGCTATTTAATAATTATAATTTTTGCTATTACAAAATGTAAATAATGTAAATGTCTGTGTTTTCTGATGGTCTTCAGCAAGCCTATGAAAGGGTTTTGGACCCCAGGAGGGGTGAATACTCACAGGTTGAGAACTATTACCTCAGAAACACTGGATCCAAGTTGATGCTATCAAAGGAGATTCATGACCAGGAAAGGAAAAAGAGTCTCATAGTTGCCAAATACAAGTTATGAATGGGTGTACTTCAGCCAGGTCACCATTTGAGATCAAACACCTCAGTTTCTCCATCCAAAGAGGTGAATAGTAATTAAAAATATAGGAAAATTTGCTAATTTAATCATTAAAAAGATATAAAATCTTTTCCCAAGTTGATCTTGGTATGTTTTTTAAAAGACAGAGTTTCACTGTGTAACCTTGTCTGGCTTTGAACTCACTACATAGACCAGGCTGGCCTTGAACTGATGGAGACCTGCCTGCCCACCTGTGATAGGATTAAAAGTCTGGGCTGCTGTGCCTGGCTGGGATCAACCATCTATAGTATCTACTTACCCCTCCTCCTTTGTCAGGCCGTTAAGTTTCCCCAGGAGAAGGAAACTTCCATCCTGCACACTACTGAAAAGGTTCTACCTTGAATGTTATAAACTAGCCATCTTTCAGTGCCAGGTAAATAACACGCCATCAGTCAACACTAGTGATGAAATTCAAGCATGAAAAGGCACTAAGACATGCTGCATTTATAAACCGAGCAACCATCCATCATCTGTCATTGACAAACATAGCAGCTAGTAGCAACTAAGGCAATTTGAGGAGTTTATGGAGAACAAAAAAAAAAGAAAAAGAAAAAAGAAAGAACGCAAAAATAAGTAATATCAAAACCAATAGGATCCACAGGAGAAGAAACCAGTGTCCATAAAGTGAAGAACGATAGTCACACTTTGATTTAAATCAACAAATCTTTTAAATAGTTAAGAGTTACTTTTACTAGAGATTCTTAAAGTTAGAATATTATATCATGTACAAAAGCATAGCCTCCATCTAAGATGTGCACTTGGTGACACAAAGTTTATCTATAATTGCCATTTTTTTGTTATGGGAACTTACTAGATTAAACAACTTTTAAGTTAATCAAGAATATCTACTATCTACATTTTCCAATAGAATTTAATCAATGATTCCTATGGTAAAACGCTGCTAGAACGATGGGAGTTTTCCTAATCTCAAATACTGTATTAGTGACTCTTTGGATACACTGATAAATATGAAGACCAAGGCAACTTATAGAAGGAAGAGTTTATCTTGGCTTACAGTTCTAGAAGAATAAGAATCCATTATGGCAGCAAGGCTTGGCAGCAGGCAAGTATGACAGCTGGAGAGGGAAGCTGAGGTTTCACATACTCAGCCTCAAGCACTAAGCAGAGAAAGCATGAGAAGGGGTGTGACACTGAACACTCAAAACCAGACCTAGTCACATTCTTCTTGGAGCAAAGTGGTCCCTCCCCATAACCTCTCCAAACAGTAACACCATCGGGGATCAAGTGATCAAATGCTTGAATATGGGGGGCTTTTGCTCACTCAAACCACCATAGCAACCTTTAGCAACCTTTTCTTAACTCTAGGAAACCCTCATAACACATATCATCACACAACCCAAGCATCAGAGTATGGTATAGGTCAACCTAGGGTTAGCAAGTACATATTTTAAATAATATAAGAATTTAACTTGCTCGTAATCCACTTTTATTAATTATAAGTTAGACATAGAAAGTTCATTTCTACCTAGAGATTAACAATGTAGCATTATGTTAGCAACAATGTAATTTTCAAATCTGCTTTTTTTTAAAAAAATGACATTTCAAATTCATTAAAAGAACATAACTGGAATTTTAAAAAATTTCTACAATGGACAAAAGAAAGGTGGACACTATTCAATTCAAACAAAGCATATTTCCCTTCAAAATACCTAGAACACATGCATGTTTATCCATAACATCAACCCTTATAGGATGTGATGACCTATACACTATGGAATTTGAAGATGGGCTTCTTCAGAATCAGAACCCAAGGAATCCAGTGGTCCACCTCCACTGCTGCTGAGTATCTTGGCTTGGGGCCAGAGACTGAGAGCAACTACCTGCAGCAACAGGACACACTACAGAAGGAAATGCAATGGTGATGCTTGAACCTGAGCCAGGAGAGATAACTGAGCCAGGGAACAAAGGACAGCTCCACAGCCAAAGGGCCCAGTGCCAGTTCATCATCTGCTATACAAGCCGGGCAGCTCATCCATAAACACTTTCCTGAGCAAAACAAGCCAACAGGAGTTTTCACTCTCAGAGTGAAGGCCAGAATGGAGTAAAGACAGAGAAGAAGAGGGAATTTATAAAGAAGAAAAAGAAATTTCTATCCTTTCTAGGACTCTAGCAATGTCTGGAGTTGTGGCAGGAAGGAGTTAGAAGCAAAAAACAATAGCAATGTAAGTGCTTGTTGAAGCCCCATTAACACTTACATGAGGTAAAGTCTATGGTTTCAGAGATGTTAATATATTAGTCTGAAATGAGCCCTTCACAGTCAAAGTCAAAGAAGGGTCTAGATCATTAACAGATTTGTATTAATTCAGTATTCATTGAATATTAAGTGCATCATGGCATTTCAAAATATTCAATTTTTTACTTAGATTAGATCAGAAAGGTCTTTGATTCAATTGCTTCACAAAATGCTTGTAAGCTGAACCATTAGTGGCTAAAAGAATCAAATATGCCAAGTGCTAAGAACTGGCCCCGTCACACCCTGGGAACACAAAGTACTGAAGCTGCCTTCACGTGTCTTCGGTGCTCTGCCTTAAATGAAAACATAGGGAGGTGAGTCAAATACATGGCTAATGTCTTTGCTGTAGTCAGTTCATCGAAACTCCTTTGACATATGCCAGACCTCTCAAACTAACACAAACAGAAGTCAACTTACATTGTTCTTGCCAGATTCTGGGGTAAATAATGAAATTGATTATACTCCACCTTGAGGTGTTCCCCAAGCCACAAAATGTGCCAAGAAAGAGAAAGAAAAATATGTCTATATTCCCTTAAGAAGGAGAAATATTGCAGACATTCACATATACCTTAAGTTTTAATATGAAGAACACACTCCATTAATAAGCACTGTATTGAGCAGAATTTTACCATCAATTAGATTTCTGAGGTTCATTAGCACTAGTGAATTTGTTGGGTAGAGAATTCCTTGAGCTGGAGGATTGTCCTGTCTGTTGTAGACTACATAGCAATTTCCTAGACCTCTCTCCATTAGAGTCAATAAAATTTTCTCTACATCTGTGACAGTAAAAACTTACAAATGTCCCCTGGGGGAAAAATCATGGCAACTGGGAACCACTATTTCGATGAAATATTTTCTTTATTTTCTGTATTATTTAGTCAGCATATCCATCATCTCAGTAATTGATTACTTCTTTTTGTTGAGAACATTCAAAATCCTCTACAGGATCATCATGTAGGTGGTTCACTTTTAACCAAAAATATAGTTAGGCCAAACAGTTTTACATAAACAAAAGAGACGTGTATGTATGCCTATGTTCCTGCATTTATGGTCCTGCCTATTGCTCCCAACAATTCTATGACTCTGGGGTCTTGGAAGATTTCACGTACCACTGGCATACCCTACAATACACAGGAACAAGCCATTGTGGAGAGGACCAACAGAGATCTTAAGGAGCTGTTGACCAGGACTTTCTCACCAGAGGCTAGGAGAGATCCTCATCTGACCATAACAGAGGTCCTTTTCCTCTGTTAATGTTAAGACATTAGGCCCAGCAACATCTGGTGCCCAGAACAGGGACTTCTAGCTGGCTTTGAGCTCACCTGATCTTATTTTTAATTATTTGTGAATGTATGTATGTCTATATGTCTGCATTTATGGTCCTGCCTATTCTTTGCAACAATTCAATGACTTTCTGGGGTCTTGTAAGATTTTGCATGCCACTGGCATACCCTACAATCCACAGGGACAAGTCACTGGGGAGAGAACTAACAGAGCTCTTAAGGAGCTGTGGGCCAAGACATCTCACCAGAGGCTAGGAGAAATCCTCATCTGGCTTTAACAGAGGTCCTTTTGCTGTAGGAATTCCTACTGCCAGTAGCCTTTAAGTTACCCATCCACTTGGGCATGGCCTCTTATACTATATATGCCAATGTAAAGTGCATGTCCAGCCTAATTTCTGGCTGCAGGATTCAGTTGCTGTTTCCTGTTCCAGCAGAGGACTGTGATCTGTGAGACCACCCCTAAATAAATAACCCGCTATTATGTTCAATTCTGAGCTAGTGTGGGATTTCTTTTAAGCATCCTTTTTCATCTGGTGCCCCACATGGATCTGAACTCCACACCTACCTGGTAGATCAGCTTAAAGGCCTAAATGGTTCACAGCCCAGAAAGTCTCCCACCCCCACCCGCTTGACTTGCTTTTACCTACTAAGCATTTTTTTTTTTTGTAAAATCCCCGCCACAGCTGGGCTAACTAGGCGTGGCGACTTGGAAATTTCCCAAGTGCACTCACACTTCCCCCATGCCCACACTGCCATGTTCCCTGCCACATGGCAACTTGAACAACTTTCAGTCTGTACTCCCGGCTCCTGAGTTCTGAGATTTTTTTCTCAGTATACAGAATTGATTTAATTGCTTTTAATTTGTCAAGCAAAGCATATTTCTCAGTATTTAACCAGCACCAAGGTGGGAAAACCAAAGCTGCTCGAGACTGTTCCTGGCACCGGGTTGCGTCTCTAGTCGTGATTCTGTAACCATGAGACCTGCTGGACAATAAAGATTATTATACCTAAAACAGTTTACCAGATTTCATAACAGGTAATTAATAAATCAATAAACTTGAAAGTTATATAATGACAGTCAACATTACCATTGAAACTTTTAGCAACTTTTTTGCTAATACTATGGATTGTATTCTGCAAGGCTTATATGGTTATGGTGATACATATTGGATATTGGGACTAAGTTTTTTCTTCATATTATATCCTTAAGAAAATTGTTTCATAACAGAGCCAAGAATGAGGCACTTTTAGAAATGATACAGTCTTTATAGAATAATAATGAACAGCTAGCTGACAAGATTAATATCATCAAAAATCAAAAGTTACCTGAAAAAAATTAATACTATTGAAAAGAGTAACAGTAATTTGACAGGCAAAATTGAATCCATATCAAAGGATACTGAGAAATTATCTGAAAGAATTCATACTGTGGAATTTGACAATCAAAATTCGTTAAAAAGTTATAATAGGTTAGCAATCTGCACGCTATCCAAATAATGTCCAAGGATGCGGTGTTATCTTTAAAGGATAAACTTCAGAACTTGGAATCACATGTGCAGAATGAGGAACAGAAGCTAGGTCCCTCAATGAAATCACTAGAAATATATACAGGCTAGGAGATTCAGGCTTTACAAAAGACAGTAGTAAAAAGATTTGAAATGGTTGAGGAAATTATTGGAGCAAATGATCAGGGTAAAAAGGTACAAGGACAGAATTCAACATCACCAGTAGTTGTCAGATATGACTTACCCAGGGTTTTAGCTTACTACCCTGTAATCTAATCTGACAAAGCATCAAGTTCTAAAGGCCCAAAAGGATATAAAGACGGTATATGGATACCTATAAGAATGAATGATCTAAAGGAAATTAAACAAGCAATTATAACTTACATCCTGCATTCTGCATTTGTTAAAAAAATTGGAAAAAATTGTTTTAAAAAATGGGCTTCTAGCATTAAAGCCACATTACACAACTGGCTTCAGTTAATTTCAGCAGTCCTGGATGATGGGCCTCAACTGATGTTTAAGTGCTATTTCAGAGAATAGGATAAAATTTAAGAACAACAGGGAAAAGCAAAAGGACTTGAGACTTTCCAAGTTCAAATTCTTGGTGAGGACCCTTATGCTGACCCACAGATTCAAGCTTTTTATGAAGAACAAATCGTGTCCCTATGACACAAAGCAGCCTTAAATGCTTGGGACAGGATTCAAGAACTAAGAAAATAAATTGAATCATATGCCAGGGTTAAACAGGGCCAGAGAGAACCCTATCGTGACTTTTTACCAAGACTAACGAAGGCCGTACAAATAGGAGTAACAGACCCAGATGTTAGATGAGTTCTTATTGAATCTCTGGCTTTTAAAAATGCCAACGTAGAATGCAAAAAGATACTTGGACCTTTAAAGATTAGATCAGCACCAATGGATGAATGGATTCTGCATACAATGCACATTGAGACATTTGACTATAATACTGAATCTTGGGTTGGAGAAGCAATTTCCAAAGGGATGAGAAGATATCAAAATGCCAAATGTTTTAATTGTGGTAGAATAGGACATCTGAGAAGGGATTATAGACAAGGAATTCCTAGAAATAATATCTCCTCTGGGAATGGAAAGAATAGGAAGACTCAGCCTTCAGGTATATGTAGAAGGCGTGGCAAAGGCCAACATTGAACCAATAAATGCAAATCAACAAAAGGCAGAGAAGGTAACCCAATACAATCAGGAAACTCCTTGGGGGGGCTTCTCAGAAGCCCCCAAGCCAAAAGTGATCCAGTCATTCCCAGTCACTGTGGAGGATATGTCTTACCAGGAAAATTAAAAAATCTAGAGCCTTCTGTAAAAAACCATACTATTCTATATGATGGAATAAACATGGAGGATAAATCAAAAATTCCTATAGGAAATAGGAAATGCTTATTCTGGCAGACTTATATAAATGATCAAGACCAAAGCTAAGAGGGCATATAAATGGCATTGTAATTGTGAGTTTGATAGTCATGGGTGCAGATGTGAGTATCATGACTTCAGAATCTTGGCATCAAAATTGGCCTCTTCAAGAGGCAGATGTTCAATTACTAGGAATTGGAACCCTATCTCAAGTAAAACAAAGCATGAGATGGGTTGACTGCATCGGGTTAGAAGGACAGAGAGGGAGGCTGAGGCCATATGTGCCTAATATCGCAGTGAATGTATGGCGTCATGACCTACTCCAACAATGGAATAGCCAGATTAACATTCCTGCAGTGTCAGAAACTTATATTTCTTGGAAGGATATTATAAGGTACTATACACAAAGGTCATCAGTCATTCAGGCTGTACAAGAACACAAAGCAACTAGCAAACCTTTAGAGGTACCAACAGCCCTACCTTTAAAGTGGTTAACTAAAAAAACAATTTGGGTTAAACGGTGGCCATTAACAGAAGACAAACTGCAGGTTTTAGAACAGCTGGTACAGGAGCAACTAGATGCTTACCATATTGAAGAATCTACCAGCCCTTGGAATTCTCTTGTATTTGTTGTTAAAAAGAAATCTAGTAAATGGAGAATAGTGACAGATCTAAGAGCTGTCAACAAGGTAATTCAACCTATGGGCCCTCTACAATCTGGAAGTCTTCTGCCTTCTCTATTACCAAATGGATAGCCTCTTATAGTTATTAATTTAAAATATTGTTTCTTCACTATACCTTTACAAGAAAAGGACAGAGAAAACTTTGCCTTCACAATGCCTACTTATAATAATTCTCAACCTACTAGGAGATACCAGTGGACTATCCTTCCACAGGGAATGCTCAATAACTCCACCCTATGCCAATACTTTGTAGGTCAACCATTGGAAATAATACATAAAAAAATCCTAAATATATAATTTACCATTACATGGATGGCATTTTGCTATCTGATTCAAACATAGATAATTTAGAAAGAATGTATGAAGAAGTAAAGAAGGTTTTGCCAAAATGGGGATTACAAATTGCTCCTGAAAAAATACAGAGAGGAGATTCTATCAATTACCTAGGTTATAAAAAAGGTTTGCAGAAAATTAGAACACAAAAGGCACAAATTAGGAGAGACCAGTTGCAGAATCTTCATGATTTTCAAAGATTTGTTAGGAGACATTTCCAGTCTACAAATGGCTGTTGGGATAACACCTGATCTAATAATTTATTTAAACAAAACCTTAGATGGTGATAAAGACTTGAATAGTCCCAGAGAATTAAGAGCTGAACTGGAAAAGGAATTGACAATTGTTGAGGAGAAATTACAGGAGGCAAATGTGGGTAGAGTGAATCCAAATCTTAAATGTATTCTAGTCATAGTGCCCTCCAGAATTTCTCCTACAGGAATTTGAATGCAGAGGAATGATATTATCTTAGAATGGATCCTTTTACCACATAAACCAAGTAAAAAATTAAAAACTTATATGGAAAAACGTCTCTGAATTAATTATAAGAGGTAAATTGAGACTTTGTCAATTAGCAGGTAGAGACCCAGCAGAGAGTATAGTGCCTTTTACTACTGATGAAAAAAAGTTATGGGAAAACAATGAACCATGACAAAGAGCTTGTGCTAATTTTGGGGAGAAATTAAGAGCAATTATACCAAAAGCGATAGACATAGCATATTACATGTATAACAGACAATCCTACAGGTTAGGCAGTTGTAGAAAGATCAAATCAAACTATAAAGGATATGTTAAACAAACATAAAGGGATGGAAAATACCCACAGAAATAGATTACATAATGCTTTATTAACCTTGAACTTTCTTAATGCTAATGAGAAAGGGACAACTGCAGCAGAGAGACATTGGATAATAGAAAAATCTTCTGAGTTAAATCAGTCGGTGTATTTCAAGGATGTGTTGATCTCACAGTGGAGGCCAAGAAATGTGCTACGTTGAGGGAGGGGTTTTGCTCTTATTTATACAGGAGAAGAAAAACTGCGGATACCATCAAAATTAATAACAATTCACTTTGAAAAAGAGAAATCTCTTGAGAAAGAAATGACAGTTCATCCACAGTGGTGACAACCATACAGGTAGTAAGGAAGCCATGTAGGATTGGGGCAGGGTTCTGCTCTTGTTGTTACAGGAAAATACACATCTTCAAAAATTCAAGAGCCCCTGAATGTTTGGATGATGACAGAAGAAAAAATAACTATCCAATAAGGATCATCAAAAAAAGGAACGTGACCTGTAATGACATATTACAGGTGTGTGTATGAATATATAGAGCTGACTTTGGAGTTGGACAATGGCTCTGTCCTTCTCTAAATCCAAGCATGTTGTTAAAATTCAGAATTTCTGTCTCATGTCAAGAGCCATGGGACAGAAAGAAGAAAGAATTTAGAAAAAAATTTACTTTTCTTCATACCTATTTTTGTCTCTATCATGCCTTTTTGTATTAAGAGGCATGGGCCTGCTTTTGGTCCCAACGGCCGCCCGGCTCCCACCGCCCAGTGCCTGGCTAACTTATGTCCAAAATAATTACACTGAACTGTATTCATTTAATTACTGCCTGGCCCATTAGTTCTAGCCTCTTATTGGCTAACTCTCACATCTTGATTAACACATTTCCATTAATGTGTATCACCACTTGACTGTGGCTTACCAGCATGAGTCTAACCAATGTCCATCTTGGGCCAGAGAAGCATGGCATCTGCCACACTGCCTTCTCTATCCCAGCCTTCCGTTCTGTCTACTCTGCCCACCTAAAGGCTGCCCTATCAAAAGGCCAAGGCAGTCTCTTTATTTAACCAATGAAAGCAATACACAAACAGAAGACCCTCCTACACCACCTTTTATTGAATATATATGTCTGTATGTGTCTATATAAATAATGTTTAAGTTTTCCACAATGAACAATGAATTTTCCTGCAGTAATCTTTGAAGTTTCCAGGAAGAAGAGGGAGCCCCACAACAACAACTCCACCTGGTTGATATGATGTCATGATGCTGATAACGCTACTATAAGACCTGTTTTGGATACCAGCTGCTCAAGATGGTTCCAACATGGTTAGCTAAATTGGTGCACTTTTTTACAACATTCTGGCCAGAACTTCAAATAGGAACCTCAGAAAAACCCTACCAAATACTCAGAGACTATTTGCAATTATACCAGACAGTAATCTTAGAACTTAACCATCATTTTACTTTTACAGGATCCCATAGAAAGAACATCACCCCCATGACAGCTAGAAGTAATTCTAGAAGACGATGTCCCCTCTCCCAACTAAGTTTGTCCTCAGGGTTAGGGACATCATTTAGGGGTTGGTTATAATTGGTATAGGGCTGGGGGTTGGGGTGAAATTTTGTAGACTCAGGGATCTCTTTGGAAAAAAAAGAAAATTGGATGGGATGATAGATTAGTGTGAGCTTACTCACACTAATAATAGTGAGTAATGGAGTGAATACTTGTGAGCTATTATTTATAGACGATTTACATTGGTATAGATTATTATATATGGATACAAACTTAAATTATATTGAATATGCTCTTATTTTTGTCTACAATATTTTTATATCAAGGGAAAGTTGTTTTGTCATATTGTATGCATGCATGCTTCTATCTCTGCTTAAGACATTTTGTATACTGATATAATTTTAGGATAAACTTATCATATTGCAATATACATTTCTACCTCTGATCAAGATACTCATACATTGTTTACATTCTGAGATTATTGTCCTCATTTGCTGCACAGTTGTTTAAAGACTGTTTAATATTCATAGGTCAATAGTTAATCCATGTTTGTCATACTTATAGTTTGACTAATTAGGTTCTTTAGATACATAGAGATTATATTCTGCATAGATAGGTAATCTTCAATCACTTCAAAGAGCTGTAGAATATGGCATTTAAATAACTTAGTGTTCTGTTGAAGTGAGACACGATTGCTTTTGGCAGCACCGATCTTTTCCCAAGATAATGTTGAGCACTGAAGACGCTCCACTTGAAGCTTGTTTTCTTCTTGGCAAAACTGGCCTTTGGGCAAGGAACCACCCATGCATCGACCACTGACAAAATGTGTGATGTCTGGACAAGACAAGCAGGATACAAGACAAAAGACTGTCAAATCTTGCCAAGACAGAGTAAGATGGTTTTGAAAAATTTCTTGCCTCTGAAAATGGTCTGTCAGTTACTCTAGGCCTTAGCCAAAGTTGGTTGCTCCAACGTTGCAAATGAGACTTTGGATGATTGCCCAGGTAGCCAGTTGTCTCTGTCATTTGTTACACATTTTGGAAGTTGCTTGATTGCACTTCCTGCTTATTCAAGTAATATTATTTCCCTTCTCGGGTCTTAGTTGGGGTTGAAGACTAGATAGTTGTAGTTATTTTCCTCTCATGATTTGGCCAAGTTATTTATTATACAAGACTTAAGCTATTAGGATAGAACAATTATTGAAACATTTATTACATATTTCTTGCTTGATATTGTTTATGCTGGTTGTAATTCTAATTTTTATATCTGATATTTGTTCTTATTGTATATAACTTTGTATTAGGCTTAGAACTTTCTTATTTAAACAAAAGTGGGAGGTGCTGTAGGAATTCCTACAGCCAGTAGCCTTTAAGTTACTGGCCCACTTGGGTGTGGCCTCTTATACTATATATGCCAATGTAAAGTGCACATTCAGTTGCTGTTCCCAGTTCCAGTAGAGGATTTTGATCTGTGAATCTACCCTTAAATAAATAACCTTCTATTACTCAATTCTGAGCTAGTTTGGGATTTCTTTTAAGGATCCTTCTTCATCCATTTTTGTATGAACTTTCTCAGTTTTGATGAGAAGGGGCTCAGCCCAGCTTACAAGCACTGGGCATCCCAGCTAAGGAACACACCCCTGCACATGGTGAGATGGAGAGATCCTATCTTCCTCCAATAGCAATCGCCTGCTCCCCTGCTAACCCATCGAAAAGGGTATGCTTGTGTTTTTCTTCAGACTACCACATTGCCAATATGGGTCCCAGTAAGAGATGCATACCCAGCTGTGGATCAGCCTGCTTCCACCAAGGAGGGAACAACCCAGGTTGGGTAATATACACACTCCCCTTTCTTGCTTTCATTGCCCCCCCAACAAATTGATTTATTAAGGGCAGAGGTTATAGCATTGTCAACCATTGTTATCCTACTATACAATAAGTATTTTAAAATATTCTTCCTGTTCAACATTGGACCCTTTCTCTATTCACCATCCTCTTTCTATTTCTCTCCATGACACCCTGGCCAGGTTCTAATAATTATCTGCTGAGTTCACTTTCTAGTTCCTTGAGATTAACTTGTGGCCTTAGTACATAAATGAAACACGTAACACATCATCCTATAGTTCCACCAACATTACTGCAAATTGCAGAAATGTGCTTTTTTTTCTCACTGAATAATACTCAAGTGTACTTTCTATACCATGCTTTCTTTTTTCATTCTCCATTCACAATATACTCAAGTGAAAAATTTTTGTGTGATCTTTTTAAATTCTTTATTGTAGATATTAATTATCTTCTCAGATGTATAGCTGAAAAAGATTCTCTCCTACTCTGTGAGCTGATCTTCATTTCATTGGTTCCTTTACTGTACAGAACTGCTGATGCCCCCACACACTTTGGATACAGGACTCGGAGGGATCAAGCTGGAACTAACCTGGTAGTCTCCAACCTGAGGACTAGCTTTCATAGCTTCACACAATATCAAGAGAGAAAAACAACCAATTTTCATACCCACCTGTGATGCCTGTGATTCACAACCATGAACAACCTGGCAAGATATTACCAAAAGTGCAGTAGTGGTACTTACATTCCAGAGAGTTGCCAATAACCATCTACTTGGACTTATGGACTACTCAATAAGAGGGAATTCATGACTGGTACTATTACATAGTCAACTACCTATGGAATCTATGAAGATGAACCTACTACAGCCGTCATCTTCCTAAAGCAGTATAATTTCTAACTGCAGTCTAAATACTGATCCTTGTGCCCACAGATAAGTGTAGTTCTCATTCCTTACCTCATTAAAATATGGAAAACAACTTACTATCAGATACTCAGTCCCAATGAATAAATCTACCCTTACTCCTTAGATTCAGGGAACATTGTGGATGATTGGCCAGAAAGATAGTAAGAGTCAAGCAACCATGACATTTGCTTAAATCTCAGCAATGTAGTAGTCTAAGCAAGATCTGTGCAAGGATGCCAGTTGACATGTCAGCATGAATGTGAGAAATCTCACAAGGCCCTAGTGTTAGATGAAGAACTATAGGCAGTTAATACCTACTGAGAGCTATAGATTCAGTTTTCTTCAGGGATGAGCACTCTATCTTACTTATGCAATATCAAGTGACCAGCCTTAAAATCATAACACATTCAAACAACACTAAATAGAACTAATTATTTATATATGTATATGTATGTATATTATGTAATTAAAGAGAAAAAGATCATGAATTTGAGATGAGTGGGGAAGGGACACAAGAAAACTTGGAAGCAGGAGGGGGGAAATGATATAAATACAGTATAAATATATGAAGTTCCCAAAAAGAAATATGTGTGTTAAAAGCAAAAAAATAAGCAAAAAGATTAATAAGTTAAATGCTTTGTGTGTGTGACCACATGAGTGCAGGTGCTTAAGGAGTCAGAGGTATTGGATCTCCCTGAAGCAGGAACAACAGGAAGTTGTGAGCTATCACATAACATGACAGCTAGCAACTGATCATGGTGCCTCTGCAAGAGCAGTATGTGTTCTTAACCTCTGGGTCTTCTTTCTACCCGTATAAGTGCTTTTGGCTTTTAATCCTCTTGTTGAGAAATCTTTCTCTTTAATTTCAGTCACTATGGAAGAATAAGCCAACAAGGACAGTGTGGTACACTAGATTTTTGTTACTAAAAGAGGAGTAGGGGTAGTTAGTAGGATGGGTGGAAAAGGGATTAGTATGGGATTAACTTGGAAAAAAACTCAAGGTTAAAAAGTAGCTGGGAGAGGAAAGTCAGGATACTGACAGGGTCAACAAGCTTGCAAGGTTGTTAAGCTATGGAAGATGATAGACAAGAACTATAAAGAAGGGGGTATAAGCAAGAGAGGCAGAAAAGAGGTAAGATGTAGAAGTGACAGGGAAAGTATATGAGTTGTACATGGAAAGAATTGTAGGGTAATCAATAATAATCCACTGATGGAGAAAAAGAACTATTGTGAAGACTAAATGAGCAAGAAAAAACTAAAGCAAGACCATTATGACTGTGTGTCAAGTTGACAAGGGATGGACTTGTGATAGCCATTCTTGGTACATACATACATACATACATACATACATACATACATACATACATACATATACATATACACACCTTCTCACCCCAGAGTACAAATACCACCAAAGTCCAGCTTTGTGGGAATATAGATGACGTATTACTTAGAAGAACAGAAATGAATCAAAGACAGCTACATCACCAAAGCCCACCAGAGCATAGATAGCAGTTCACAAAAACTGGGATCCTAGAGCACACTGCACAGCCTATGGGCAGCACCACAGCTGGAAAGTGTCCCTTGAAGGTGGCTCAGTCTGCATTTCTTCCAGTCATCTTGACTGACTTCTGCTTCTTCCAGGGTACTTGACTGGTCCCTGTTGCTGTTTTGCAGCTTAGACCATCTGAGAATGACTCTCAGCTGTACTTGTGGGAAGGGAGGAGCCTAGTGAATCTGGTCAGTTTCAGGGAATTCCTGAATTTTGAGTTGCTTACTTTTTGTCTTAAGGAACTGCCCTTCAGGGTGGAATGTTTCAATACCATAACAAACTGCTAAACAACAGATAAGAAACACAATATTGAAAGAGAGAAGATGGTGAGTTGAAGATGTTGGCATTAGGAATTATGATGCGAAGCTCTTAAATTAGTATCTTGAATATTTAGGTAACAAATAAAATTACTTTGTCGTCACCTCCTATTCACTTATTCTAATACAAAAAGGAATTGGACCATTTGTTGTAGTCTAGTTGACACACATCTTTTTAGTAGGAAGGACCCATTATTAGCTGAGATTTGAGTGAGTCCTAAGAAACTCCAGTATGGAAAAGTCATTTTCTATCCTTATAGTCAAGCACAAGATACAGTTCAGCTACCCAGAGACAGAAAGAGTACTATGGAAATTTACTTACATCACATTTCGGAAGAATTAATCCCCCCAAAGACTATGTGATATTCCATCCATTGCCAAACAATCTTTTCGGAGACTTTCAATAATTCTCTACTCTACATGAAGGCAGGTTATCTATCTCATATTGAAGGTTCTTTCCCTTGAAACTCTGCATATTCCTATCTAACCCAGTCTGAAGCGTTGCCATACCTCATCATGCCTTTGAGTTTATTTCCAAGGCAAAGCCATCCACTGTATAGTGTTTCAGCTCTCTGTTTCATTGCATAGGGGAAAAGTATTTGTAGAACCTGAGGTGATTCTCTAGAAGCATTTGCGACATTCATGATGTAGATTACATTATAAACTGGTCCTTCAGACAGCATGTGGGGGAAATTATTGTGATGCCAAGTAATGTGACCCAGAAATTTGCAATCAATAAATCCTATGAAATATTAAACTGACAGATGAAAAATTGCAATATTTTTCTCAGTTCCCTTCTAATTGTATACTAAAAAGTATAACCTGTAAAGAAAATAGTTAGTGTATTTCAAATAGACACTAGGGCTTATGATTACTTGGTATACCAATGCCCAATACTGAATAACCTCTTGCCAGCTAAGCAACTTATTAAAAAGTAAGAGTAAATTTTCTTTAACAATATTAAGGAAATGTTATTAAAGAACATTAGGGCTGCTATCCTCAGAACTCCCATATTTATATGACTTATAAACCCACAGGAAACTGATAGTAACTTTAAGAAAATAATTTAGCCTTCCAGCTTCTCTGGGTTTATCAGAAAAAGTGGGTGTGTTTACTTAGAGCTAGCTCGTTAGTTAGCTAGTTGTTTTGAGACGGGGTTTCATATCTAGGCTAACCTCAAACATATAAATAGATAGATAGATAGATAGATAGATAGATAGATAGATAGATAGATAGATAGATAGATAGATAGATAGATGACCTAGCATGCCTGACACCTTATTTTATTTCTCAAGTGGTTGGATGATAGGAATTCATAATCAGACCCAGGTACAAAGTGTCAATTCTACATTATTTTAAATAAAAATTAAATTTTCACAAGTAGTTATCTATTTCATTTAAAAAACAACTTTTGAAATTAGAAATATTTCTTGTTTCTTCATGACCATTTGCAAATACAAATGAAGTGTAGATGTTTTGATTCTTCCTTATAGGATAATGCAAAAAGGAAAATATTTATAGAACTTTGTATATATTCAGCTTTTTAAACACACACACTTAACATTAAGCAGAGTTTCACATTTTACTTATGCTCGACAGCAGTTGTATAAAACATCAGCGTAAGCTCTGTAATTTGTATTCTTTAATATTGTGCATCTTGGTGATCTCACCGTGGAAATAAATCTTTATCCTAACACAATTTCATCAACTATTCTCTAAGACTCTCACATTGAAATTGTTTCAGTGAAGCTATCACACATTTGTAGACACCTGATTGCAATCCTCCCTAGAATATCCTTCAAAAAGAAGGTCTACGCTTTGTTCCTGAAAGTCTACTGCTCTCCTGGGAGAGAATGATTTCTATATTGCTAATTACCTGGGAATATAGTCTAAAGAAAATAACCTCTACTAAGTGAAGTATGAGGCTACTTAGCAGTTAAAGAAATAGAATACTCTTTTGCGAAGAATCTTAATCATTTTCATTACATTTTTCTTTGACCTGTTACAGCTTGGGAAGGTGGATAAAATAGTATTTCTTCTTGTAGATCAATATTTCTATAGTTCTCTCTTATCACAAGAAGGAAATGCAAAATGATGACCAGTCTCTGTTCTCCATATTATCACAGTCTAATAAATGAGATAATTTTAGCATTTACTAAACAACGTGACACCCAGCACTAAATTGGGTTTAACTCATGAGGTCAGTTATTTCAACTTAACAATTTCAAACTAAAATGTAATGAAATTTCAATCATTCTCTGCTTTATTGAGATCATTTTATCTCCTCACCAATACATGACCCCAAGAGTTTCCTTTAAAGATGATGAGTTCTAGATGAATTATTCCCATCCAGAGGTCTATTGAAGTGAACTCTCTAAAATAGCACATGCTCCAAGCAGATACATTCATTCATTGCTCTTCCACAGTTAGATACTCTAATTCATCCAGGATGGTAAGTGGAGTGAAACAGGCACCAAAAAAAACAATATTCAGGAACACAGCGACAGAATAACCAGTTTGACCCAAATTATACAGCATAATTAAATTACAATACCATTTAATAAATCTTAATGGAAACACTGTCACAAGAAAAATTAAAGACTAGGAAAGGAAAAGCTCTGAACAAATGACCACTGAATGACAAGTCACATGGGGCACCTCTTCTTGATAAAAGTCAAAAGAACGCCTGCTCCACCGGACACCTTCTAAGGACACAGCCACATCACTGTTGCAGAAATGTAGACAAATGAGGAACCTGTTTCACTAATCTAGTGTCTACTCATTGTGAATCTTGGTGTGTATTGTGTGGTTCAAACTACCCCGACCTGCCCTGGTGCGGCTAACTCTGATTCTCCTTGTGTGTTTGGGTATTCATCATCCTTTCTTAGGCCATCATCAGTGGCTGAGTACAGCTCCTGTTACATATTTTTGGAGGAAAGCTTTTCTCAATGACGTTAAAAATTCCTTGAGCACTGTTAACAGACTGAATGGTTCCTTTCAGGAGTGTTTCCTTCCTATTACTGTTTGTGTCGTCTTAAAGCTTATGCCGTTCCACCACTCAAAATTTATCAACAACGACATATATACTTTCATTCTACATTGCAGGCACCAGTTAGAGTTGAAGTAACAAGTCACCATTTTTTTTACTGTCCTAGTGTTTCTGGTTCCATTTTTAAAGCAAATCTATTTTTATTTCAGTGTCAGGTCTATTTTTTTTAATAACAGAGTGTGAAATACACACATACACACATACACACACACACACACACATACACCATGCCACTAAAGTATGTTATAAGAACAGAATATGAAATAAAGTGCAAATATTTGAGATAGAAACAAAAAGTTTAAGCATTCACTCATATTAATGCTTTTATTACTCAGTCCAAGGCAACACATATTAATAAAACAAGCAACAGTTCATCAAAAATGACTATATTCAATATCCTCAGATAAAAATCAATTTTTACAATAACAATAGCAAATATAAAAGAAAAAATTTCACAAAGGCAGGAAATACTGAAAATGAAAAATAATGCAAATGAGAAAATTAGCTCTACACAGGAAAACCATGAAAGTTTTACATATATTTAGAGGCGGTGAAAGATAGAAATAGGAAAATGGGCATAGATTTGGGTTAACAAATTTTTATAATATAAATTCAATTTTCCCATTTAATTCATAAATCCTATGTAATCTTTAACTTCAAATAGGATTTTTCTGCATAGACTGATAAATTAGCACAATAAAAGAAGGATGAAGATTCAGTGAGTAAGAAACTGATTATATCAAAGTAAAATAGAAATTAAGTAATAGATAAGTAGATCAAACCCTCAAGAAAGACAAGGACATTCAATACAGATTATAAGAAAGAAGATAAATGTATAAGGAAAAAATCTATTTATGAATTATAACTTTCCATTTGAAAAACATATTAATACTGTCATTAACATAACATATTTTTAAAAACTAAGTATATTACAATTGGAATTTTATGCAGAAAAATATTTGCCTTAATTATTTGTCTATTCTTGTGAAGAGACACCATGGCCAAGGCAACTTATAGGACGTGTTCATTTACGGTTACAGTTCAGAAGATCAGCCTATGTCCATCATGGTCAAGTACGTGGTAGCAGGCAGACAAGTGTAGTGCTGGAGAAGTAGCTGAGATCTTATGTGAGATCTAGGGTCTGCAAGCACAAGGCAAAGTGGGAGGAAGAGAGAAAGAGAAAGAGAGAGGGGTAGAGGGAAAGTAAAAGACAGAGAGCTCTATCTAGGAATGGCAGGAGTATTTGAAATCTCAAATCCCACTCCCACTGACATACCTCCTCAACAGACCACACATCCTAATACTTCCCCAACAGTTCTACCAACTTGGAACCAAACATTAAAACATACAAGCCTCTGGGGGGCATTCTCATTCAAATCACCATAAACAGGAACACCAAAACATAAAGACACATTTGTACTTTTGAGATGGAGGTGACCTTCAGAGCTAGAACTCACAGCTATGAAAAATACATGGATAAATTTTCCAATGAAAGATAAAAGATTATCCATGGATGTGCTGCTAACAAAAGTAGGATGTATTCATATGTGTATAATAAAGCTACTTTCATTATTTATCCACTCCTTTATTTAGCATGTGTATGCATGTATACAGGCATATGCATGTCATGGCACATATGTGGAGATCAGAGAACCACGTTTTACCAGCTGGTTCTCTCCTTCTCCCTTGCTTCGAGGCAGGACATATCACTGTTTCTTCCTCTGCACTGTATACTAGCCTGTAAGTCACAACATTTAGCTTTTTACATGAGTCCAGGGATCAATATCAGGTCATCAGGCATGCAAAGCATGCCATTTTTGCCTTCTGAGTCATCTTCTCCCACCTTTACAAGACAGATTTTTTTCTTTGTGTCATGCTGTGAATTGAGCCCAGAGCCTTATTAATCGTAGGCAGACTCTTTCCTGGTGAGTCACACCAGTACCCAGCCTTAGCAAGTTCTTGTAACATGTGAAAACATGAACCTGAACAAGTAATAAAACAAACCAGCTGAAGGACAAGTAGTCTGTTTTACTTAGATGGAGCCTAAAGGAGGTAAACTCTTCCACATAGAGAATACAACAGTTGTTGCCAGGGCTGGGGAGGTGCAGAGTCATGGTGAGCCTTCAAAATTTGTTTAGAGACCAACTCATGGTAAGTTGCCCTTACCACTTAATGAATGGAAGGTACGAAAGGAAAAAGGAAAAGAGGGAGGGAAAAGAGAGAGAGAGAGAAGTAATTAAACAGAATAACACATATGGGGATTCAAAATAGATTCTGAAGGTTTGGGGCATGTCTGTCGACTTGATGGTGGTGAGGGAACCAAGGTTGTTTTCAAATATTCAGATTTATCAATAGACTGCATTAAATAAGTATATTTCTTTATATATCAATTATATCATACAATATCTTCATAAAAATTAAATTACACATGAGAATGACATCACATAACAATATTAAATAAATATATATTGGAGACAAATATAAATATTAAAATAATAAAACTTTGGCTGGGAAGCTTAAAAATAAAGATGATTGCTACCAAGCCTGGGAACAATCCCGGGAACTCACATAGTAGAAGGAAAAAACTAATTCATTCAAGTTGTACTTTGATCACTACACACATACTATATGGCATAATTGGGCATGCACATGCACATACACAAATAAATGAATAAAATTTAGTTTGAAAAGTAATGAATATAGTTAGAGATTATCCTGGTTTCATAAAGTATTTGTCCTTATACCCATGGATAAATGTAATCCTCATCACACACTAAGGAAATTTCTCTTTGCAACAAAGACAGTTACAGAAAACTTTAACCAATCCAAGTGTAGAGTTATGGAACTATTCACAATGGACACATTTACAATACAAGTTCTCCACCTAACATTTAGAAATTATTGCAGAGGAAGAGGTGGCAAGATTGTAAGAGCCAGAGAATAGGGGGTTTGCTATGAGATCGTGTTTCTAATAATGTCAGAAGCTACACCCATAAAGTCTCACCAACATGACTGGCTAAACATGAGCTAGACAAGGGCAACAACAAGTCCAGGAGTTCTCAACCCTGCACACACACACACACACACACACACACACACACACACACACACACACACGACAGGCAACACAAACAAGCTGAAGTCAACCTACCTGCTTCTTCTTGAACAGCTTCCCAGCAACCTGTAATAATTTTTTGTAAGGCCACACATCACTCACTCATTCATTCTTCAGTCAACAAAGTTAAGACTGTCAATCATTACAAGGCAGATATTGTGACTTCACTAGGAACCAGAAACAGTCATGACTGGCAAGAGAAACAGAATTAAACAACAATATAACTAATGAAACCATTCTTGCTGGCAAAGGAAACTCTGTCTGCTGGCAAATAAGAGATACCTAATGATCACTTTTTGTTGTTGTTGTTATTCCTGGAATTAAAGTTTTAGGTATTGAGGGAATGTGGAAATTTTGTTTGTTTGTTTTTGCTTTTGTTTTCTGGTTTGTGGTGTTTGTTGGGTTTGTATGTTTATTTATTTGTCAGGGAGAACAGAAAAGTTACAGTTAAAAGAATAAAAATTCTTCAAATAAAATAAAGGGTAGACGCACAAGCATGGAAACTAGATAATAATAATATAGTCAGAAATGACAATTTTGTTGCATGACACTTGACAGTATTTCTAGGTCCATGACAATGACCGCACAACTGAGCTTTGCAAGCGGACATTATAGTCCTTAAACAGTAAGTATACAAACATTGTAATCATATATATATAGTAAGTACAAAAGATATCCAAAATCCAAAGATGATATATACAGATATATCAGTTCTAGAGAACACAGATATAATATAGGAAATCTAGAGAATATATATGTATAACATACCAATTCTGCAGAACATGCAATTCCAGAGAATATAGATCCTTTCCATTTTAAAGAATGTTGAAAAACTTCAGTTCTAGAAAGCATACGCTTACACCATTTCCAGATAACATGGATGCATTTCAATACTAGAGACCATACCTACATAGCAATCCAGCATAACATACAGAAATATTACTTATAGGCTGAACACATTCTTGAAATTATCCTAGATTTCATAATCAATTAAATTTACACCAAAATGAAGTAAAAAATATCATAGCCACAGTCAGTTAAAAATGAGTAATACCCTAACAAATATTTATGGAAAGCATATTATACACAAAGACTTGTCTTTGACAAGCATTTGTGAAAAACAGTTAGGGACCAGACATAGAATCTTAGAACTGAACCAAAGCTATCCATGTCCTTTGGAGTCAGAGAATGAGATTGAATTTATGTTTACCTATTCGCCTTCTATTCTCCATAGATGGCTTCAGAAAGAAGATGCCCACATATTATTCATTAGTTTCTATTTGCCAGGCGGCCAGAAAGCCATGAAGGAATTACTCTGTGTCGGGTACACCTGGACCAGATGAGGGACAATGTGGACCTTGCCCACTCCCTTCTGAAGCGTATGTGGCAGTAAAGAAAACAGACAGGACAAAGGACAGGTGGGACTTAGAAGAATCCTGGGTTTAATTAAATCCAGATTCCCTGCAACACTCAACAGTACCAACACTGATTGCACCAGTGTTAGGTTGTATTTATATATTTAGGAACACACGCACACACATATAACAATAAATCAAGAATAGAGGTTATACATTTGAGAAAGAACAAGGTTGGATACATGAGAAGACTGGAGGAGGGAGGAAAAGAAAGTGGCAAAGTAATTATATTTTAAATTAAAAAGAAATTAGTTTTTATGTGTTTCCTTTTTTCTCTCATATATTACATCTGAATGCACTTTCCCCTCCCTCCACTCCTCTAGTCTCTTCCCTGAAACTCCTCTCTCCCCCAGATCCACGCCCCCTCCGTCTCACCTCAGAAGAGGGCAGGCCTCCCAGGGACATCAAGCAAACATGGCATAACATGTTACAATAAGACCAGACACAGACCCTCATACCAAGGCTGGATAAAGCAACCCAGTAGGAGGAAAAGGGTCCCACAAGTAGACGAAAGAGTCAGAAACCACCCCACCCCCACTGTCAGGAATCCCATAAGATCCCCAAGCTGTTCTGCCATAACATAGGGGCAGAGGACCTAGGTCAGACCTGTCTGTGATGGCTCCCCCATCTCAGTGAGTGCTGGGCAGCTGATTCTGTTGATTCTGCAGGCTGTGCTCTCGTGGTGTCCCTGACTCGTCCGGTCCACCACCCCGATCCTTCCTAGCCCTACTCTGCAGGACTCCCCAAGTTCCACCTATTGTTTGGGAACTATATCGCTCCCATCAGTTGCTGGATAAAGTCTCTTTGTTCGCTTTGATGATGATTCTACTAGGCTCTGGTCCCAGCACACTCTGCAGGCAGGACAAATTGTAGGTTGAAGGTTTTGTGGCTGGGTTGATATCCCAGTCTCTCCACTTGAGGCCTTCCCTGGTTACAGAAGATGGTCTCAGTTCAGGCTCAGTGTCCTCTATTAGTAGGAAAAAAGATTATTTTTTAAAAAGCTATTCTGTCCTCAGTTTCCCTCTGCATCTTACCATTTTCCATAAAAAAAGCTCAAGGAGGAAATTTTTTTTGTCTATCTTTTAGGCTTTCCATTCTGAGAATGTAGTTCTGAAATTTCCTGGAATGCCGTTTTGGCCACCTACTTCTGAAAACACCTGTCCTAGACTAATGAAAGTTCAAATCTCACCAGAAGTTCTCCAAGCCATGTGGTCCCCGGGATTCTTACAAAAACAGGTGAGTACCGGGTGACAGTTATGAAAGTTATGACTGGTCGGAACACCGTGTGCAGTTGGTTATATGGCTGATGAGAACTGGAAAAAAATATCAAAATTCCTGAAAGGAGGGAAGGAGGCTAAAGTCACAACTACTTTGCTGAAAATACTAAACTGTATAAAGAGCCAAACAAAGGGATTGGAATGGGTGTGCACAGTTTCCAGACCATTTAATTGCACACTTTACAGAGAGGTCTGTGTGCTCACCCACATAAGATATATAAAGACTCCTTCAACTGAATTACCAGAAACAAGATAGAGGAGAAATATAGCATTCTTGCTTATTTCGTTTTCCTAGATAGGTACCATACTCAGAGGCAACACACAAGCGAGTAGTCAGACTTTCTTTGGGACCGCCAGTCCACAAGTAATGACACAGAGACTTCATATAAATTTGAAAGCTTGATCTTTAGCTTAGATTCTTTCCCAAATAGCTCTTTTTTTTCCCAGAGATAGGGTTTCTCTGTGGCTTTGGAGCCTGTCCTGGAACTAGCTCTTGTAGACCAGGCTGGCCTCAAACTCAGAGAGATCCGCCTGCCTCTGCCTTCCGAGCACTGGAATTAAAGGCGTGCGCCACCACTGCCTGGTCCAACTAGCTCTTATAACTTAAATTAATCAGTTTCTATTGGTCTGCAACGTGGTTGTTTACCTCTCTTCCATTCTGTACATCCAACTTCCTGTTGTCTTGCCAGTGTCTCTGCCTCTCTTCTTTCCAGAGTTCCTCTCTCTTCCCTGAAATCCTACCTGTTCTCCCCTGCCTAGCTATTGGCCATCTTTATTAAACAAATCAGAAGGTGCCTTAGGCAGACTCACATCTTCACAGTGTACAAAAAAGATTTTCCCACAACACACATCTTTAGTAAAATATATCTTTTTGTTATGTTCACGTCACATGCTAGACTCTTAGACAACCTCTGAGTAGTCCCTTATTCTCTCAATCAGTTTCCATGACTTCTTTCCAGTTTCGTTTTCTCTGTTTTTTATGCCATCCCTGACTTAACATAAAACATTCAGAGACACGGAAATAAATTTGGGACATATGCTACATTGTTCTGTTCTCTTTTCTATCCCTTTAAAATTTAACTTGATTTATAATTCAAGGTAGTCACGTAGGGATGCCAGTGACTCTGACTGGACCAAGAGAACAAAGACTGTGTCAGAGCACTGTTTCAGAACTCATGGTAGCTGTTTTCCTTGGACAGGACAGTGGAACCAGAGGTGGTGACTAGCATCCGTGCTCGTACAGGACAAATGCTGGCCTCCATCACTCTGACAAGAGAAGCATCTCTACCCCACTGCCCCACATGGACCTTGGCTGAGGTCACCATGCGCCACCACCCACCGCTCCTGTTCATGTTCTGCATCACTTTCTCCAGCCTTCCTGGAAACTCGGTGAATTTCCCAACATTCTTCCAGTAAAATCCCTTTCCAAGTTGGTTTCTATTTCCAGAGTTGGTTTCTATAACTGGCCACAGCATACCCTGAGTAAAACAGGGAGATTCATCGGGCTTTTGGGTCATTAGTGTACTATTTCCTGGCTAGTGCTGAATGGTGCCCTAAATTTATCACCTAGTTCTTAGGAACGAGAATCAAGAGGGAAAGAATAGCCGGACTCATTACACTGTGCACACTGTCCCATCCTTACTCCAGCTTTCAGGCTGTCACAGAAATTCCATTTAATGAGTCTGATAAAACTCCTGAAGTTAAACACTGTAATAAAAGAGGTTTTTTTTCAACAATTGCATACCTGGGTGAGTTTGCTGAAATTAGATACAATTTAGTCCAGAATCACAGAACCTTCCACAAGTAAAACAACACTGAAAGAAGATTTAGGTCTTTGGTGTTTTTTGACTAATTTTTCATAGCTTCGTTTTTCGTTTTTTCCCCCCTTACGTTTCTGATAAAGCAAACCTAGTTCCTAGAATCAAGTCATGAAATTCTCCTAATTTTACTTGTTACTAGCTGAGATAACCCGACAAAGATTTTCCCTCTCCCAATTTAAATTAAATTTATGTGCTACAGCAAATTTAAATAGATAAGCCCGAGGTTATCTTGCTGGTTTCACATAAAAATATTTCTATCTGTGAAGAGCAAAACACTGTAAGCCGTGTGTTTAAAATCTAAGGGGCAGCTGGGCAGTGGTGGTGCACGTCTTTAATCCCAGCACTTGGGAGACAGAGGCAGGCAGATTTTTGCAAGTTCATGGCCAACCTGGTCTATAAAATGAGTTCCAGGACAGGCTTCAATACAACACAGAGAAACCCTGCCTTGAAAAACCAAAAAAGAAAAAGAAAAAGAAAGAAAGAAAGAAAGAAAGAAAGAAAGAAAGAAAGAAAGAAAGAAAGAAAGAAAGAAAGAAAGGGGCTTCAGGGGGTTTACCTGATAAAATAGAGAAGACCTCAGTCTAGTCCTGACATTTGGTTAGTCCTTTCCTTATCAAAGCCACCCTAATCCAAAGAGCCTTGCAAATCTTTTGTATTTCCATTCCCAGTTGTCCATTCGTTACCCATCCCCTGTTGTCCCCAGTCGTCCGTCCTGTCCTCTGGGTCCTTGCTACAAAATAACACTTTCTGTTACAGTTTGAATCTAGAGTCTCCTTTAAAGTATTAGAAATTAGATATTAGCTGGCGGCACTGTTGGGGGTAGCAGAAACTTTAGGCAATGGAGCCTTCCCTATAGGCCCCATCACCATGATGTTCCATCACCATAGGACCTGAAGCCATGCAGCCCAGAGACCACGGACTGAAGCCTCAGCAACCGCCACTCAGAATAAACCTTTCTTCTCTCTTTAGATTTTCTTATATCCCGTTTTTGTCATAGCTACAAAAAGGTGACTCATGCAAAGAAGTCTATGAATTCAAAAGTTTGCTTTCCACATCCAATGCACAGGCAAGATGTGGAATGCGGATGGGTCGATTCGAAGTGAACCGTTATATACTATTGTGGTACATGACAGAAGCACTTTTTATTTTGTTTAAGCGAGTCCAGTGGTTCCAAAATCTCAGTAAACTTGTGGCCAGATTTTTTTGTTTATTGTTGTTGTTAGTATCAGGCCACACACAAGCTAAGGCAACCCTGGTTCTCATTTTTGAGACAGACAGACAGCGCTCCTCCTCTCTGGTTAATGGTTTATTTTAGAAGATTCTATCTATCAGCTGTCTTTGCTAGCCATAAGTGTATTAAAAAGTTAGAGGTTTAAAGGAGTAAACATTACCTCCGTGTGTTGGAAATTCTGGAGTGGCTGGACTTGGAGGCTTTTGCTTCAGTCTCATCCAACGGATCCACCCAGGAGGACACGGTCATAAAAGCACACCCCAACTGTTGGCAGGATTGGGGATTGCACAGGCTATTGGCCTCATTTTCTTGGCCTGTGGCCCTCTCACAGTGCAGCTCATACCGGGCAACTGGGCTCCCTTGAGGGGACGAGAGGAAAGCCGGACATTAAAACAAGAAAGAAAAAGAAAAGAAGGAGGAGGGGGAGCAGAAGAGAGCTGGAAAGGCACACTTCAGGTACCCATGAATCAGAGTCGTTGTCCTATCGTTTCACCAAATGCTACCCAAGAGAAGACAGATAGATACAAGATCCAACCTGCCCTCAGAAGGAGAGAATTCGCTTAGGTGTGCATAGCAGGAGGGGAAGAACTCCCATGGGGAACTAAGGGGAACTTGTAGCAGTATCTGTAAAATGTGATGTCAGTTCAGTATAGTTACAGAAGTTTCACTATGGCTCTATTCTGAGTAGTCAATTTGGAATCTAGCTACAACTCATATATACTGAGAACAATTTGAAAGTAGACTGGAAAACTGACATAAGAAAGGAATTTTTCAATCCTAAACGCAGGATTTTACTTAAATAATTTTTACATTTTACTTAAATAATTCTTGGAAAAGCTACTAACTAGATTCGCCCCAGTCCCTACTTCAGTCTCGAAACCATATAGGTGACAGGATTCTTTGTCATTATAACTCCAGGGCAGTTTTAGAAAAGTTGTAAATAATGCCTTGTTTTTCACTATGTGTCTGTCATTTAAAAGGCTATTGATTTCAGAGACCTCTTCGGCCTTAAACAGCTGTGTTCAGTTTTATCCCGGCTACACAGCTGTGTTGACTCTACCAGATTTTCTCTTCAAGAGACCTTATCTACAAACAAATGTAGGTATTGCTACCTTCCTGATTCTGATGCATATTTCTCTGCCTAATCATTTTTATATTAACTATAATCTTCAATATCAGGTTAAACATTTTCAGAAATAGGCAACTTCCCCCATTTTTTAAAAGATACACAACTGTGGCTTTTCTAGTCAGTATGATTATTTCTCTAATATAATATCTGATAACTAATATTAAAATATCAAATTCTTTGGGAAGATATATATTTGATTAGTGTGTGTTTTTAGACATTATGAGACTTAATTAAACTTGGGCGATTTCTCTTATATAGATGGAGTTTATCTGTTTATGAAATTTTGGACAAATCACATTTCTAGATATTAACTGTTAGGATAGTGTTGACCAGTAGTAGAGCACATAAATACCTGTGTTCAAACCACAGCCCTGGAAAAATAAATATGGCTGTGTGGAGTGTGGGGTATAGCTCGGTGGCTCAGAGCTTACCTTGTATGCATGAGGTTCTGGATTTGAGTCCTAGGACCTAAAGTGAAAACACAGACAGATCATACATGAACAAACTGAAGATGCTGAGGTCCTCAGTTACATTTTCATGTTCCCTGATATCTGTCTCAGTTTAACTTCTTAATCTTTCAGTAACTTTAGTATTATATATTTTTCAGAAATTAATTAGTTTTGTCCACATTTTCAAATTCCAGTCACTTTATTTTTCACCAGGTGCTATGGACACATTTTGGTCGCTATATTACGTGAGAGTATTTTGGGGCAGAACTTTAAAATTACCTTTCTGTTACTGATTTTTAATTTTTATGATTTCAGTTTTGCAGAACTTTTTGTTTTAATTTCATTTTATATGTGAAACAGTGTTTTGTCTATATGGATATCTGTGTACCAGAGTATGGATGGTACCCATGGAACCCAAAGATGGCATCAGATCATCTAGGACTGGATTACAGGTAGTTCTGAGTTGTCATATGGGTGCCAGGAATAGAAACTGGGTCCTTTGGAAGAGCAGGTAGCAGTTTTAACTGCTGAGCCATCTTTCCAGCCCCTTGTTTTATAGTATTTAGGAGTTATAAATATTTATTTGCCCTAAGAAATCTTAATTAGAGGAGCTTAAAGGATGGCTCAGTGGGTAAGAATGCATACAGTTCTTGCAGAGGACAGTTCAATTCCCAGCACCCATGTTGGGTGGCTTACAACTGCTTGAAGCTCCAGCCCCAGAATACCCAACATCTGTGGATTCAGAAGTACCTTAACTCATGTGAAATGCCTACATACTGGCAAACACATATACACATAACTTTAAAATAGTATAAATAAATCAAAATTAAAATAACAAATATATATATATATATATAAGAAAATGTGCATGCAATATTTGGAAAGGTAACTCTATGGACATCTATTGATTTGAGCTTATCAAGTAGAAGTTTGTTTGTTTTGTAGCCATCTAAATTCCTTAGTGGGAGGGGTCTTTCTTTTTAAGTACAAAAGGTAATGTTTTATATATATTTATTAATTTTCTTTGATAATGTCATACATTTTAGAATGCATTCTGCTTGCTGTCTCTCTTCCTCCCAGCCCTGCCAACCTAATGCTTTCGAGAACATTCATGGTTTTCTGTTTTGTCTTCTGGAATACTGACTTGAATCTGGGCTCTCTGTGTAACCATAGGTTCCAAACTGTCTTTTACAGCCTGGTGACCTCACCTGTGGATACAGAAGTGAAGGCAACCATTGCCTCTCCCCTAGAACCCAGCAGCAGCCAGTAGACCAGCAGTGTGGGCTACAGGCTTCTGCCTGCTCCCCTGAGCCATGTTTGACTGATGACAAGCCCCGGCCTTGCGCAGGCTCGGTGCAGGCAACTGTAAGTATTGTTCGATTGGAATAGAAATGGCTGTGTCTTATTCAAAATTTGAAGCCCTTCTCTTTGCTTCCGGTTTTTGTGGCATTGTTGTTGTTGTTGTTGTTGTTGTTACAGGTGTCTGGTGTCCTAATCAGTCTGCCTTCATGAGGGTATGTCAATAACGCCAATTGCATTTGATTCACTTATTTTGTCTTTAGAATTCACCTTCTCCAGCAGAGGTATGAATATACTCCTGATTAATTTCTTTTGATCTCTTTCTTTGCATATATAATATTTGTATCTTTTGCAAACACAGTTTAGCAGCTTAGCTTGTATTTTCTGCTACTAAAATTGACATTGAAAAACTAACGATGCTTTTATGTATTAGGTATTTTATGTATAACTTAGCTGTTTTATTCTTATTTCTTTTTGTTTTAAATGTCTAGTAAACATATTACAGCATCTTATTTCCTTGAGTCTCTGTGATTTGATGTATATGTTTAATCGATTTGCACTTAATTACTGCCATTACACTTTAGTACTGTTATTCCCTTTCATATTTCCTGCAAACCCTTCTTCTGGTTTATTTTTTATCTCTTCCCATGGAGTGCTGTTTGTGCCATTTTGACACCAACGTTCTTGCTTACAAAGTAAAATTCAATGTCCGTTTTGCTTAGTTTGTCCCTGCCCATGTGTTAAGTCTCTTACTTTGTGGCAGGGCACATGATTTATTTCCTTTGATTAACATAAAGACTTCTGCATGGGGTCAAAAATCTTGACCTCTGCCCCCTCCCTGCCTTTCACAAAATTGATATGTTCTATAAAATGATACCTGGAACGTTACAGAATTACAACTACATAAGGTTGTTTAAAATGTCTCTTAATTCAATAAAATGTAAAACCCTGGCCCTTATTTTACATTTTAATATCTGTATACATCTACCATATTAAAGGCACAAATATCTTATTTCCAGTAAGGCAAGAAGTTCTACTACAAAGTGCTGGTATAGTGCACCAGCTTCTTTTCACACTCTTTCGCCTTCCCATTGTTTATTGGTATACCGTAAAGTGTGGTTTGAAATCATTTGTTTTCTCTGTATAAGCTCCCACAATATGTTTTCTGTTCAATTTTATTACTAAAGTTTGGATTGCCTTTATTTTATTTAACCTCAAGTTTATCTCTGTATAAAATTCTGTATTTGAGGTGATATTCATTCATTTGAAAATATTTTAAGTAGCTGAGCAATGGTGGCACATGCCTTTAATCCCAGCGCTCGGGAGGCAGAGGTTGGTGAATCTCCATGAGTTCGAGGCCAGCCTGGACTACAAGAGCTAGTTCCAGGACAGCTAGGACTGTTACACAGAGAAACCCTGTCTTGAAAAGAAAACAAACAAAAATATATTTTAATATTTTCAAAACTGTTATTTTAACATTCTAGTATTACTATTGAAAAATTTGGTGGCGATTATTCTTAATTTATAATGAAACAATGTTTTGTTGCTGTTTTGTTTTTCAAGACAGAGTTTCTCTATGTAACAGCTCTGGCTGTCCTGGAACTCACTCTGTAGACCAGGCCTTCCTTGAACTCACAGAGATCCACCTGCTTCTGCCTCCCGAGAGCTAGGACTAAAGGCATGTGCCCCCATGCCTGGCTGAAATAATGTTTTTAACTGAACGTTTTTAGAATTTTGTCTTCGGCATCTTTAAATTAAATATAATGTGCCAAGATTGGGGGGGAGGGTTCTTATCAGCATTGTCTGTGGCTCTTTTGATCCCACTCTTCCAACTTTCTTTCAGGCTCAACCATTATTCCAACAAAAACAAAAATTGTCTACTTCATTTAGCCTTAAGAGATCAAAGTTGACCTTTCTCGGTAATCTTAGATCTTTTTAGATAGCTTCCCCCTTTCATCCCGTTCTTATGCCTTCAGGGAGCTTCCCTAACCAGATCCTCCATCTCCGGGTAATTACATGCTTTATTCCTGTCTCCATTCAGTTCCTCCTCGCTGCTTGTTACCACTTCATCTCTGCAACATCCTCTCCTCCTGAAGACATTTGTCGTCTTCATAGCAAATTCATGTTCGATAGGGGCCATTAATTCAGGCCCCTCTGGTAAGGTCCTTCGGGGTCTGTTTTTAAGAGGCCACTTGCTCCCCTTAGAAATTTACTCTGTCTTTTCCTGTAGGTTGCAAGTCCACTAAAACTCTTAGCTACCTCAGCTGACAGGATGTATTTAGCAGTGCGTACGAAAGCTCAGTCCAAGCCTGTGCCTCCCGCTAGTCCATCTAGGGATGGGAAATGGCTTAGTCGGAGGCACCTCTGCCATTGCCGATCTGGAATCCTCTTATTCTGCCTTAAGTCTCATTATGGATTCAGGCACTCATTCAACCTCATTTCTTCTACCCAGAACCTGCTTTTCCTTACGTTTCATTTACTTCTCTGACATTTAACATAGAAGAGGGAGCCACCCTCTCCATTCAGGTTTCCTCTTTCTCAATCCCATTGTCTGTCTCATCCATGCTAGCCTGGGGATGCTGCGTGCCCCTCCTCACAGGGCATTGGAAAAACAGAAACTCATAGAAAATCCAGTTTATGCAGAATGCATGTAAAGTGACAGAATCCTCCCTCCAAGAGCGTGCTCAGCGTCACAGTTTACTCACGGGACTTGTTCATCTCTCTGAAAAGGACCCTGCCTCCCTGTGTGATCACAGGAGCGTCTGTATTCCCTGGCTGCTCTTGTACTTTGCCCTAGCTTAGGTAAAGGGAAGGGTGGGCACTTCCATGCTGGCTTTTCTGCTATGTAGTCCAGAAAGCTCACCTGTGTGAGTCAAGGATTACTCTGACCTGATCCACACTTGATTGTAGGCTCAAGTCGATAAAGAATAAGATGATGTAATGAGAAGAGGGGCTAGGAAATAAAGCATTCCACAACTTGGGGAGAAGAATCACATCTATCTGTACCTATTGAAAAGAGGACCATGGGAAAGCCCCATTAGAGAAAAGCTCAAGATGATCTTAGATTCCCAACATCCATCATTCCAGAATTTGAAAGCAAAAAACAATGTTAGCATTTGGTAGACTTTTCTTACCAGTGTCAACTGGCATGTAATTGCCTGTCACTTCTAAGGAGGTCATCTCGCGTGCCTTTGGCAGTCACATGGAGGAGCATCCTCTAAGGAAAGCTAAAAGCAACTGTGACTTCTCCAAGGTCACCTAGGTAGTAAAGGGTCGTGAGGTTAAAATCCAGATGGGGTTGCCTGTACGCCCCCTTCTCTGCATTATGTTGTTCGGATGACTTTACGACACAACCTAAAGCTAAGTTTAATTACTCAGGAAATATGTACGTTTGTCAGAGAGCTATCTTGCATGCACACCTGGAATCCATGTGCTCTGGCCTAATATTATATCATTTTTCCCCTTAATGTTTTCCTTAACCTACAAATTATTTCAGAAACATACTGCTCCCTCTCCAGGGGTAAACATGTGGTGGTTTGGGGATGAAGTCATCCAGGAGAGCACCTGGGCCCTGCAGCTTCTCTCGTGTGGGCATTATTCCGCCTTTGTTTAAAGAATAAGTACATTTCCCCATATACTTTAGGGCCTGGAAAAGGGAGCAGGATGAATCAATGAGTAATATTTTTAAGAAACTTTTAATTAAAATTTAACTGAACTTGAACTTAAAAACAAAGTTCTTTCCTTAAACCAGTTTCCAAATATTTCCAGATTACATTCAGGATGTCCAGACTGCAATCAAACAGGAAACGGGTGAGAGCATTGTAACGCTGTGACCCTTTAGTACAGTTCCTCGTGTTGCGGGGACTCCCAACCATGAAATTATTTTTTCTTGCTACTTCACAACTGTCATTTTGCCACTGTATGAATTGCAATGCAAATATTTGATATGCAGGATGGTCTTAGGCAACCCCTATGAAAGGTCATGGGATCCCCAAGAGGGGTGTGACCCACGAATGAGAACTACTGGCTTGGAAAGAGGTAAAGGGAAAGCCAGTGACACTGAATACGACAAAAGGCACAAGTCTGCAGACACTCTGTATGCTCAGATATTAAATTGAGAATTTTTCTCCCAAAACTGTACCACAGAAAGGATAAAATTCCTCATATTTATTCTTACAGAATCAAAGATGCTGTCTTTATTACTTTATGATGGACAACAAATTATGGTTTATGAAAAACAAATTCTACGTTAGTGACCCCAGTTCACGCTGCTTATAGAAGTTATCCTTCAGAATTTTCTTTAAAAGGATTTGAACAGATAAAATCACCATTACTAGAAATAAATGACCTCAAAATTACAAGCAACAACCATAAATATACAAATATAAGTATATATATAAAAAGATGAAAGGAGAGCAGAAAACTAAATCTTTGAGTTGTGTGAACGGGCACTTAGGGTCTAGTAAAAATTCCTATGACAACATATTGGATAATTCAAAAGTCGCCATCTCTGAGAACATGCAGAATGTGACAGGAGCAAGCCCACGGAAGAGCCCAAGCTGGGCATGGCGGCACATACCGCAGGTCCAGCATTCCGGAGGCTGATGTAGGAAACTGGGGGATCTTGGACTTGAGGCAAAGAATGCTCAAAAAGATACTCGATATGAAAAACAAACAAAACAAAATTATAGATCTAGTGCCAATGAACTATAGATCTATCTAAAGATGATAGGCTAAAACTTCTTTACAAGCATAGAAAAGGAAAACCAAATTCTGTTCAATTGTCATATCATTTAAACATGAGATTTTAAGTATATACATGTAGCTAAACTTATTAAATGCATTTATTTTCGCTGCAAATACTATCTATATATTCCATGTGGCACAAAAAAAATAATTCAGGCTCTTAGCATTGTGTGTGCCATAGATTCAAGGTCAACTAATATTTGGGCATCTGCACTAAATTCTCTGCCATCCTTCGGGTTATGGAGTGCAGAATAGAGAGACGAGCCTGCATACCATCTGCCCCAGAAACAACGGTTATCCTGGGCTATAAGGAAGAAAGATGTGTGTCAGTCAAGTGTAGAACATTCTGCAAGTTACAAACCAAAATCTGTTTTCTTCTTTATTTACTTTACTGAGCAAACATATCCACATTATTAATAATGCAGTTACGTGTGGAAATTATTTAATTAAATTTTAATAAGCTAAAGGAAGCTATTCATGTGACAGCAATGTAAAATATGCTGCTGCTTCTCACTCGGTAGGCAATTTCCTCTGAGGCAAAATATGATCATTAGACAGAGAGATCCATCCCACCCACCAAAACTAAGAGTCCTAGATTAGAACACAGGAAATCCCTCACGTCTACCTCAAAGATTGCAACTGACAAGGACGAGATCCGGGTGTGTGATCTGCCACATTTCACAAGAAGACTAACAATGAGGGCTCTAATAATCTGAGTGCCAAAAGCATCTTACAGACTCTACTGAAAAGCCAGCAGAAAATGCTTAAAGAAAAACTCACAGAATCGTATCCACCAACACAGCTTGCTCCAGTGCCATTCAACCCTTCCAACTTTTCTCGGCAAAAAAATTCGATCTTAACTGAAGCTACAGTTCTACTTAAACTGTATGCTACTGACATTCTGAGACCAATTTCCTTAGATACCTTGTAAATTATGGGACACACACTTGCTGTATTAGCTTCTACCTACTACATGGTGCTAACACTGTCCTCTACTATAGCGACAACCAAACCTAGTTAGAGATAACTGAGATGTCCCCTGAGAGGTAAAAATCTTTCCCTGTGGAGAAATGACCTACACAGCATATGTTCAGTATTAAGGGGCCAATAATGACTATTATTAGGTTTTCTGGACAATCATTTCTAAACAAGAAAAGTGGGGGCTTAAGGGGAGGAAGTAGCCAGTGATGAATTTGGAGGTAGGAATTAAAGACTGAAGAAGGAACTACTGAGTACTTCTCCTTCTCTCTGAAAATTCAAGAAGAGATCATGAGCTATCTTTAGTTCTGGGCAGTGAAGTAGTTTGCTCCTGGCCTTGTATACACCTGGATGCTGGCAGGGCTCCTGCTTCTGGCTTCATGGTCTTTCTGGGTGGCTGCATCCTAAATGTTAATGGAGAGTACTAGAGCTGACTGTGGACGCAGGGCGGGAGCTGCCCTTCGGTCCATCTGTTCTTCTAACCATGAGGCTGGGCTCCATCCCTCTCAGGTGTCCTGTCAAACATCCCTAAGTCAAAAATATCACTGCCTCATCTGCCCTTTCTTCAGACATATGCCAAAAATGACTAAACGCTCCTTCTCTGAATCTATGCTTCTCAAATACTTCCAACATATCCCCAGCAATGAGAACACGTATGTCCTCAGGCAAGGGAATTGCAACACAGGTCCCTCCTTCATTAGCCCTAACAGACGTGATCTTGTTTATCTAGGTGCTGAGGAAACCGATTCAATGTCACATGGATTTTATCACTTTTGCTTGCTTTATCTTTTTCAAGTTCACAAAAAAAAATGAAAGCCAGTTAATTAAAATCAAGTGGTCTGAGCTAACCTCCTACTTCCCTCTCCATCTGTGGAGTATTTGCTTCCAGATATACTCAGCCAGTTCCATTTGTTTCCCCCTGGGCTGACACTGGTCCAGTTCAAACCCACTGCACTGACAAACATGCAGAAGCAAGCAACACTTGCCCAAAGATAGCCATCTCTTTGATGTGAGAGGCTTTGCTTTTCTGCATTTGTAAAATGGCTTTCTGGGCTACACCTTCTCAGTTTTCCTTGGCAAAATTCATCAGGAGAAGAGCCTGTGTCTTTGTCCCTGCTGCCTGTCTTTTACTGAAATACACTGATATTAAACTTGCAAGCTATAGTTTTGCAAGCAAAATGGAGTGGGGAAGGAGTTTGATTTGACAAGGCCTAGGGATGCTTCTGTCTCCTCCACAGAACTAGAAATATAAGCAGACACTACTGTGCCTGGCTCTTCCCTGGGTTCCAGGAATTGAACTCACACTGCCATTCTTGCATAGCCAAGCACTTTTCTGATTGAGCCCCTTGCAGATGCTTTCTGTAATTAACCCAGAATGCCAGTGCTCGGTCTCTGATGAGCTTGGCCGTGAGGTCTACCAAGAAGGTCGGTGGCTCTCTTGAGGGGACAACGGTAGTCACTACAAAATGTTGAGGTCTGGTAGCAGGCATTGAGATGCCAATTCCTTTTGAAAATTGGAGAAGGAAAGGGGACACACACACCCCTTTGGACAGCTTACTATCCTAAGGTTCCTTGGATTGGGTGAATTTTCCGCACCCTTTGATAGTTCCTTGAAGGCTTAGCCTTCCCAAGGAGCAAACACAGTATCATTTTTCAGATGCTTAGAAAGTGACAGGAACAGCAAGAGCTGCCTTCACGGTGACCTATATTTGCGCACACTATGGAGACCAACTGAGGGCCCGCACCTGCTAAACGAGGCAGCCACAGCTGCTATGCATCCTGGCTCACCCTAAATAATGGCGCAGCTCAAATTCTACTGTACTGAAATACGGTCAACATTTTTTTTTTTGCATTTAAGACTTCTCTCATTAACTCAGCCTCTGAGTATCTCCCGACTTTTGTTCTGATGTGCTGACCTCATTATATATGAGTGTTACATTATGCTTTTCAGCCATTAAGCCCATTATTAGAAACCCACATGAACGTCCTAGGTGATAGATTGGAATCTTGCCAATCTCAGCAGACAGAACGCATATAAGGTTTTGATAGACTTTAAAGATAAATAAAGTTGAAAGATAACTCCTGTGTTATAATTTTATAACTTGGTGGGTATAACTATATTAAGAAACTTCTAAGTTCCAGCATTCTGCAAAGGCATTTTGTTACTATAAGGAGATAGATAACACAGTCATTCTCTGAAAATTCCTGTTGCTGACTTTGGGCAGATTCCGTAATGTTCCATTTATTTAGCTACTCCTGGGCTTCACAGGAGGTTGATCCCTTCACTACCAAGTAGGAGCAAACTGCTACATGAATGTGTAATGGAAGGGTGTGTACACTGTTGTTGAGCATATAGATTAATCCAAATTGCTTAGGAAACAATTTAGGAGTGTCTAATAAATTTGAAAATCATATACAGCAGGGGACTTAAACCTCGACTCCTGGGTATGTTTCCGGGAGAAAGTTTCCCACGTGCACAGGTGCAAAGTGTTCATGGCAGCAGCATTGTTTTTAAAGCAAAAACACAACAACAGCAACAAAACATGACTAGGGGCTGGATAATTTGTGCCTTCAAAGTAACCTCTGCCCGGTTCTGAACAAATGAACTTGACTGACTGTTCCGCATCTTCATCAGCTGATAAGAGTCATCCCAGGCCCCACAAAGGTCCTTCGGGGGAACAGTCCTGTCTACCCACAGCAGTGTGTACAGACCCTAGATTCACAGCTTGCATACAGTTGGCTACTTGATAAATGGCTGCCGAGTAACAGCATGGAGAGGAAACGTAGGCTCGGGTGGTCACAGTGCACTTCACTACCCAGGCCTTTCAGTCCCGCAACCTGGATCATAAACCCCTGAGATTTTCTTAGCCATGTACTTTTGGCCACAAACCCAGAGTTAGAACTGCTAAAGGTGGGACCGGGGATGCTGCATTTTACCCCACACGTCGGTGGCTCTTCAGTGTAAACAGAAACCACTTTTCAGACATACATAGAGAATACAAAACAAATGGAGCAAGCATGACAACTCCAGCCATGGTTATAATTACTAACAACTATTCACACTACATGCCAAATCCCTGTTATGCGTCAGGTCTCATAGCACACTGCACTTTCAAAAAAACAAACCAAAAAGGAGTTGAACGAGGAATTTAATTACATCTCTGTACCATGTTTGAGGGTTTAGACATTGCGGTGTAGAGATGTTAAACAGCTATTCAAAGATGTGGAGTTACTGAGAGCTGACGAGATCTTCCTAAGAAGTTACCAGCCCAGCACCGCAAGGTAGCTGTTACAGGTAAAGCTAGGCTGTCTTCACAGCTAAGAAGCCACAAAGCACCGCTAACACGTGTAAAGCCAAGAGCCAGTGGGCTCCTTCCCTTCCTGCAGTGATTCTCCCCAGAGCTATAGTAATTGAGCAGGCCACATTCTTATTTTCTGTAGGCTCTACCTACAGGAAACTGAAAGGAAATGAACGCAGAATTTACATAAAAATAGACAATGTCATTTCATCATAGCACTCCCCCAGCTGTCCCCCAAATGACTTCAAATAGAGTTTCCGATTGTCTTGATTTAGCAAGCAGGCGTTGCCTTCCACTGCTATGTCTATCGATGTCTATCGGCCCAGCAGGTGCATCAGCATTGGATTTTAAACTCATTCAGAAGCCAGAATGAGCCTTGTTGCTGTCACAAATGCAGTCTGCCTGGTAAGTCTGTAAAGGGGAAGAGAGTATCAACCAGCAGACTCCCTTGCAGACCACTGAAGCAGCAGGAGCTGCCATGGTGACCGCCCCATCATCTCCTGCTGGCTCCACTGCCAGCTTGAGACCTGAAAGGGACAGGCAGAAAGATGAGAGGAAGCCCTGGAGGCCGGAGGTGATCCTCACTCCCATCAACACACTGCCCCTGCCCTTTTCTCTAGCTCCAGAGACGGTTTACACAGAAAAGGACAGCGTTAGTTTGGAGGGGGAAAACTACAGAAATGAAGTCACACGTCCTCTAAGCACCATGGACCTTAAAATAATTTCTAAGATGGGCACTTCCCATTCTAAAATACACAAGACGTGAGAAATTCCAGGGATTAAATGGGAGACAGGAAAAGGCGCGAGCAGATGCCGAGCCCTTCCAAAGGCTCCCATCCTCCTCTTGATTAACGCTAATTCCTGCAGCTGCTCATTTTTTTCTCCCTGGCCTCTCCTCACCTCACTCTCACTGGGTTCCCTCAGTCAGGCATTTTAGGAGCTAATGAAGTGCCTAGTCTGATTTATACACGAACGGAGCCCTAACTTTGCCAGGAGAAAAGAGCCTGCTTCCTTCGCCACCACAGCTGCAGCGAGCAGAGCACACATCGTCTTTACTGAGTCTTTAGTGTACAAACATGTTTTTATCTTCTGTAAGTGTTCCCAAAATAAGTAGCTCTGGAGACCTCCCGGGCGTCTGATGTCTCCTTCCAGTCCCTGAGGTACTTTTGAAATAGTCTTATCACAGAGAGCAAATGACGGGGCTTCGTTTTTCCCATGCTTGTGATGTCTTTTTGGTGACTTCACATTCTATGAGCTATTTTTAGTGGTTGAGCGCCGGTGCCTGAAGAATGAGGTTCCCTCTGTCTGTTTGCAGACTGTGAATGAAAGAGTCTCCACATATTGACAAAGCTCTAGTCCATTGATCTTACCTGGCCAGAAATCACCTATTTCATCAAAATGGAAGAAGAGTCCTGGCATCTTCAAATGTAGGTGTAACAGAAGTTCTGCAAAGGCTAACTTTATGAAAAGAGACATAAATACCTGTTAACTTTTTAAACATGTCTAAACACTTCTAAACTGGAAGTGATTATGCTCATTATTCAAAATGCATTATTTAAAAATTAAAATGAAATTTTTCCAGGGCAACATAAGTGATGGTCCAGTTGGATGAAGGGAAGAATGGAGTATATGATGGTGTTTGGTATAAAATCAGTGTATCCGTGGAAACACATATTTAAAGCTTTTGTAGGCTTGATACCATAACTATCCTCCATAATATTTCTAATCTCTGATAAAAGAGTCATTTCACAATACATAAAAAATATTTTTTTCTTAATGCAGTAAATACTGGGGCTTGTTATGACAGGAAGAATAAAACTTCTGTTTTAGAAAACATTCAGACAGAATTATTTGTTGGCAAATTATATATGCATAATCATATCTAAGACTTCCCATAGTCAGCTCCTGAAACACTAGTTTGGACTGCTAATCCCTAAGCAAGTCCTTCAAAGCCACATCATACTATTGCTTTCTCGAGGCTGCTGCAACTATTCAGATTCCTTCCTTTGCAGGAACAGCAAAATACAGTTTTGGACCATTGTTTCCAAGGAAAGCGTCCCAGGGCTCCAGGATGAACCTGGATCCTTCTATTTAATTTCTATTTTATCTCTGGGGGGGAGGCACAGAAGCAAACGGAATATGTTTTCTGTGAAAGTGCCCCTTTATTGGTGATTAGGCATCATGAACTTTGATGAATGAAGGCCAGTGGGCTGTGCTCTCGGAACGCAGCCAAGCGGTGAGGTGGAGGCAGCTGCTGCAGGGAAAGTGTGGGAAACTGGCCCTGCTGAGGTCCAAAACCGAGGCACTAGATCAAGGGGCCATTTCAGCTTCATTCAGGTCTGTTTTAGGCAATGTCAGGGTCAATGGAACTTTTATCAGACAGCAAGAGGCAAGATATGCACAGACAGCAACGATCTTAAAGTCTTCAGAGAGAGAGAGAATGCAAGGACATATACTAAGGACAAATGTATAGAATACTATTTACACACATATGAAGACAAAAAACATATGCTAATATATACTAAGGACAAACCCCAAGAAATGGAAGTGTCACGAAAATACAGGATTCTCTTCAGGAGGCATGCTGTACCCAAGGCTCACACATAACACACGGAACCCTAAACCCAGAACCACAAACGCTGCCAGCGCACCACCTGGGTGTGGCAACATGTCTACTAGCTAGGTCTGCAGATTTTTGATTCCACTGACTTCAGCTGGGAAGGCTGATAAACATTACACAAAATTACTTATTTGCATTCATGACTCTATGCAATCCTGTAAATGACCTTACTTAGCCATTCAATTATTTTGGTTAGACAGTAATTGTATTCTCTCATTAGCAAAGTGGAAGGTTTCATAAGACTGGAAAAATGCAGTTCTTAAATATACTTAGTTAGGTCATTAAAATGCAAGGTAAAAGAGGTGTACAAAATCTTCAGGCTTGAAAGTTTGTGTATTGCTTCAGAAGCCCTTAAAAGCCTTCCCTAAATGCCACACTTAAGGACCTAGACTCACCCCACAGGTGGCATTTGCCTATGCTTCTCAAATCTCTCTTTTGTCCAGCCTGTCAATCTGGTCCTTGAGTTTCAGCAGTCCCTGGGCTATAATCTACTTTGGCTCCTGAAACATCTAAATCCAAAACTTAAAGTTGTTGACTTCATTGCGCTGTCTGACCCTTTCCTAGATATACATACAAATACATACATATTCCATGTATGTAGAAGATCCACATGGGTCTTCTATTCCATGATCTGACCAGTGTTCTCCTAGTTCCCCCTCTACCTCTTAATCTTTCCCTCTCTCTTTACCTATTTATTTTTCCTGCATGTCCATTACTTATTGTTGCATGCAATCTTTCATACCCATGGTTTTAACTACCATCTCTCTGGAAAAAAAAAAAACAAATCTGAACTCTCCATGGAGCCTACAGCCCAACACCAACAACTTACTCATTCCTCAGTGTCTCAGACTCCAATTTCTTTATAGTTTCACCTGAAAATCTATCTTCGTACAAATGGTTTTACCATAAGTACTACTTTGCTATTTACCTAAGCTATTCATCATCATCCTTCTATCTTTATCCCCAATTCATTCCTTCCCTGGGTCCTTTTGTTTGGTTGATTCCCTAAATATCTCCCTGGCCAAGATTCTCTTTCCCGATACTTTTTCCTTATTTTGGGAATCTGTGTCCCTATTCAGATTCTTTCTGTGGCTTCTGTATTATCTTGATTTGTTCCTTTGTGGAACCATTGCTGAAGTATAACAGGCTTACTTGGAAGTAACTGGTGAGAAGAACCACAAAGACTAAGAAGAGGAGTGGAGCAAACAAATCCTTCTCCTTATCTTCAGAGCCAGCTCCTCACCGTGCACTAGCAAGCACAGGATGTCCTCTTTGGAGGGTGGACACTTCTAGTGCATGTTCATTGCTCTTTAAAGGTTTCTGGAAATGAGCTGGCTTGGGGCAGACTAGTAGGTAGAAAAAGACATTTGGATGTATTACTGTGCACACTGGGAAATAACGTCACAGGAATTCCCATACAAGGGTTGAGAAACACAGACAAGTTGCACAGTTCATGGTTGAAGCTTAAATAACTTCCCAAGCTATGGAAAGAAATAGAGAATTGTGTAGGGATGGCCTTGCAAAACTCTAGAGGGTGGTGGTGACAGGCTACAGGAGGAGATGAATATGAACAAGGAAGTGTGGGTAGTCATTAGGGTGACCCTTCAGAGTGATAGCAGAGGCCTGGGCATCTATTAACTTCTCCTTTCCAGTAGTTCATTTTTCCTGGTTAATGTATTTTGCTGAGAAATTGCATTCTTAGACCCCTCCTTGCTCTCAAGGAGAAAAGGATTTGGAGGCTGGGAAAAGTCAGAATGAAGAGGGGAACCTTGAAGTTTCTCCTTGAAGTTGAGCCTTGAAGTTCAAAGTTGCTTCAGAGTTGGAGGTTTGGGATATCAACTTCATTCAGCATGGCACTATCAGAAGCAAATGTCTACCCAGTGGGTACATCATGATCTGGAAGTCTGGCTCTCCCTGCATCTGTTACCCCCACCCTCTCAGCTCTGGTCAGGCTAATACACTCTTCAATCCTTCCTTGTCCCCACCCCATTGCTTTCTGCAAGACTTTGTCCCTCTGCATGGAACATGACTTTTTAGCTAAAGATGAAATCACTTTTTTCCCCCTGTGACCTGTAGTAAAGCACTGCTGTTTGTCCCCGAAACATTTGTCTTGCAGTGTGTGACATTCTGAAGCATGGGCTTTGACTTCAGAGCTCAGGAATTCTCCAGTTCCTAGTAGATCTACATCATCCTATAGAAAGTTGGGGACTAAATTCTCCTCAGGAGACAGGGGATGTATCTCTACATCTCAGCATGAAGCCTGCCTGATAGCAATCCACCAAATGATATCTGCTGTTTTTATCACGATCTGCCCAGTTTCATGCAGACATTCAGGCTATCTCTCTTCAACTTGCTCACCCAACCATAGCTAACTACCACATGACTGTGTTTCTCTATGGCCTAGGCATCCACCGAGTGTATGCATTCAAAGAAAGACAAATGTATGACCCAAAGTCCTTTCAACCAAAGAGAATGGGAGCAGTGATAAGCACTTGAAATAGATACCTCAGGCCACCAACACTCAGAAGGGCCTCTTGGTTCAAAACCACATCCCACACTCCTGGGAAGGTCTCTTTTGATAGCGATTTCCCTGAAGCTCCATCTGCAATGGCAAAACCTGAATAGCCTTTTGTCTTTCCTGATGCTGTCCCTCTGCTTACAGTCCTACTATTTTAGCTCCCTCTGCTGACACTGCCACTTATCCCTGCAGAGGAAGCTCAGCAGAAAGCACCGCAGAAAGCAGGGCTCTGACACGCGCCAACATTACTGGATGCGAAACAGCCTTAGCAAGTGATCTCTATGCACCCTGACACAGGTCAGTAATGCAGATTAAGGAGCCTAATGCTTGACTGAGGCTTCTTTGTCTGACTCCATTTAGACTATGGGTACAACAAAAATCTTGTGAAATGAGTGTCTTCCAAAAAACAAGTATTTCTGTCTCACTGTTCTGGAGGCTGGGAAGTTTAAGGTCAAGTTAGTATTACCTGCAAGTCATCTCTTCATTTGTTGCATGTGGGCAAAAAGGGTAAAGAATCACCCAGACAAGCATGTCATTTGTGCCTGTGCTCCCAGGCTGATGAGACCACCCTCAAAAACCCAACACCCCAATACTATCATCTTGGAAGTTCAGCCTTCACCCTGGGAAAGGAGGACCAGATACTCAGTCAATAGCAGTCTTGGTTCCCACTTTCCTGTCTCCATCTTTTTTTTTTTTTTTTTTTGGTTTTTTGTTTGTTTGTTTTGTTTTGTTTTTTCATAGGGTGAGGTAGCTTTGGGTCTGAGAACAGTCATTCTGTTTGATGAATGCTTTGCAAACCTATGCTGGACATTTTATTCAGTCTGTAAAATTCACAGGAAAATCCACAAAGTAATCTACACAGTTTTAAAAAAAAATCTGGAAATCAGGAACTGGCGAGATGGCTCAGTGGTTAAGAACACTGGCTGATCTTGCAGATAATCTGGGTTCTATTTCGAGCACCCACACAGTGACTCACAGCTGTCTGTAGCTCCTGTTCCAGAGGATCTAATGCCCTCTTCCGACCTCCACAGGAGCCAGGCACACACATGGCAAGCAGACACCCAGGAAGGTAAACATGAAAACAATAAAAATCAAAAGTTAACAAAAAAAATCAGTTAATCAAATCTTCTAAACACAAAATATATATTCCTTTACAGAACTACTATTTTGCTAATCCATTTCTCCAAAGTCGTTTGTTTCTAGTGGTCACTCTATAGAAGGTCAGGGACTAAATTCACCTCAGGCGACACTGTATCTCCACATCTTAGCATTAAGCCTGACTGATAGTGGTCCACCAAAAGATAGCTGCTGTTTTTACCACCACCTGTCCAGCTTCATGCAGACATTCAGGCTATCTAAAAGTTTTTAATGGTCAATCTTTGCCTCTCTGAAACAATAAATAAATTAAATAACTTTAAAAACATCTACTGCTAAGAGTTAGTTTTCAGAAAGCAAATGAAGGGAGAGGTGTTGGCTTAGGCTTTTTGTTTGTTCCCAACTGCTCAGACCCAAAATATCACACAGAAACTATATTATTTGCAATATTGTTTGGCCAATAGCTTAAGTGTATTTTCTAGCTAGCTCTTATATCCTAAACTAACCCATCTCCATTACTCTGTGCATCACCATGACGTTGTGGCCTATCAGCAAAGTTTCAGCAAGCTACTGCGGAGGCTACATGTCTCCTCGACTCTACCGTCTTTCTCCCAGCATTCAGTTTAGTTTTCCCCATCTAGCTCTTTCCTACCTTGTGCAGGCCCAAAGCAGCTTCTTTATCAACCAATGGTAATAAAACATATTCACAGCATACAGAGGGAATCCCACACCAGAGAGGGGAAGGAATATGAAAGCAATAAGTTTTAGAATAGCAATGAAAAGAAATGACAATCAGGAAAACATTTAAAGAAGTACTAGTTTGAATATTGGATGTGCTCACTAAGGTCCTGGGTAGTACTTCAGTGGCATGGGGCTGTAGAAGATGGGAAACACTAAGATGCTCAAGGTCTCTTTTAAAGACATTAAGGAAGTTCTTGAGTGAGAACTGTGAACAAAAGCTGAGTCTGGCTCCCCCACCTTCCTAGATTCATGTCTGAAATATGGTCTTTTGCACCTCAACAGTTCCCTCTGGTCACTATGTTGTGACACAGGCAGGAGAATCCTCATCAGAAATACACTTATGCAGGCACCATGACCTTGAGTTAAATAAACCTCTTTATTTATAAAGGTAGCCATACAAAGTGTTTCATTGTAGTAATAAAAATAACACCTAATAAAGTAATATAAAAATAAGAGTACATCTAGACAGCTTGTATTTAGGAGGAGGCTATATAAAAAAAAATGAGCATTAAGATAATACTGAATGCTGAGAAAGAGGTGACCATCAATATATACAATTTTCTACTGATTTCTTGCTTTACTCTTCTTGGCTGATTTGACTCAAGTTGAATTGTGCACCACTTCAGTAGGTCACCAGGTTACTAGACACTTCTGGGACCCTCAGAATCTAAGTGATTGATTCACTGCTTACCTTTAAAATGGGACTATGTTTCAAACTGAACTAAACCAAACAAAAGAAGCACAAGCAATATGTTTTAGAGACAACAAGAAAAGCAAGAAATTTAATTACCCACATTCTCAGACTGACGTAGGAAAATGAATTCTGATTTGAGCCCTTCCTTCCAGGCTCTGTGTCTCATTTGTGGTGTGAAAGAAAATGGCCCTCATAGGGGGTGCCACCAATAGGAAATGTAGCCTTCTTGGAGGAAGTGTGTCACTGTGGGGGTGAGCTGTGAGATCTCCTATGCTCAAGCTATACCCACTTCCTGTTGCCTTCTGATCAAGATGTAGCCCGTGCCATGTCTGCTTTCATGCTGACATACTCCCAGCTGCCTGTTCTTCCTGCCACGATGAAAATGGACCAAACCTTTGTAAGTTGCCCTTCCAGTTGCCCTCGTCAATGATGTCTCTTCAGTCAACAGAAACCCCGGCCAAGATGGTCATCTTTATGTGCTCAGTTATTTACCCAGTTTACCCGGAACAGAGACCTGACAAGCCTCCTCATAGCTGAGTAGAATTCACTTTAAAACAAGACATGTGCATCTCTGTTTATGGTTGGAGAATATTTGATGTGATGATTAGAAAATTTATACTCTGATTCCACCAGGAGGGAAAACACTGCATGAACACTTGAGATTTATCCCTCCCTACTTCATTCCATCACACTGGAGGCTTTAATCAAATCAATATTATCCCACTTATATTGCAAAAACACTTCATGTCCCACCCCCATTCTACCCCATATCCTGAACTGGAAACCATCCCCTGGAACATTTGTAGGTTTAATGTATCCCCAAGAACAAATGACTCTGTCTGTCCTACCGGAAGTGAGGGGAGAGACCCTGAAGTAAATAGAGTAAGAAAAGAGCACTTGCACGGAAACCTCCCACACAAAGATATTGGTTGCTGCCACTCAGTGGGCTCACTAATGCCCCGCTGACTCACTTTCCAGTTATTGAACATTAAAATCAATGATTAAAGTTACTTATTGCTTCTTTTGCATTCTTCCTTTCGCTGCCTACATGAAAAAATTGATAAGAAAGTTTATAAACTTGGCTACATGTTTATAATAAAGAATATAGAAGTAGTTAGATACTATACTTGGTATGAAATATTGATTGAAATTGGTGTAGACTTTATTTTAGCCATGTCTTGCCCAGTAAAATGAGATTTCAAATTTGATTATTGGAAGACAACTCTTTGGGGGTCAATTATATTTCAGCACATCTTGCAAACAGGAACACTTTGTTTGCTTGAGTCTATCTTTCAGCAGATGCTTGGTACAGCAAACTGTGTTTTGAGACATGGTCTTCTTATGGAGAAAGGGATAAGTTTTGCTTGCAGTCTTGGAAGGAAAGGATAATGGCCCTCTACACATTAGATAATCTTGCATACTACATAGTATAATTAAAATAAAACCAACCAAACAAAAAAATCTCTCAAAACAAAGAACTACACTATGTTCCCATTATAAAAGGTACCCAGCTTTCTTCCAGCATTTTGTCCTAAAACTGAGCCCATTAAATAAGTAAGTGAATACTAGGCTTAGAGAAGCAGCCCCAAATACTAAAGATACATATTCTAAATGTAAACAATGAAATCTTCATGTCTTCTTCCAGTATTTATTGAATTCTTTTTTATTTCTCATTTTAAAAGTTCATATTTTTAATTGTTTTTGAGACACGGTCTGTTGTCTACCAAGCTGGCCTTGAATACCCTCAGAGTCCGAGGATGATCTGAAACCTCTGGTCCTCTTGCTTCTAAATGTCTGGCTTATGTGGTGGTGGCAACTGAATTCATGGCTTCAAACATGCTAGGCAAGAGTTTTACTGACCGAGCTATGTCACCCAGTCCAGTAGCTATAGCTTTCTAATATGTTAGCTTGAATTTCCAGTAAACTATGTTTTTCTCAAAGCATATGACATAGGAAGATACTGATGACATCTTCATTTCAAAACCATTTTACCCATAAATGGAGATTTCTTTGAAAAATCAATGTCTTAGCAAGTTGCATTACCAAGTAACAACTTTGGAACACCATGGTGGCTTTAATTTCTGGGTTATGCTGTCTGTTGTTTATTTCTTGTTTATTTTTTGAATGGCACTCTGGTTCATGTACATTCTTGATGACAATAGTTTTGTAAGAAACTTCTTCTAGCTACAATTATTATCTCTTCAACCAGAATTTCTTTTAGTTCTTCCTCTCTGTAGAAATAGTCTAAAAAATAATGCCAATCCCAGCTCCTTTCTTTCGTCTTACAAGTCTGAGATATATTGTTACAAACCATCCCCGTGTTAAAATTCTCTGAGCCTTTAGAGTCTACTTCTTCAAAGAATCTCAGTTATGCTGAGTCCTATAGTATCTCCTGTGTTAACCGACATGAAGAATCAGTCAAAATGAATGTTGTCTGAATCTACCTTCCCTGAACCATCATTATGAACAAACTAGATCTTTCTGTTGCAACGGTCAAATGGGACAAAATCCCTGCCAGATAAAAGACAAGCTTTCACTGTTCAGCCATTTAAATCATGATTGAGTAAGTGGGCAAGACCATCTTAGAGCTCCTGGGCTGGGCTGTATTACGTAAGCTCAGCATGAACACAGAGGGACGCATTTCAGCAGAGCTCAGTTTAGCCAACGGCCAGTCATGAAGTTTGAGATGATTTGTTTTACAGCAGCACATAAATGAAGCACACTCGAGCATCCTTCCTCTTTCCCAGACTCACTTGTGTTCTGCTGAGAACTCGCTTTGCTTATGTATTGAGCAGGAAACAGAGAATCGGCATCCGCTCACCCAGCCACTTAATAGACTACACAATAAGGAATTTTCTTCCGTCTCCTTGTCCAGTAGTTGAAACTGTGCCTTCAGCCTCAGGACTTTTCTGCCCTCCTGTATGTTCCCCAGTACCATAAAATCTGCAGGCAATTCTCCACGCTTCCGAACACTTCTCACTTAATATAGCTTCCCGTATTGATCTAGGTTTTAGTGTATACTGCCTCCACTTTGTTCTTTGTACAAATATCTGATCCATGGGTCTCAGCTCCTCAGGTCAGATATAGTATGGTCTGTACAGTATTGAACACGGGAAGTCCTCCTGGTTGTTCTATTGCACTGATTATTAAGTAGACTCAGACTGTCCAGAGCAGTTACTGATTCTAGCTTTTACTTATTTTAAATGTTGACTTTAAAATGACTTAAGTAAGTAAGAAATTTCCACATCAAATAACGTGGAAGATCTTCCCTCAGAAAAGCAGGCGTTTTGTTCTCCTTACTTTAATCATAACTAAACATGCAATGTTTATGTATGGGTGTTCAGAAAGGACTCTAGTTGGAGATCTTTAAATGCTATAGCTAGCATTCAGCAACTAGAAATGGAGTGGGAGATGGGATTCATATTTTACTGAATTAAAATTTATTTTATGAATTAAAATTTCCAGTTTGAATCATGATGTGTTGTAATAGCTGATGGATTCCCTCCCACAGAACAGATTCTGTAGAAAACCTGATAAACTTTGGACCATGTCTCCACCTGTGGGCACACTTGCTATCACATTCAGGGTGTACTCTGTACACCCAGGTTAACCAAAGTCCATGTTTCTCCTTCTGTTTGCTTATAAATAGAACCACTGTTGCTATGGATGTGTCACCAAAATAAGCCACCAGGAAGCAGAAGAACAGCCATTACATACTAAAACTTAGTTTTTTTAAAAAAAAAAAATGAGCACCTCTATTCTTGAAGTATATAATCATGTTTAAAAGAAGATTTCCTCCAGCAATGGGGAATGATCTTAAGTTAAATTACAAGATATTTAAGAGAAGGGAGGGGAGAAAAAGAAAACGGGTTTGGAGGGTTCTGGGCCCTTCCAGTGGGATTCTGTTGGAGAAGATTGTCGCAGACATGAGACAGTATAGGAGTTTTTCAGTACATCCCACAGGGGAAGGAAGGGAAGAGACTGTTAGCTTCTGAGGCTCCAGTGTAAACAGATGTGGGAAAGGCTTGCAGAATCCCTGGCACGAACCTTCTTTTCTCCTTCAGAAAAGCTGGGGCATTGCTTTCCTAACTTGAAAACTTAACAAAATATGTAATGTGTATGCCTAGGTATTTAGAGGGACCCCCTACTTGGAGGTCTTTAAATGTTACAGTCTAGCACCCCGCAACTAGAAACGGAGTGAAAGCTGAGATTAACACTAAAGGGAAATAAAACACGTGCTGTGTCATTTTGCTCCCAAAGCGGAATTAGAAATCTGGCTTAGCATCAAGCAAGGGAAGGGCATCTCTCCCTTCTGATGAAGGAAACCCAGAATGTCCACTGACAATAGCCATAGCAGCAATACTCTGATTCTACACACATGTAATGAATGTAAGAAGCTAAGCATATATATGATGTTTTATTATTTCCCCTACAGCCTCAAATACTGAGGGTCTAATTACATGACAGTCGGTCTCAGTTTCACAGTTTTCCCTTCTGGTTGTCATTTGACCTGTTTCTGTTTGTTAGTTGCTTTGCTGGGAAGGGTTGACTACTGGAGTACAGGGGACCCAGTAAATCAGTTAGCTGTTACTCTGAATTGTTGCTTTTTGTTAGGAAACATCTTAGGTTCCAGGAGGAAAAATAAGGACTGACTTTTACACTGTTTTCCTCCAGCATCCAGAATAGGCTCTGACACCCAGTAAATATGCCATAGAGGCCTCTAGAATGAAGAGGGAAATGAATCAAATTAGATGTGGGCATTTATATGTCATCTAATATAGCCTTGTCTTCCATTTACATGAACAAAAACTGAAAGTAGGATTAGTAGAATCCCCATGACACATGAGTCTGTGCCAAGCCATGATCTAGTTTAGCTCTTTGTTATTACAGAGTAGCTGGGCTTTCTTGATCAACATGCAAGCCCAAGGTTATGTCACAGTTTCTAAGACAGCAAATTGCTTTGCTTCAATGCAAAACAAGAAATAAATTTTACATCAATACCCGTCACACAAAACCACTCCTCTCTGCTCACATACACATATACACGTGTGCATACACACACTAAAGAGTGGGGAGGGGATAGAGAGAGATGTTTATTCTAAAAACAAAAAGAAACATTTTATTGAATAATCTGTAACCTTGTCTTAAAAATATGCTGCTGTATTTTATTCTTTATCATTTCTACAAGCATTAGATCACTTTCATAACCAGGTAATAGGAAGTGACCTGTAGAATTAAAAATCAGCCTTTAGGACCTCCATGACAAAGTGTGAATGTCGTGATTACAGCAGAGAGGGATTGGCCTAGATCTCAGTTGACATCCCTGAGCAGGAAGAGAAATGACAGCACTGTTCCATGATATTCTTCAGCAGCTGACTGGTAGGTAGGTAGATAGACAGAAAGACAGATAGATAGGTGGGTGAGTAAGTTGGTGGGTGGGTGGATAGATAGAGAGAATAGATATAGATGATAGATAGATAGATAGATAGATAGATAGATAGATAGATAGATAGATATGTAGATAGATAGATAGATAGATAGATAGATAGATAGATAGATAGATAGATAGATAGATATCTTCTGATGGGTTTGGAATTTATGTCAAAGCAGGTTAGAAACTGCAGGTCCTCAAAGTCGGCCACCCACTGAGTTCTCTTGGTCTTATAGACCAAGTGCTCACAGCAGCGCTCACTGCTCACAGAAAATTTGATGTTGAATAGTATGCAGGACTCCTCAACACTCCCAAGTGGGGAGAAAAAATATGACAACAGTAACGGCGAAGCTGGAAGAAGATGCTTTTGACACTGGCATTTCAAAGGGCTAATGTGAAGCTCAAGGCACTCTAAAGAGTAGGACATTACCCTAAGGGACTAAAGCAAATACCTGGACGAGCACATAGAACACTGGCCCATTTGCATTAGCTGGATATTGTATGTCGTCTGATGGTGCACATCCACTCACCGAGAGCTGTGTGTGTCCTCTGTGCCACACACACTGATCTATAAGGGAAAACACCTGGCCAGGTAGAGCTGCTTTGAACACAAGCTATAATTCTAAACACATAATACTAGAGATATAATATGCACTGTTTTTTCCACAGAACATGATGGCATGTCTCTCATAGAAGAAGGCCAAGTTCATGCCAGTGAACTATTTCCAGGACACTCAATTCTGCTGGGAGTGGTCTTGTAAGATTAGCTTTCAAAGACGCAAAATAAAGTTTTTTCAAAGGAAGAGGAATAAATACTCAAGGGCTTTCTAGTGTGACAAGATGAGGGTTGAAGCAAAGGAGGGGGATCAAATGAAATCCTAAGAGTGCCTTAGAAGCCTTTGTAGAGAATGAGCGTGAGAAACTCAAGAGAATTCTGCAAAGTTGACGAGCAGAAGTAAAGAGATCAAAAACAGGTGGAATGCAATATTCAAAGTTGTTAGCAGGAGAGAAAAATTTGAAGATGGGAAGAAAGCAGCATAGCAAGAAAAGCAAAAGCAAGGCCTTGGTGGGTTCCTGATCTTATTCTGGGAGAAGCAAGGGAAGAGGACATTCATCTGTGAATGAACAATAAACAAGAGTCACCTAATGTCATGGAACTGGATGACAAAGCCTGAGAAGACTGAAGAACACAAGGTACAACTCCCTTCTGGAGCTGACTCATATCTAAATGGCAGCTACCTTATCACAACTTTTAGTTCTTTCCAATAGCTACATCAGCATCCTCATTAAGATAGCTGATGTTTATCAAGACACAGCCAAAGGCTTGACATGTATCATCATCCCATTCAATCTTTACAACGGGTTACTGAAACGAGTTCTATCATTAGTGCCATTTTCTTAAGATCATAGGTCCATTGATGGCCAGGGGGACTGAGTCAGGCTTTGGACAGTGTGATCTAGGGCCAGAAGGCCTGGGCCTTTGCATCATGTGCTATCCTGGTGTATTTACCTTCACAAAGACAAGCACACCATGTGCTCCAGACTCCCTGGTCTAGGTGGTAAATATTGGACGTGGAGTACAGAATTATACCATCCATTGCCTTCCAAGGAACCTCTGCCCATCACTGCTCCTTACTGACACTCTTGTTTCTACAACTACTTCTTAACTGCCCCTTTCTGAACTTCCTTTGAGACTATTAGTCAAAGCTTTTTAGCATAGATCAGCTGCTACTCTCTGGCAAAACCATTGTTGCACAACTTGCAGGTTGTTGAATGAAGACTTAGCAGGAGAATTTCAAAGCTTCGTCAGCTCTGGACTGAATCACTTCAAATGCATTAGGCAGTGAGAAGCACCGTAACTTGTTTGGGCTATAAATTTCCTGGGAAATGGAGGCTGGTTTATACTTACAACAACTGCTGAGTATAAATCAAATAAGTACTTCTGAAGCCAGATGCTTCAGTCTTTATTTTAATGGGCATTTTATTTTCTAAAACATTGCAGAACCTGTGTTGTCTTCTGTCCTCAGAGCTGAATGTCAGTAGTAATCTCTTTGTCTTTGTGGCTGGAAGCCTTCAGGATCAATCAGTATTCACTTGTCCCGTGAACTTGAACTCTGTGTGATTTTATTAGTGACTAGGTTTTTAAAGTTTTTAACTAGCCAGCTTCGTGAGAGTGACAATTTAAATAGCTCTCACAGAAGCCTCTCTCTCACACACACACAAATGCTAGCTAGGCTGAACGGGTAATAAAGTAGTCCCTTTAAAGTTAAGTGAGTCATAATTTAGCATGAAGTAGATTGATTAGAAAAACACTTGAGAGTTGGCAGTTGGTTAGGACCCTTGAGTTGTCTGGGTAATTAGGACTTCGTTATGATGGCTATTGGCAGTAATACACAGCAAACATGGGTCATGTCAGGAGTCCATTCAAGCCCTCATCATTTCAGAGATTCAAAACCCAAGTTGAACCTTTTGGTGTTTGAGTTTGTTAACTGTTGGCTAACTGCCACTTCCTGTTCCGAAGAAAAGAGGCCTGAAAAAGTCTCATAAAAAATGACTTAAAAGGCTTCCCTGACTTCAAAGCCCTCTTACAAAACAACATTTTGATGAGTTAAGTGTAAAGGAATCAGAAACATACGGATTAAATTTCCCTTAATAGAGTCATGTGTCTAAAAATGGAGAGGGAGGAAGGCAACTTTATGTTGCTCAACATGCTTCAAAATATGTCTTAGAATAATTATTGATCACCAAAGAAATCAAACTTGCCCATTCCCATGAAATGCTAGCATCTACCGGAGCATATCAAAGGGCCTAACAGAATAAAGACAAAAATGTTATGTGGGTCAGGTTATAGCAGGGCACTGCCTCTGTGAGCCAGGATATCAGCCTCCACATTAAAGGAAAGCTCAGAGTGTCTCAGAACACAACCAAGAACAAAGAGAATTTCTAAAAACTAGACCTTCACTAGATGGGGACAATGTCACCAACGTGCCACATTGATGCATTTAAGGCTGATTTCAGATTTGAATGGGAATACAAGTATTTATTGTCCATGAAGTTTATGAAAAAGTCAGCATTAAAAGCTGGGCAGTGGTGGCGCACACCTTTCATCCTAGTACTTGGGAGGCAGAGGCAGGCGGATCTCTATGAGTTTGAGGTCAGCCTGGTCTACAAGAGCTAGTTCCAGGACAGGCTCCAAAGCTACAGAGAAATCCTGTCTCGAAACCCCCCCCAAAAAAAAGAAAAAAGAAAGAAAGAAAGAAAGGGTCAGCATTACCTTATGTCCATATCATCCTTAATTTAATAATGCTAATTTTGTAGATTTCTCAACTTTAAAAATAAACAAATTAATGACTATTTCCCGTAGTGGGAAAAAGGACAAGAATATAATTGTATGATACAAAACAATAAAGAAAATGAGCAAAAATGGTTTGCTTTGCTGAACAACTGCAAATTCTAGCAAGAATTACTCTTCTCTGTCTTGCCACTAATTTAACTGATGAACAGCTAACTCATGGCTGATTAATTCTATGGATGAATGTCGTATAAAGAGCAAAGAAGTTAGCCTTGAGGGCAAATGGAAACAGGACCATACATGTTTCAAAGCAAAGCATTAGCTATTAATGAGTATAAGTTTTGTTAACTATTAAATATTCAATGATAACCCAATTTAATGTTTTCTGTTCAGCCAAATAAGATGGCATGGATTTTCTACAGCAGTATTTCACACAATAATCCCTGTGGTTAGGGTCAGACAATAAAAGAAAAATTTCTCAGTTCAGGCATTTCCTCCTTTAATTGTCTTGTGACACGTAGTGCCAGAGCAACATATAAATGAGCCGCCTCCTTAAAACGTTATGAGAGGAAAGGTTCTAATTAGCTGAAGCCCTAAGTGCCCTCTAGAAATAGTACAGTTTTATTTACGTGCCTATATGCTTTGGAAATCAAAATGAGCAAGAATTTCAACCACTGTATGTTTCTGTATGTAATTCCAATGAGCGTATAGTGATAAGTGAATTAACAAAAGTAAATAAACATACTGTTTTCAATATTTTTCTTTCCATATCATCAAATTTGATTGAAAGAATCATGTGAGATTTTGGAGATTGTCACATGACTTTAGAAAAATTGCAGATATGTGGTTTTTTATATACCAAAAATCAACCAACACATCTATGCATGTCCTGTGACCAAAGTCTCCAGAAGAAAGATCAATCTGCATTAGTTGCTTTTCTTGTTACTATGACCAAATACCCGGCAAACCACAGCTTAAGATAAGAAGGCATTATTTTGGCTGGCAGTTCAAAGAAGGAACAGTATATTACGGCCACCAGAGCAGGAGGGTGGCTGGTCACAATGCATTTGCAGTAAAGAAGCAGAGAGTAGCGAGACGTTAGGCCAACCTCCAAAGTCTCAATGCCCACACACAGTGGCTCCATCTCTTAAAAATACCACAACCAACAACAGCTAGCAATCAAACACAGGAGCCAATGAAGAACATTTTGCGTGCAAGTCACATCAAGAAGACTTCCAGAAGATTCTGCCAGTTGCTTCATTTAGTCTTCACCTTAGTGACTAAAGCAGAATAATGAAAGTTCTTCAAGAAGAGAGTTTCAAGACAGCCGTGGAAGCAGATGGTAATGAAGAAGGTCATCTCAAGAGAACAATAAGTCCTATCCCTACAGAAGCATTAATAGAGGTGGATTCACACAGTAGTTACTGAACCCCTGAGAAGGAGCATTCGCCTGGACAGATTCTGATTTCCAATGGACTGGATGGACCATTCTTCAGGAGAGATGTTAGGTATCCAGCCCTCACTCCAAGTTCCAACAAATACCATTTCTTCAGGAAAGATGTGTTGCAATTTCCTACTTCCCACTCTTCTCTTAACCTTAAGATTATCTACTCAATTCCTTCCAAAGTTCTTAACAATTTTCCGAGGTGTCTGCACACACATTAAGTGGACATGCTCTAATATGATATAATTGCAGGTCAGGAGTCCTTTAATCTAGCACATACCTCTCCTTCCAGGAATGCAGTCCTTCAAATTTCTGCTACTTAAAAAGAAAAAAAGAAAGAAAGAAAGAAAGAAAGAAAGAAAGAAAGAAAGAAAGAAAGAAAGAAAGAAAGAAAGAAAAGCAACACTCACTTAAGTTAAATATGGTCCCCTGAGGTTCTTTTTACCAAATTTATTCCCCTTCAGAATGGTTAGTAATTAAGACACTAACATGTCTGTGTTAACTAACCTGTCAAGGACTCTGTGTGGTTTATTCACATAGTTTCTGTGACCATGTGATGAAGAAAAAAGAACATGAGAAGCAGCAGCATGGCCGTTCAAAGACATGTTTTATGGAGTATGTAATTCATCTGAAGCTATTCCCATCACACACGCTCCAGATTTTGACCTTCGAGCACCAAAAGTACATTTTTCTTCCGTATTTCCTTTTAACAATTTAGCAGGTGTAGGTTAACCTAGCCATCAAACTTAAATCATATCATGTCATATAAAAATCTCTTGAAAATGCAAACAGCAATCACATCTCTTCCCAGATTAGCATTCCTCTTGTAACAGTCTAGAGACAAACGGGTTAGGCTGTATGCATATCTGTCCCGGAACCCATGAGGCCCTCAGCCTTGGGCTGAATGTGGCTAGCTCTAAGTTGATTATGACTGCGACATTTCTTTTTCAGAATGACTGCATTTTGTTTTATTTTACCCATGCTCTAGAGCACTTGTACTAGAGTCCTCAGTACCCTACCACTTGAAAGAATGACTTTCAAGTCATCACTGGCAAGAGTACGGGTAGTGAATAGGGTCAGTCAAAGGGGCAGTTGTGAGTTGGTTTGGGTGATGTTAGAGATCTTGTGAAAATATTATCCTACTTTGATTTTCTTTTGTGATAAAAACACTTACTGAAACTAATTCAGGGACAGGGCGGGGGTAGGGCACATCTTTAATCCCAACACTCAGGAGGGAGCCAGAGGCAGGCAGATCTCTGAGTTTTGAGTTCAAGGCCAGCCTGGTCTACAGAGCTAGTTCCAAGACAGCATGGGCTACACAAAGAAACCCTATCTCATAAAAACAAATAAACAAAAAGGACACTAATTCAGGGAAGAAAATGTATATTTGGCTTACAGATTACAGTCCATCATTGAAGGAAGCCAAGGCAGGAGTTCAAAGTAGGATCCTGGAAGTAGGAACTGAAGCAGAGGCCGTGGGAAAAAGTTGCTGACACTACTTGCCCAACCTCCTTTCCTACACAAACCGGGACCACCTACCCAGGGGTAGCACAACCCACAAGTGGGTTAAGTGCGCCCCATCAATCATTTATTAAGAAAATGCCCCCCCACAGTGGCCCATAGGCCATTCTGATGGAGGCAATTCCTCAACCGACATTCCTTCACCCCAGGTAACTCCAGTTTGTGTCAAGTTAACAAAAACTAACGGGCACAAAAATTTAAAAAAAAAATTGCGAAGCAATAAAGCTGTTTCCACCGTTTCCAAGGATCTTCTGTTTAGAGGCAGTGAAATAATGTTTTTCTCAACAAGGGAGCTCATCTCCACTTTTAGAAAGCCAGAAATTTCTGTTGCTACCTACCCACCTTCTAGCATAATAGGAGGCAGATAGCATAGCCTTTGATAAATTTCTTTAGTTCCAATGTTGGCAGTAAGACATAAACTTTCTCTTTTCTCTTACAGTAGAGCTTGTGCAGTAATTTGAATCACTACCATGATCATAACTAAATAAAAAGTATGTACTCATATGGGTAAAAACTAATAAGGAGAATGAAAAATGAATAAATTTGATTAGTTAAAGAGTGTAGACTACTAGGAGATATTTTTGAGCTATAATTATTACAATCTTATTTGTGGATTAGTTTTCTTCTTTTATGTCATGAATGATTTTAGCATGGCAATTGCTTATTTTAAGCTTTATCATCTTGGAAAGACAGCTAAAATGCTGATCTGGTCCATCAGGAGGTAGCACAGCAAGTTCCAACAGTTTCTGTCCTGAATTGGGCCAAAGTACACCCAACATCTAGCCAGCATCTTGGGGTTACCATCTCACCTACAAAACTGGGGTCTAAAACGAAAGCAGGAGAGATGGAGGAGATGGAGGCTCAGGCCATTGCCTCAGAAACCAAAGCAAAACTTAGGTAAAGAGCAAGAAACTTCCTGATGTTAACATAGATGCAGCTACCCCAAGGAAATCACAAGTAGGAAAAAAATTTATTGGAATCAGCAGTAAAACTGGTTTGCAACTAATATATTTTTGGCAAATTCTAATTGAATTACTTCAATTCTGAGAAATAGATTGCCACCAAAGACTGTGTGGGCTATGCCTTCCAGCTCCATCTAGGAAGGCGTTAGATTATTCCAGCCTGAGAGCTGGGAGTGGCTATAACAGACAAAACAGATGCCTCCACCCGGTCATCTCAGTTCTTCCTCCTTTCTCCTCCTCTTCTTGTCCTTGCTTCTCCTTCTCCTCCTCATCCAGCACTTCACTCATTTCCCCCAGATGTGATATTTTATTCCTCCTACCTAATGCACTACACACACACACACACACACTCACACACACACACATACACACACACACACATACACACACACACAAATCCTAAAACCAAACGACAACAAAATCACCTCATTTCAAAGGCCTAAAGTCGCTTCCAGAAGGTGACTCCACATCTTTTAACCCACGTCCATATTCTGTACCCCAGGTATCATATTCATGCTAATGCTCTAGAAAACACTATTCACCTTCATCACAACAGGGGTACGTTTGGGAATGAACAGTTACATAATTGGTTTACATGGAAGTCCATTCCAATAAAACAAAACAAAGAAAGCAAAAAACACTTCAACCTACTGTACATATAAATACATAATCTTACCTCAGGATGGTCCAGAAACATAGTGCAGTTCCCGGCATGAGGGCTGTGTAGCGAACAACCTTCCAGATCCATGGTCAGCTTTCCCAGGACTACCTGGGTCTCTCATGTCGTTTTCACCTTTGGCAAACTCTTAACTTTCATTCCGATCACCCTTCCAGCCCATTTTCCTCTGTTTTATTTGACCTGCTTCAGATGGTTCTTGACTTAGACCTATCTTTCGTTTTCCGTCACACTTCACTTGTGTGCTGGTTCAAACCTTTGTTTCATTCCTCAGTCATGATTCTACTTCTCACTGTCAAGTTATGGCAAATAAATAATGATATAATCTATCCACAGCCACAGCAGCTCTCAGGACACTGCACAGTGGCAGCAGAGAATAGCAACTCTTACAGGTAAAACCCAAAGAAATATTATTTATGAGACAGCCTACTCTACCAGATATAGTCTGATTCATCTCCAAAAGTAATTAACTCAAAACATCTCCAATGATAGGAGTGTGAGAAATAAAGTGAAAATTTGGAATCAGCTGGACATGGTGAAATCCCATGTAATCCTAACACCCAAGAGGCTGAAACAGGAGGGTCTCACTCATGTGCAAGGCCAGGTTGGGCTATATATGTTCAAAGATGGTCTGGGCTACAAGGCATGGCCTTTTATCCAAAAAAGAAAAACAAACTGGAATGAGGTTAAATTTTCACTACTTTCATTGGTACATTATAGTTATGTATAACATTTAAAGATTCTTGTTTATTCTTGGTTTATTTTTTTATTATATTGCCACTAAATAATAATATTTAAACTGAAGAAATGGGGGGCGGATTATTCTATTAATCTTATTTAATTTCCTGACACCACTTTGCTCATTTATTCATTCAATAAATAGACAATAATTTCTTATACAGAATTAAGAGGGAAATTCAGCAAACTCAAGAGTCTACTGACTGAAGTCACTCGCTTTTAATGTACTAAAATACTATTAAATAGAATCTCTCCTTTTAACTAAATTATGTACGGAGAAAGTAAGCTGTAACTGGTTTTGTTATTTTACATATGGTTTTTCTCTAGCATTAAAACTTTGTTTTGGTGATTTTTCCAAAGCATTGAGAAAGAGCAGAAACCTATTATGCTCTTCCAAATGCATGCAATTCATAAACACAGGAGTTGGTGCACACTGAAACAGACTAACGAAGGCAAAATTCCATTCTTAGGCAAAAGTTAATGGATTTCTACTGACTGTATTCCATTTTAAGTCTTGAACAGTGGATGTGAATGATGACAAGAAATGATTCCATCTTCTGCAGTATATAATAATAATCATAAGAAAGAATCATATACTATCTTTCTATAGGAAGGGATTAAATCTATTATTTAGACTAGAAAAAGTGGGTTTTCCTGTGTGAGTTTTAGAAGTGTATAAAAAAGAAAGGAAGAGAGACATGTCAATGGTCCCTCCCCCTCAAACACACACACACACACACCACACGCACAGATTCTTCAATAATAGGTCAGTAAAAACCAATTTTATTTTTTGTTTTAATGAAGGGCTGCAAAATTGTATAATTCAAATGAAGCCTTTTTTCCAAGGTGAAAAATCACATTTAAATCATCTCATGAAAATTCTGCACCAAATTTTATAATTCATTTCAATCTCTCTATTACTTTTTAAAAATGTTTCTAACTTTGGCATTTTATTTTATTTTATTTCCAGCCATTTCATCAAAATGAAACAGGGGCTGGAGAGATGTCTCAGTGGTTAAGGGCACTGCCTGCTTTTCCAGAGGACCTGGGTTTGATTCTCATCACCTGTATGGCAGCTCACAATCTTCTGTCACTCAAGTCCTAGGGAATCCGGTGACCCCTCTGACATCAGACACATGCATGGTTTGCAGACAGGTAGATATGCAAAGCAAAACACTCACGCACAGAAATAAATTATTTCCATTTTTAATAGAAATAATAAATAAATAAAAGTAAGCGGCCATGTATTTTTAAAAAAACTAATGAAATACAATTAAAATGAAAAGGTTGACTTTATTGTTTGTTCTACCCAAAAGTAATGGTTCCATTACATATAAAGATGGACCAGCAACAACCAAATGAAAGAGTCCCTATTCTTAAGACCACTTTTAGCATTTTGCAGATTTGTCAAATAAGGTGCAGGCATATACAGAAAAATTACCTAATTGGATTTATAATTGCCCGTCATAAACATAGAGCAGGAATGACTATCGGAAGTAAGTGCTTTCAATTGATAAGCAACATAAATCACTTCTGAAAGTGGCTGAAGGGGAAGCAAGTGCATACTCCATTTCATTTTTTTTTTTTTTTTTTTTTGCCAAATACAGGAACAAAGGAAAGTTTCCTTTGTTTTCGCTCAGAGTTTGTTGCAATGAACTGGGAAAGGCAGACAAATATGAGAAGAGAGGGAAACTGAGGAACACGAAGAGCTTTACAGAGGGAATTGAGAGTACCGGAAGCTTAGAGGGAGGTAGAAAACAGGTGTTGGAGGAAAGGAATGCGCCCAAAGGACTTGAAAGGACAAGGCCTGGCCTAGAGAAAGCTCCAGGGTTTCCTGGGAAGCAACAGCAAGTCTGGGAGGGTGAGGCCAAGGTACAGGTGAACTAAGGTTGCTGGGGCAGATAAATCCCTCCGCCATCTCTCAGAGCTGCACTAAAAGAAACAGGCCTGTGTCTGAGTCCGGCAGCTGGTCTCTTACACTGTCTGGTGACAGACCCTCGGTGGTTGTTTGGTGAGTTGTCTGGGTAATGGCTTCATCAGTGACTGTATTCCCTCAGAAATGCACAACGGAAATTACATTGAGCACGGGGCCCCCAAAATGATCACGAGTCAGAAAGATATCCATCCGTTCTCAGACTGCTACTCTCGCTCAGCATGTCAATGCGCCGCACTCAAGGCTGTCGAGTTTCAAGCCCCCAACCTACCTAAGCATACATTCTTAAAAATGATCAAAATAAATTGGGATAAGTGATATGTTAAAGGAAAGGAGCTTCTGGATACTTGTGATTTGTAAGAAATATTAATTCGTGGTCAGCTAGTTAAACGAATTTACAATTTAATGTATATAATGGAAATAACATCTAAGGGGGAGAATTTTGATCAAAATATCCACGGAGTAGAGTAAAGGTCTTTTAGGATTGGATTTTAGGATTAGTACTATCAGTTTCCTTCTTCACCTTCTGTTCATCTTCTTCTGTCTCTGGCAACATGAGCAATAGTCCTTTCTAATGAGAATGAAAAGGGCAATTTTCGTAAGAATAACCTTCATTATAGGATTTCAGTAAATTGGCCACATTTGATATGTATTCTTCATATATTTCAGCGTGGTGTTCATAACTGAAAAGAACTACACTATCTACACACACTACATGTTAGCACTACGAAAATTATAAACAAATATTGTCCGTTGCACAACCTCTAATCTGTGAACATTTCTAGAGGTCTTTAAGTTTCTATTTTTGTTTCCCAGACAAAAATCTCCCTAGGCAGCTGAGGCTGGCCTTGGACTCACCTTCCTTTTGTCTTCTTGACTCAGCATGCCTGCTGAGTTTCCACACTCATGAGGGCAAAATTTTGTCTCCAAAGAAGTTGTTTCTTTGCTCCTAAATGGAAAACCAAGTGAAATAAAGAATTTTGAGACTGTATTACATTGTATCACTGAATCTAGAAATACAATATGGGGTAAATTGTTGTTGCTGTTACTATTATTATTATTACTGATTTGTTTTGTTTTGCTCTTTTGATTTTTCCAGACAGGGTCTCTCTATGTAGCTATGCATGTCCTGAAACTCATTTTGTAGGCCAGGCTGTCCTTGAACTAACAGAGATCCACCTGTTTCTTCGTCCCAAGTGCCAGGATTAAAGGCATACACACCACACCCAGAAGGAATTGATCTTTTTAAGTGCTTTTTAATTATGAAGTTGAGCATCCCACTAGCAAGTATCGATAGGTTGTCACTTCAGATACGTGATGTCTTTTACTAGGCACTTGAGACTTCAGATAATAAATAGAATTCTGTGGTTTTTCTCCAGTGAATCATATGCCTATATTTAACTGTTGGCCAGAAGATGAAAATCCCAAAGGAATTTCTTCTTCAAGTACATTAGAATACACAGTGGGGAGTTTAAAATGTTTCCCACTGTTGCTTGAATCAGTGAATGAGGACCAGAATTAGTGATGATTATAGTAAATGAGAAAGGACTGGTGCTGTGAGACAATGGTCTTGTACGCTGTAAAGATTTGTCACTTGTATTGTTTTAATAAAATGCTGATTGGCCAGTAGCCAGGCAGGAAGTATAGGCAGGGCAATGAGAATAGGAGAATTCTGGGAAGAGGAAAAGTTCAGACTACAGTCATCACCCAGTTGCAGAGGAAGCAAGATGAGAATGCTTCATTGATAAAAGATACCAGGCCACGTGGCTAACACAGAAAAGAATTATGGGCTAATATAAGTTGTAAGAGTTAATTAATAATAAGCCTGAGCTAATAGGCTAACCAGTTTATAAGTAATTTAGTCCTCTGTGTGTTTCTTTAGAACTGAACAACTGTGGGACTGGGCAGGACAGAAACCTCTGTCAACAATTGGCACTAACATAGCCAACTAAATCCACTTAAAACCTGAGAGTTTATAAATGTTTGTTTACATTTAAAGGGTGATATGCTATAGAGATGAATACTTTGCACTGATATGGATCTTGGCTTATGGATACAAATTGAAGGCCAGTTTTGTTATATATATTTTTCTGCTCTTAATTAAGGTATCATGGTTTGTGCAGCTCATTTTAAAATGTAATGTATAATTAAGAAATACAGGTTAATAGATAGTTGTCAATAATAGTCAAGCTTGTAGTCATGTTAGTTAGGTTTTCTAGATATACAGAGATATATTTCAGACAGATAATTATTCTTCAAACCTTTCAAAGACTAACATAATATGGTATTTAAATGTTTAAGAACTTAGACTTTTCATGACAATGAGACACATCTGCTCCTGGCAGCACCAATCTACTTCAAGAGGAAGATGGGCATTGGAGAGGCTCCTTATGGAGTTTTCTAGCCATTTGGGTAAGAAACTGCTTTTGCCTGAACTGCTTGTTGTTATGCTATGTGAACTGGACATGCAGAACCCACAGAAAAATGACTGCTAAACTTGCCTAAAGGTGAGACGGTCCTTTGGGGTTGCCACTTCGTGAAAGACTCTGTCAAACATTCTGCAGGATGCAGGAGAAACTGACTGACAAACTGCCATTATAGGTGGAACTGTCTTTGAAATTTCCTGCTTAATGGAAAAGTCTCCTGGATATTATGGGCCTGTAGGCTGAAGATGGATGCTCCAATGTTACAAAAGAACTTTGCATGACTGTCCAGGTAGCAAGCTGTCTCTTTCAATTCTAGAGTTTTGGAAGTTGTTTACAATGCACTTCCTGTTTATTTAGGTAATATTATATCCTTCTGGAATCTTTAATTGAGTTGAAGAACACAAAGTTATAGTTATACTTTTCCATAGTTATGATAAAAGATAAAATAGACATAAATATTGTAACTATAATTCTTGCTTGATAACTTTTGTTCTATGTAATTTTACTGTGTTAAAGTTAAAACCTTCTTTTTCTTTAGACAGAAAAGGGGAGATGATATGGTAAGTCCTTCTGTCTATGTGTTGCTTTTATTTGTTAATGAATAAAACTGTTTCAGCCAGTGGCTTAGCAGAATAGGGCAAGGTGGGAATTCCAAGCAGATAGAGGAGGAGAGAGCAGGAGGAGTCAAAGAGAAGCCATGGAGCTGCTGCAGGAGACAGATGCCGGATGGAACCTTACTGGTAAGCCACTACCATGTGGCGATATATAGATAGATAGAAATGGGTTGATTTAAGATATGAGACCTAGCTAACAATATGCTTAAGCTATTGACCAAACAGTATTGCAAATAATATAGTTTCTGTGTGATTATTTTGAGTGTAGATGGCTGGAAAACGAACTAGCGGCCTCCAAGTACAGACTGGGGCTGTAGCTTAATGCAAGTGCTTGTTTAGCCTGCCTAAGGCCCTGGGTTCAAGCCCTGGCACTGCAAATAATGCATGCTGTGTATATGAATGGCTGACGAATGAATAAAAGAATGAATGACAAATAATGTGAAGAGATAAGCATCTTCATTGTCTTTTATTTCCAATCTGCTGTTTCACCTTTAGTCTTTACATACAGAGTGCCATTCAGCTCAAAGCAAGGAGTGAATGATTATTTTTCTTCTTTCTTTCTCTCTTTTTCTTTTTTTCTTTTCTCTTTTCTTGTTTTTTTTTTCTGAGTTATGTCTTATTGGTAGAAAAAGAAAGAAAAGAATTTGATCATCATGTACTTTGTACATAATAGTAGTTAGACCAGGAAGAATTACAATGCTTGGTGAGGTTATGCAAAGGCTGTGGAGGGAGCTGATGGTTTCATCTCAGCCCAAACTTGTTTTCCTGGACAGTTTTGAAACATACTTAAAAACTACACTTCCTGGAAAAAATAAAAGCTAACCTTGTAATCATTCAATCTAGTCTCGAAGTTAAACAAGTACCCAGAAAACTAGTTTGTAGAAATAAGGACAAATTAATAATGTGATTTGCAATCATAATAGGATGGTTCCTGCTGCCCCCAAACTCCCAGAATATCCTGTTAATGTTGTGTTCCAAGAAGCACTGACAGGAAAATCAAAATTTTGTTCACAAGTATATGATAAAATATGATAAATAGTTCATTCAAATGGTCAATCTTGATTTCCCATAAATATATCTTGAGAGCAAATGATGCACAATTGCTTTATGAATTTAAAAGAAAGAAAAATAACCCTGCTATAGGGGAGAGAAATTATGTCATTTTTTTTACTCTTGTCTTCTTGGGGGTTGGCAGACTAACAGGAGAAAAGTATAATGAATTGATTTGCTATAACAGGGAAGGGTTGGGAAATATGTACCAGCGACGCTGGAAACACTGTATTTCTGTGCTTTTGCTTGGTGGAAAGAGGCAGTCCTGTAGAAGTATGCCTGATAAACAGGGGATAGAATCTAACCAAAGGTACCTAGAGGAACTTAGCTGAGCTAGTTTGTTTAGTCTGTTTTCCAGTTTCAGATAGAGGGTGGTACCCCTGTGAATTGAAGATATTGTAACCCGTTTCCGAGTGAAGCACATCACTGAAACTTTCGCGTGTTTTCAGGAGAGAAAGTTAGGAGAAGGCTGGAGAAAGCTCTCCTGGGCAATGACAATTTCTCCATTTCCTTCAGTTGAAAACAGCCAGTCTACCAATGTGCCATGTTTCCTATACTTTATCATTATGAAATAATGACAATTACGCTAAGTTGTCATCCAAAACCCCTTACTCTTTCAGATCCTCAAACATGCCTTTTGCTGGCAATATTAAAAATGCGTGTCATTTTTATAACAGGATTTCATAACAGAAGAAATATCATGAGTCTTTTGATGCAGATGAATCCTCATGGTTGCAGACAAGTTCATGTATGAGGGTTTCTTCTAGTGTAGGAAAACCATGCCAGGAAATCTCCATGGAACCCTCACGATATTCTCAGCAGCTAGACAATGCCTTACCTTTCTGGCCACTGTTCTTGTACATAAAGGTAGATTCTTCTAACCAAAAACACAGACAGATTAGTCTTTTAAAACCCACTTAACAGCAGTGTGGATGGTTCCAATGACGCCATTTTACCTGAGTTCATCGAAATCAATGGCTTATGCACCATGAAGGCTTCTCATGGGGGCTGAAGTCCCTGGTGAACCACACAGCAGCAGGTAACAACAGAGCAATTGCTGCATTAATTGATATTGCAATATAGTGACTTTTATGAAGGTGACTGAATAATATATATTCAGTGTGTGTATTCAGGAATATATCATTTTACTGATTTCTTTAAAAACACACATCCCCACATAAAAAGTAGATAATATCCATGAGATGAAGTAAGTTAACACAACCCTAACCATAACCTAATCTGGGCTAATTGTACTATCAGCTTTCTATTATATGTCAGAAGAAAAGCACATTATCTCTTCAGTGTTCTGAAACCTTTCAATGACTATCCGTGTGATAATATATTCTACAGGTCAATAAGGTATGCCTTTTATGAAGATCAACAGCATAATGCCAATAACCAACATTAGTTCCAAATGAAACCAGGGCGGTGATTTAGGATCTCACGCTATTTCTTGGTATATGAGCCACAGAACGAAAAGTCTATGTCTGATCATGCTTTCTAAATGTGTGTGTTTCAACCAGACCGCTTAATCATATTAGACGACAATGGTTACCCTCCCTCCCAGAGATGAAGACTACAGTGACATCGCTGTTGGTGACGTTTTGAATTTTCAGATTTGAATTTCTTCTATGGTTAGATATTCTCATTATTTTAACTACAGCTGTGTGTTAGGTCACTCCCAAAGTGGTGCTTAATCAGAGTTAGGTCTTTCAAATTAACTCAAAGAATGTATTCTAAGACAATAAACTTACTGAACTAAAGAAGGGGAGAAATTAAGTATATTCTGTTTCAGAATGTGATAGGCAATAGGAAAGGAATTCATCTCTCTCAAATGTCTATTTTCTTTATCTGTCCTGTACTTGTTCAGTGCCTAAAGACTAACAAATAGAAGCCATGTGGCCATAAATCTATTATCTATGGTATATTTGTATTCTGATGATTCCTTACCATAACCAAAATGTCAGTCTAGTAAAATTGGGCTTGACTTTGTATACACAGAGTACAATTTATATTAAGCTTTTAAATATTTTCGGGGATTTTAAAAGCAAATTTATTAGAATGTTGGTGGGTTATAGTATTCTCTTCAGACCCAAAGAAATAAGAACTCTTTCAAACATGCCAAAGAATAGCATCCTAAAGGACCCTATACATTTTCCTCTCAGCTGTGTCTCTCTGCTCCCTGCTTTGTTTAAGTTTGATCTGTGATGAAAAGTGATTTTAACATTTGACATCTGGGTGTGTTTCCTCTATAAATAGCAAAAATCTTGTAAATTATTCTGTTTAACTTTTCAGTTTGGACCACCAGGAATCTGAGGAAAGATGGCAATTCATCTTCAACTTAATGTTTAAGACAGCACAGGGTGCATATCCGTACTGTTGCTTTGTGTAGACAGCATAGCCGTCCTCCTGTGTTCCTCGTGTGACCTGAAATTTCTCTTCTAGGATTGCAAATGCCTCTTTTCCTCCTTCCGGTTGTCTGCCATAAACCCTTGCCGAATGTTCAAGAGCCTACTACAAATTCCATCTGTGGTTTTACTTTTGTTTTTTTATCTCTAATTTCTCACTGTTCCTATTCTTTACCTTGCCCTCCATCTCCTGTGAACCACACATAGACTATCTTTGCTAACAGCTGATCCTTGTTGGCATTGTGGAGGTTTGGGACTCTAAAACTGTATAGAATTTTCAAATCCAGGCTTCATTTGTACACTAGACTACACTGATCTCTCACCCCACCAAACCTGACTTTCAGGGCATGGGATCCTGGCCTTCCTGACCAAAATGAGATACTAAACTTTCTGCCCAAATATATAAGAAATTCTCTTGCAACTAAGGGGAGATACTATCAAGTCTGCCTTCTTTATTCTAGGCCCAGGGTTCCAGGTTCCCATTAGCAGAGAATAACCCACTCTCCTCTGTTCCATTCCTGGCAGCTCCCATCATCCAGAAAGTCCTAGATGTGACTCTCCTGGTATTCCATAAAATATACCACTCCTAGACATGAAGTTGAGCAGCTATATTCTTATTAATATACAGTGTTTTAGCAAGACAAAAATGAGTAAGAGATGGGAAGGAAGGAGAAGAGCAATGAACTCAAACAAGATTGGAAGACCAACTGCTAAGAAGAAGGAAACTAGAAAAGTCCAAAGGATGACTACATGTGGACTTCTGTGTGTATCCCCTACCCACCCAAAGGATCCTCATTACGAGTCATCATTACTGTCACTCCCAATGATGACTTGAATGTGAAATCCACTCATTGGTGCATGTCTTTAGACTGGCCCATTGGGCCCACCTGGTGGCAACCTTGGAAAGCTATGAGGTCCTGATAGTGGGCACAGGGCAGAAGTAGAGGATGCAGGAGGCTGACTCTGCCCACAGTCTCTGCTTCTTAGTCTGCTGAGATGATAGCAAGCTCCAAGACACCCCCAACACACACAGAGGGTGTCAACCTGCTCCCAGCCCTTCTGTGACACAAAACTGAGCCCGATCAAGCCCATCTTCCCTTAAATTGCACGATGTTGAATATTTGGTTGTGATGAGAACATAGCAAACAAAACTTCCACCCAAAGCAGTCTTCCACTGAGTAGATATAACCATAAAAGCCTGATGCTTTTATTCCTTTCAGACCATTACCTTAAGGCAGGGCAGCCTTGTCAGACCACTTTATGACTACGTTAGCAGACTTTCCTTGAACCAGTATCTGCAAATTTGCGTAGGCAGCAAGTCTATGGCTGTGATGTATTTGTGCCCATCATGATTTGTTTCCTTCCACTATCTTCATAGCTACACGAATTCCAACTGGAGACCGTGTAGAGTCAAATTAATTAGGCTCATGAGTCAGAGGAGAGGGTGTGGTGATTAAGTCCTTGGGGTTCTGGGATGACACATGCTAAGGTCAAATGCTGCATCGGGGATTTAACTATAAATACACCACCTCAGGCAAATTTCCTCATCTCCCCCATCCTCCATTGACCTTTCGTAAGGCAGACACAATAACTATGCCTATTTAATGAGTGAGGATCCAGTGAGTTAATAAAGAAGTCACTTAGCACGGTACTTGCTACATAGCATGTGCTCAATAAATCCCAGTCGTTACTCCCATTCAGTGATGAAGACCAAGCTCTGGAAGAATAGCTGGGAGGTCGAGCACTTCCCTAACACTTGGCTGAGTTTTATTTTAAACAGGCAGAAAATACATCAACAAACAAAATAAGGGACCTATTGTTATCGTTTCTTCTCCATTCTGTCACTGGTTCTTTTTGCTTTATTCAGATTCTTCCTATTTACATTAATTCCTTTAGTTAATATTATTAAATTACATTTTTCTCTTATCTCCCTTCTTGATTTCATCTCTTTTTCCAATAGGGTAAAAGAAGGACAAAATGTATCACATTGACTTTCCTGTATCTATCATAGACATGGAAAACTCCACATTTGTGCACAAACAATGGCCTCCATTTGGATGGAATCAACACACACACACACACACACACACACACACATACATACACACACACATGCTTTTGTTCTTATTTATTTGTTTCTTGATTTATTTAACTTTCACTAATGACTGTGTCAAATGTAGTACAACATGTGGCACTAAACCTTGTCTCTTTTCCCAGGACACACTGACTAAATTATATTTGGTGGGTCTGTAATAGCGTAATCAGATCTAAAGTGCCATGTAATGGGTTTTGATTTTGCTTTTGTTGTCCTTTGTGGGGCAAGGTGTTTGCTGTTTAAGACAGTTTTGCTGAGTAGCCCCAACCTAGCCTCAGGCAGGTCATCCTGCTGCTTCATGCAAGGGACCTCTCTGTGTGGCTGTCCTCTGACACATTGCATTCATGGGACTTCTCTGTGTGGTTGTCTTCTGATACACTGGGTTCATGGGAGCCTTTTGTGTGGCTGACTTCTGATACACTGGGTTCATGGGACCTCTTTGTGTGGCTGTCTTCTGATATACCACATTCCCTGAAGACAGAAGCTCCACACCATTAATTCTTTCCCTGATGAATGTGGATGCTTGAACATGGAAATATCACATATGGGATGCTCGATAAATACAATCTGACTTCATGGGAATCTTTCTGTTGCTACAGAAAGAGCCAAATTTTTCATGAGTTCATGAGATGTGACGATAAAAGGACTTCAAGATACAGGGAAACCCTGGAGCAGAAATAAGAAAGGCAAGTAAATTGTTCAGTAAAGTGTTCTACACACAGGAATGGTTTCATTTCTTCTGTGTTAGTTGATTTGTTGTGACAAAAAAGCTGGAATCCGATTTCCCTAAAAGTCCTCTTTTGGGCCTTCACCATGCTTTACCAACAAGCACAGCTTGTTATGACGTCATGTCACTCATTCCCAACCCACTCTTCGCCACCACTTAGACTCTAATCAGCAGCAGCATGTAGAGTGTGAAAATAAATCTAACATCAACTTTTTACCCAAACCCATCATGAATATCTAAGAAGATTCTTAATTTTTTGAATCAATGAAGCTATCAACAGCATTAAGAAATTCTACCATGATACAAAATAAAAGATCAAGTTTATAAAGCCTGCTATGTAAATAATTACATTAAAATTGTTACCCAGTATACACTGGGATAACTATAAAATATAAGGATGAGATTGGCAAAAGTACTACTGAGAGCCAGTTTGCTAGTAATGACTAAGTCACAGGCTGATCTAATCTAAGCATTGCCAGCAGCAGGTTATTATGTTCTGATAGGAAGTCACAGGTGGGCATCTCCAACCACTGGCTATTTCAGGAGGTGAAAGGGTCTTTCACAACTCAACATGTGAGTTACTTCGAAGCTCACAGTTGTTAGGAAATAGGTCTTAGTCTGAGGTCTGATGTCTAATTTAGTCTCAGATGTCTGAGTGTAAGCTTCTAAATCCCTTCTCCAAAGCTATACGAGGCACTCCCTCATTGTTTCGCTATTTAAACGTCGTTATTTTAAGAAAGTTGTTCAATGTTTCCCAGAGAAATGATTCTGCACTGCAAAAATATAACCTGCAAGGGGGGGAGAGAGTTCCCTAAAGCTCCACTGCATTAGGAACAGAATTGGGTAAAGGGCAGAGGGAACCTTTAAAATAACCAGTGGGCCAAGGACTGCTTTACATGCTTAAATAGCATGCCAGAATCTTTTAAAGAAAAGGATTAACTGAACTTGTTTTTAAATCCCACTACTCAGGAGGCAGCAGCAAGAGGTTGGTCTCAAGGCTAACCTGTACTGCAAAGAAAATTTTAGGCCAGCCAGGGCTACATAGTGAGAGCTTTCCTAAAAAAAAGAAAAAAAAGAAATGAATGAAGGAAAGAAAGGAAGGAAGAAAATTATTTAAATTGGTGTAACATGTGATCCCAATCCAATTATTGTTGATCAAGAAAATAAAAACTGCAATTCATTTTTCTTTTTTGAAGATATTGGAGAGAATTTCTAATTTTAGCATAAACCACCACCATGAAACTACAGGAAAAAAATAAATACCAGGCATCTTTAGTAACATCAGTCTTGTTGAGGTGCCTTACCACTGCTTACACTTTCTTCGACCTGCAATAGTTTTTCTGCTACAAGTGGTTCTGTTCACGTACTATTACAATGGTTTGGCTTTCTTTTGATGTAATAGCATCTTTTACACATTAGTTCATACTACATATGTTCTTATTAACCTATTAGGAATTAAAGAACATCCAACTGCCAATTGTAGCTCCAAAAAAGAAGTTACTTTTGATTGCAAAAAAAGAATTCCACATGAGTTCATGCTAGGCCTGTGTAGAGGCTATTATTGTATCCTGTAACAAAAGACCCCCAGATGTCTTTTCCAACACAATGAAAGTTAGATGTTCGTATTTTAGGTACCATTATGGTCCTAGACAAACCCATAGCATAAATGGAATTCAGAATAAAATGAATGTGGAGATTTGTGGAATAATTTTCTGCAACTTTTTAGGTTATTTTGTTTTTAAAAAGCTATTTTTAAATGCCTTCACAGGACTCAAATCCCAAAGAATGTCTCTTATGAAGATCTAAAAATTGCATTTTGAAAACTACTCAACTAGTGGTTTTAATGAATTTTCTCTGATTCCTCAAAATCCACATAATTCCAGTTCATGGACACCTTCAAAGGCAAGTTGGGAACTGTCAATAAGGTCATATCACAAGTGCATGCGCTGAGTGACACCGCATGGCAGATCAAAGTCACCTTCAATAATGGACCATGCCATAATGCATTTCAAGTGGCGTTTGCTGGTGGTGAGCAGAGATGAGCCGAAGAAGCAGAAACCCTTTTGTTCCTGCCTGCCAAGGTCCACAATAGACTTACATTGCCAACGGTTCAGAAATTAGAGAAAACAGCTGTTTTTATCTCATATTTTAAGTCAGGAAATAGAAAATCTCTGACAGCTGGGTTTATCATCTGTGGGAGAAAATTCTGGTAACCTGGTCTACCTACAAACAGACCTCTGATCTACGATGACATGAATATAATTGGTAACAAAATTCATCTCTAGATCTCCCCAAATGGGATGTGTTACGTGAATGACCTACATACCTCCAATGTTATGGAAATCTACCAGTAAACGTCATCTTGTTAACTTGGAGAGCTTCGCATGCTTAGAAATATTTATTTGTATAATAACTGTCATTTAGACAGTCTAAACCAGCAGCTGCTTTATTAAATGTTCATGTCTGGCATCTCATTAATTTCTCACACTGATGCCATGAGGTCACTGTTGTAATCCCAGCTGCTGGATAAATAAATGGAGACTTAATAAGGTAAAGTCACCCCCATCAGTTTCCACAATAGTCGCGAGTGGATGTTGAACTAGAGCATGAACTACATGCTGTGTATCACAGCGCACAGCACACTCTCTCTTACAGAGTAGATGTGAGCCTAATCTATGCCCATGAAGTGTATTTTTAAACGCAGTTAGCCGATCCCTTCCCCCATGCCATATAGCCTTTCCCACGTGACAGATGAGGTACCACCTTCCTGTTGCCCACTTCCTGCTTTGCCTTATTTCTCTATAGCCTCCTGCCTTCCTTCAATCACAGGAGGCAAAAAAACGTACTTTTGCCCCCTCTGGTTACACAAACATAATCAGGATGCATATTAGGGAGGAAATATTTAGACAAAGAGCTCACCAGCAGGTTTGCAAAAGGTGAAAATGGGCTTCTGGGGGTGGGGGTACTAGTGATAATGCAGTCCTGTGCTTTGTCACCTGCTGAAAGTGATATGCGAGAACAAAGAGGAGGAGCAGGACAGGACACTGGTTTTGTGACTGCGGGATGCATTTCGGTTCGTGTCACAAGGCCAGTCCTTCCCCTTCCGCGTGGGTATTCCCTGTGTAGGAGACCCGGACTTAATATCCAATGGTATTTCCTAGGCTGTTTCTTAGAAAGGGAAGCTATTTTTGTTTATGAATATTTCTGGCAAAGGGGTTAGGGAGGGGGCTATGAGGGTGAAGTGCTCACGTTTTGTGCATGAGAACCTGAGTCTCATCTCTGGAGCCCACATAATAAAACCAGGCTTGATGCTATGTGCTGGGGATCCCAGCAGATACAGCAGGATCCTTAGAATTCTCTGGTCAACTAGTCTAGCCTGTTGGGCTAGCACCAAGGTAGTGAGAGACAGCTGTGAAACCATATCTGAAGCTGACTTCCGACCTCCATAGGCATGTGTACACACGGCTACACATATATAACATACACACCAGTGAATATTTCTGGAGGGAAAAGGGTGTTTTCTTTTTGTGGTCCTGAGGATGGAACCCAGATCCTCCTGCATGCTTGGTCGGTACTCTAGTACTGAACACCATCCTAACCCCCAAAGTAGTTTTGAGGTCTCAAATCTCCAATTTAATTTTCTCATTCTTCTACAGACAAGCACATTTCTTTATGTAGCTATGTCAAATTTAGAAGAAAAGCTCCAATAAGTAATTTAGTGATATTTTGACATGGGGACTACGGTCAAATCTAGCAGGCAGATCCCTATTTCTGTAAGCACCAAGAACGTGTAGTGCAGAGGATCATTTAGTTTGAATCGGTTCATACCCTACTTTCGGTCATCTTAATCTTTCAGCAAGGGCTCTGCAGTCCCTTCCTGTCCTGGCTCTGCTTAGGCCTCCATCAGACACTTGTTTCCTAAGTCATCCGCCACTGAAGACACAGCCCTGAGAGATCAGAGAGTACTACACACCATTCTCAGGATTGAACACCATATAGACAATCAATTGCTTGTAAACCTCCTTTAGTCACATTAATTATGCTGCAAGCTGTACAGAAGAGTAAGTGGTAAAACACAGCATAGAGGTCACCCTTCTCGTCGTTTCTCTTAACTAAGAGGGGAAACCTATAATGTTGCGATTCTTGTTCTGAGTGTATTTCTTGCCGGCAACCCTCACACTGATGTATAAGTGCTCAGTTCCTGGCTACAGCAATTCAGTTGTTAAAAACACAGAACAGACAGTCAGAAAATCTTTGCCTGTTCTTAGCATAGTGTTTTTACAACTTTGTACATTTCCTTTTTAACTCGCTAATCACCATAATCTTGGCAATAAAAGCTTTCAGCATCAAGAGAAAGGCTGAGAACCTCTGGCATTACTTCCTTGTCTTTCTCCCTCCCAGAGTTTAGTAGCCAGAGATACCACCCATCTAAACGAGTCACTTGGTTGGGGACACATATTTTATAATTTACCTCAGGATATGTTTATCTTAAACCAGACATTAGCTTTTTGGAAAAATACCAACCCTGATCCACGGTCAAACTAAACTAACACAGAATAAAAGAAATAGATTAGTAGTAACTTTATTCAAAAACATAAAAAGAAGACTGTGAACTAGTCAGGGAAAGACTGGGGCTATGGCTCAGCAGTTAAAAGCACTTGCTGCTCTTACAAGGTACCAGGCAGGGTTTAGGTCCTAGCACCCAGTACCTACATCAGTTCACAACCACTTGTAGCTTGAGTTCTGGGGGATCTAATACCCTCTTTGAGCTTTCATGGGTACCCTTGTACACATACAGTTCACATAAACTAATGCAAACACACACATATACATAAATTTGAACAATAATTTATTCTGTGCATTTATAGCGATGGCTTGAGCAAAACAGCAAATTAACATGGCTTTATTCTTTTCAATGGACTCTTAATCAGCATTTAATGAATAAATAAATGAGTAAATATCTCATATTGCTTAAGTTAAAAAATGTGTTTGGCTAATTATTTGATATTCATGCAAAACCGGTGTTCAGTTCTTTCTAGAGAGCATGGTATAGGGCCATAGATCTATAAAACTGAGAAAGAAAATAAGCAATCAGATTGTCACAAAATAGGCCTGATTTGATATGTAAGTGGAAAGAGATGCAACCCAGGATAGATCAGACGTGAGGCACTAGAACATTCCTTCTAGGAGGTCAGGCTTTGAAATGCAGTCTGCCTGCTGTTAGCACAGTGAGATCAGGAAGGGAGAGGTTGCCTGGATAGAGAAGTGTCATAGAAGAAAAGAGGAGGAAGGGAGAGGAGCGGAGAGATGAGAGAACACCACTCTGGGACTATCTAGCTGTAAAGCAGTAAAAGAAAGCATATTGTCACTCCTTTCCTCCTCGGTGACGACACACTCTTATGGGTCCCTGGAGACAGCACGATCTACAAAACATATACATACACACATACATCCCTTTACAGCTGCAATCTCCTCACTTCCTAATTGATGAGTGGTCGATTATAGTATGTATTACCTTCTAAAGATGAGTTCAACATTTAAAAGATGTAAAGTTATTTTCCTAAGTATTAAAATATCTGATGTTGGCAGGGCTGTTAAGTCTAAATTCTTTAATTCTTTTACTGATGTATCTACAAGATGAGCTATCCATCAGAATAACTTGGAGGGGGGAACTTTAACTGGTGTTCGAATAATTTTATACTCTAGTAATGCTCCCAGCCTTCTCCTACAGTTATTGCATGATGTGTAGAGAATTAGAAATAACCTAAGCATGCTTCACTTCTTAATAGTGAGGCCATAGTTCCAATACAATTAATTGTGCTATAAGTTATATTTAGATCATGTTGATTTTACTGTGTATATGGGGTTAGAAAAAATTTTTAATGATTGTATTACTCAATAACTACTAACAGTCAGTGACAATACTATCAGAGTAGCATTTTATCTCAAGGAAAGCTAATATGTTTTAATATGCATGAGATTATATCAAGTTTTAATGTGATTAGTCCTTCCAAAAGTTTTACAAAAAATTGCAAATTAATTTATAATGAAAATAAAAAGAAACATTTCATAACTTTTAAAGCTACTTTTCCACCATTTGAAAGCTCCCTGGGTCAGCTGCCGGTATTTTACTTATAGTATTTTTTGGCTGGGTGTAAATCAGGTGTGTGCTACAACCAGGCAGTGCATTGCCTTATATCTTTTTCTTTCCTCTACACTGACACCTTTATCTCTTTCTGGAGCCCTCTCATTGTGGCTTGTAGCCAGGGCCTGATGCCAGGGCACACAAATTTCTCTGTAGGACAATTTGCAAGGTAAGCCCCAGAGTCATTCTCAAGCCTTTCATTTGTCACAATTGCTATCATAGCACCATAGACATCTGGATTAAGGTTCCTTGGAGGGATCACATGTTAAAACTGCCTCCCACCACCACCACGGCCACCACACAGGAGGAATCAGCAGTGGGGTATCTGTCGCGCTGGATATGACAAGAGGCCACTAAAACTTAATTCATCTTGTTTCTATCATATCCAAAAGTGAGCGATCACTGGCACACCCCAAAGTAAAACAAAACTTTAAGTATTCACTCATTCAACAAAATAACAAAGGATTTTACTCTAATAAATTTAGTATTTCTTTGTGTGAACTACTGTTTTTATTTAAATACATTGGAAAAGAATATTTTTACCTCCAAAGGAGAGGCGAGTATTTCTTTTTTTTTTTCTTTTTCCATTCAAAAATTGACACTTCCTCCCCTTCTCCCATTCCCCTCCCACTCCCCCACTAACTCTCCTCCCTCCCCCTCCATCCTTAAGAGAGGGCAGGGTACCCTGCCCTGTGGGAAGTCGAAGTCCCTAGCCCCTCTATCCCGGCCTAGGAAGGTGTGCATCCAAGTAAACTAGGGTCCCAAAAAGCCAATATATGCAGAATAGACAGGTTCCAGTGCCATTATCATGGCTTCTCAGTCCGGCCCCATTGGCAGCCACATTTACAGAATCCGGTTTGATCACATGCTCGTTCAGTCCCAGTCGAGCCGGATTTGGTGAACTCCCATTAGATCAGGCACACTGTCTCAGTGGGTGGACCAACCCCTCGCAGTCCTGACTTCCTTGCTCATCTTCTTCCTCCTTCTGCTCTTCAACTGGACCTTGGGAGCTCAGTCCGTTGCTCTGATGTGGATGTGGGTCTCTGTCTCTATCTCCATCCATCAGAGGAAATTTCTATGGTGAAATTCAAGATATTCATCAGTGTGACTATGGGACAAGGCCAGTTCAGGCACCCTCTCCTCTGCTGCCCAAGGACCTAGCAGGGGACATCCCATGGACACCTGGGATCCCCTCTAGAGCCAAGTCTCTTGCCAACCCTAAAATGGCTCCCGTAGTGTAGATATCTTCTTCCCTGCTCCAATATCTGCCCTTCCCCAATCTCCACCCTCCTACTCCCCCAAGCTCTCCCCAGTCCTTCCCTTCTCCCTTCTCCTTCCCCCTCTCCCCTTCCCCCAGCCCCACCCCCACCTCTATCCCCACCCCCATGCTCCCAACTTTTGCACGGCTATCTTGTTTGCTTCCAGTTTCCAGGAGGATCTATATATGTTTTTCTTTGGGTTCACCTTGCTATTTGTCTTCTCTAGGCTTGTGAGCTATAAGCTTAGTGTCCTTTGTTTATGGCTAGAGTCCACTAATGA